>JAANYP010008957.1:0-391434 GCA_020465985.1 Centrapalus pauciflorus | reverse complement strand
CGCCGTTGGAGCGCTGCTGCTGCTGGAGTAACACCGTCGGCGATGGAGTTGTGTCGCAGATGTTGTGCGCCCGACGAACGAAAGAAGAAGAGAAAAGCTTGGGGGTTTCGTGGAGGAACACCGTCGACGAAAGAAGAAGAGAACGGAGGGTTTGGGGGTGGGATGGGGTTTCCAAACAAGAAGAGAATAGAGGGTTTGGGGGTGGGATGGGGTTTCCAATGAATTCTGCATAAAGTAAACTTAAAGTTTTTCAACTCCCTCTCATAAAAAGATGCAAGTTCAAAATAAAGCACTAAAAGTTAATGGTTTAAATATTATATTATATTAATAAAAGGAATTAATTTAAGTTTATTTTAAAGAGGTAGAAATTAATATTTTTATTGAATATTATATAAAAATAAAAAGAACAGTGTGAGGCACATATACATGACTTTGGGGTTTGGTGGCGGTGGCGCGTGAGATGGGTAAGACATGGATGGCAGAGTTTGGGGTTTTGAGGATGGTAGGGTTTTTCAAGAGGAGGGTATGAGGGGTATTTGCTGACATTGCCATGGCTACCTTCAAATCACACACAACTCAGAAGAAGATCAGATGCAGATTTTGAAGGCGTCAGTGTGTGTGTATATATAGGTAATAATAATAATAATAAATGTAAATATAGGGAAATTAAAATATACAAATATTATTTTTTTCATAAGTATTATATTTTAGGATTTATATAAATAAATATAAATAGTAAATTTTTTCATGATTCTTATAAATTTTTCATTTATAAATTTGAATTTTTTTAAATGATATAAATTGATACTTTATATATAACATGATATTTATATATTAATTATAATAAATAAATTATTATGAAATATATTTTTACCAATTACTTTTATCTTTTAAATGTTTAAAATTTTTTATGTAATGTGTATTTATATATTAATATATTTTAATAAGTTTAACAACATGTATATATAAACTATTTTTTTGATTAAATATGTAGAACTATAAATGGAATAAGTGTTAGATTTAGATTTAATATTAATTGAATGATAACACAGCAGTGAGTTTAATTCTTTTAACCCCTAATCACGTGATTTTAATTTAAATAAATTATGACTTTTGTTTCTATGCATGAATCCATTCTCATTTTCTGAAAAAGAAAATCAACCAACCGTTATTAAGATGTAGTACTATTTTTAATCAATACTTTGACGTTCAAAACTCAATAGTCAATACTAACATAATATCAAGCAAATTGTGGCATAGCACGTAACATTTCTTGCATAACATGTGGCATTTTTTATATAACGTGTGAAAGACATGACTGTAGTTCACCGCAATTTGCCGCCACCGTCCACCAAAATTTTCACCAACCACCACAATTTTTAAATGCAAATTCAAATCTAGAACCCTTCAACAACACATGAACCTTCAACTTAACTAACTACAGAGAAGAAGAACAATCTCAAAAACGAACCAAGAACTTGAAGAAATCTTGGAGGAAAAGATAATTAAATAACCATAAACCTGAACTAAAATGTGAACCCTAAACCCTAATTGAAGCCACATACGAAATCAAATAGAGAAGTTCATTAAATGGGTATGAAATTAAGCATACTAATGAGTAAATACAAGTAGCCGTCCTTTTGCAACAATCCATAATTGATTTATGAAACAAAAACAAAGTTAGTTACTTTTATAAACAACTAAGAAAGGAAGAAACAAAAGCATTATAGTTGGAAAGCATTTTCCTAAATCAGGTGAATCTTATCTTATATTTTTGTAAAAGGCTCTATATACTACATCCAATGAACTGTTTCTACAAAACAATACATTACTTTCTTGATAATATATTAAGATGTAGAATAAAAATTACAAGGATTATTATTAAATTTCAAAAAATGGACTTATCATCATATTGATTATCTATACTTCTATATCTATATGTATATTTAAATCTATATTATCATGTATAATCAAGTCTTAATTACAAGTATTTTACCATGAAGTGCAATTGAATATTGCATTTTCTTGAATTTTAAAAGCTACCATTTTTAATACATAAGGTGCAAGAACACTACAAGAAATTTTTTAACTTCACGATCAATGTAAACGCGTAAAAATAATTAGTCTTGGTCACACCACACTTATAAACGTGTAAAAGAAATTCATTTTTATTTATAATAATAAATTATAAAACTTCACAATTAAAAATGTAGGCATACAAGAATGATATTCACGGTTTTAATTGTGTAGATATAGTAAGTTGAAGATTAGAAAATAAACCACAACAAGATTTAAACCTTGAATTTTTTTTAGTCAATATGACCATGCTTAAAATTGTGTAGTTGAGACAAACTGTTCATGCTTTTAAATGTTTTCTTCAAAACTTAAGTGTTTGATTATGTCTAACTTAAAGGGGGTATGTTTTCTTTCACTCTCTTGTAATACTTTTCCAGTGCGGCATTGCTAATTGAGAGATCGATTAGGAGCCCTAATCCAATGGCAGATCAGCGTCTATCTACGGTATGTGTATGCATGTTTTTGTTTGTGTTTGAATCTGGCATTTTGGTTTATATACATGCTCGTGTTTTGTTTCCACTTTTCTCTTGGTTGGGTTTAGGGTTTAGGTTGGGTTCACTTTAATTGATTTTCTTGTTTATGTGGATCTTTTAAGGATTAATTAGATCTGATTTGCCTAATAAAGGACAATGCAAATCTTTGAGCATGATCATAATCATACATATGCGGCATGTATAGGAATCGTTTCTAAATGCTATATTAAATCTGTGTTTTAAGGAATGCACGTGATTTGATGCTCTCCATGGGAAAATGTTTGGCTTCGTTTAAGAACTACATGTTGCACTTCCTCCTCTTCCAACTTCTTTGTCTTTGATTTCCAATAATTTGCAATTTGTTCCTTTGTCATCGATTCGTTCCCTCTTTAAATTCACTGTCCAAAAAATAGTATTATGTTTATAACTCATTTAAAACAGAAAAAAAACTGCATGTTGCACTTCCTCCTCTTTCATCTTGTTTGTCTTTGATTCCAATAATTTGAAATTTCTTCCTTTGTCATCGATCTGTTCCTCTTTAAATTTATTGTCAAAAAATACTTGATTTAGAATCGTGTTTCTAATTCTGTTGCTATCAGCGTGTTCAGTTCTATATCCAACGAGGATATTTTAAGGATTAAATACATCTGAGTTGCCTAATAAAGAATTAAATACGCGTATCAATCTTATCAAGTCCTCATTGTGAGTGTCGAATTTGTTCCATTAGCCAACTAGGCAAGTCATGTGAGGCCGATTAATCCATCATTCCCAACTATATATTTTTGTATGTTAGAATTGGAAGAATTTGAATATTCCATCATCAGATGGCTAAATTATAAGCTCTATTACTTGCTGGTTAAAGGAATTGGCTAATTTTTACAAGTTTTGGTGTGCCAAGAGATTAGATGCAGCTGAGATTTCGTGGCCCAAATCTTGGCTTATTTCCATTGTGTTGTGAATATATGTTTTGATTTAAAATTGCCACACAACATTAAATTTTTGAGGACTTGTTTTTTCAGGTTTCAAAGTTTTCAACCACATGTAATTTTGCACACTCATTTACCTTGTAATTTAGCATATGTTTCGATTTAAAGTTGCGACACAACATTAAATATTTGAGGAATCGTTTTTTCATGTTTCAAAGTTTTCAAACACATAAAAAATACATCAAACTAACATGAGGTTTCATGCAGGAATGACCTCTAATGTACCATCTAGAAATACTTTTCTCCTAAAATTAAACAAACATGGACATTTACATGAGCAGTCCACTCCATATTCCACGTATAGGTAATGAAACGCATATCATCAACAAGAAAGAGTATAGGAGAAAATCCATTATAAGATGGAAGAAAAAACGAAGTAAGATGAATAATCGACAAATACATACAAACATGGACATTGACATGAGGCATTCACTGCAACTTCCATCTATAAGTAATGATACTCAGGTTCACATCATGAATAAGAGAGAGTATAGGAGAAAATCTATTATAAGATGGAAAAACAAACGAAATAAGATGAATAATCAGCGTTTTTCAAGAGAACAAGGTTCGTCTTTGTTTTGTATATGCATTTTGTCCTTAATTAATATAATAAAACTTATGATTATATTAAATAGTAGGATGCGTTCCCACCACAGGAAGAGCCTTATTAAGGTCCATTGCATCTATTGGCAACACACTTCCTCAAATGAAGGACTGTCCCCACTGTGGTGCCGTGAAGTTTTATTCCGAAACTCCGAATTTTTGTTGCTCCGAAGGTTCTATCGTTCTGATAAACAATGACCTTCCAGATATCCTAAAAGAACTCTTGACTTCATCTTCTGAAGAGGCAAAAACATTTAGGACATATATCAGGACATATAATAACTTGTTCGCTTTTACTTCTTTGGGCGTGAAATTCGATAGTAATCTCAGTAAGAGAAACAATGGAATATACACATTTAGAGTGCAAGGACAAGTTTATCATTTCATAAATGACTTGTTACCTGAGGCCAATAATGCCAAGAATCTTCAATTGTATTTCCATGACACTGAGCATGAGGTAGATAATCGCTTGAGTTCTTGTCCAAGGTTGTGTCCACAACTTATTGAAAGTTGTATCAAAGCCCTCAGACAAAATCCATATGTTGCTTTCTTTAGGAGCCTAAAGGACGTTCCTCAATTAGATGCCTATAAGATCGTGCTTAAGACAATTCCTTCACAAGATCAACGAGTGTATAATAAGCCAACAGTTTCACAAGTTGCAGCACTTTGGGTAGCCGGACAAGAAAACGGAGAGCAAGGTGAAAGAGACATCAAGGTTAAAACTCATAGCAACCAATCAAGAAAGATTAATTACTATTATGGTTGTTATGACCCTTTACAATATCCTTTAATGTTCCCATTTGGAGAACGTGGTTGGCATCAAGGAACATAAAGATAATGGGAAAAGAAAAAGAAACAGGGGAAGATTGCAATCTCAGGCGACAAATCTTATATCTCCATAAAATGTCAACAACGTTGAAGATCTGTTGTCTATGGAACATAATGGTAACAAAAGATTACCTTTTGCCCTTCAACTTCATTAAATAACTAAATTCATACACATAATTCTTATTTTTACAGTGCTGTCCAAAAAAAATGAACAGTCTAAGTTCGTTTCCGTAAGAGAATATTATGCATATAAGCTTCAGATTCGGAGGAATGATAAGTCATATCTACTGTACTTTGCTCGATTGTTACAACAATATATAGTAGATAATTATGTGAAGCTTGAAACACAAAGATTAGACTTTTATAGATTACAACAACAGGAGATCAGAAAAGAATTTCTTCAAGGAGTAGTCGACGCTGTGGCGGTTGGTGAAACTGAGGGTTCGAATGTTGGCCAACGCATAGTACTTCCGTCTAGCTTTATCGGTGGCCCAAGAAATATGAGACAAAAATACATAGACGCGATGACATTAGTCCAGAGATATGGAAAGCCAGATATTTTCTTAACAATGACATGCAATCCTAACTGGCCAGAGGTAAAGGAACACTTGATGAAACATGAGGAGGCACAAAATAGACCGGACTTAATTGCTAGAATTTTCCATGCAAAACTTGAGCAATTGAAGGACGATCTCTTTAAAAAAAACATCTTTGGTGAAGTAGCAGCCTACACGTACGTCATAGAATTCCAAAAGAGAGGTCTCCCACATGCACATTTCTTGCTCATTTTGAAGCCTATGTATAAGATGTATAGACCTGAAGAATACGATGAGGTTGTTTCTGCTGAAATACCCGATCAGAAGAAACACCCTCATTTGTATAAAATGGTTATCAAACACATGCTTCATGGCCCGTGTGGTCATCTCAATCCATCAAATGTTTGCATGAATAAAAAGGGCATTTGCAAGGATTCATACCCAAAATCTTTTTCTAACGAGACAACTCAAACGACAGACGCCTATCCAATTTACCGTAGGCGGAACAATGGCATTACAGTGGAAGTTAGAAAAGCTAGACTGGATAATTCATGGGTTGTCCCATACAATGCATATTTGCTTGCCAAATTTGATTGTCACATCAACGTCGAAATTTGTTCAACAATAAAGGCAGTAAAGTACATATATAAGTACATTTGTAAAGGTTGTGATAAAATAAGTTTTTCTGTTTTGTCTAATAACAATAATGGAGTAATAGATGAAATAGAACAATTTCAATCAGGAAGATGGGTCTCGCCTCCTGAAGGGGCTTGGAGAATTTTTAGATTTTTAATGAGCGAGATAAAACCTGCTGTTATTCATTTGCAACTTCATCTAGAGAATCATCAGCCATTAACTTTTAGAAAGAAAGACAAACTGAACAATGTGCTGAATAATCCGGTCCAAAGAAAAACGATGCTAACTGAGTTTTTTGCTATGAACAAATCTGATCAAATGTCGCAGACGTTGAATCTGACTTACGCTCAGTTTCCAGATCATTTTGTTTGGCAACAAGATAAAAAAATTTGGAAACATCGTCAACAAGGTGATTCAGTTGGCCGCATAGTTGCTGCCCATCCAACTGAAGGTGAAAGGTATTACTTAAGGATACTCCTATCGAACGTACATTGTCCTAAGTCCTTTGAAGACTTGAAAATGTATAATGGGGTCCAGGTCAACACTTTTAGAGATGCAGCCTTTTTGCGTGGTTATTTAATCCATGATAATAGCCAACACTTATGCTTGGAAGAGGCTTCTGTTTTCCACATGCCATACGAACTTAGAAGGCTTTTTGCTACTCTTCTTGTCTATTCATGTCCAAACAACCCTCGAGAACTATGGTTATGTTTTGAGGATCTGATGCTGGAAGACTTTTTGAAATCACATCATTTGGTACGTAGAGAGGCTACTCGAAGAGCACTACAATAGATCAATGCATTTTTGCAATCAATGGGGAAAAACATTCATGAATTTGATCTTCTTCCTTAAGATTTTTCATACACCGATTTACAAGATGTAACAAGAGAAGTTAGAGCTGAAAGGAGTATTATCGTCTCTGACCATGACTTAAACGCAATATCCAAGCTCAATGAGAAACAAAAAATAGCATTTGACTTAATAATCGACAATGTATACTCAAATAAAGGTGGTGCTTTTTTTGTTGATGGTCCGGGAGGTACTGGAAAAACTTTTTTATATAGAGCTTTATTGGCAAAAATAAGATCAAAAGGCGATATTGCTCTTGCCACGGCCACATCTGGCATAGCAGCATCAATACTTCCTGGAGGCAGGACCGCTCATTCAAGATTTAAAATTCCGCTCGATTTGGCAATAGGGTCATCTTGTAGAGTTAGCAAACAAAGTTCTTTGGCCACTTTAATCAAAGATTCTAAGCTAATCATTTGGGATGAAGCCCCGATGGCCAAGAGAAACGCCATCGAAACCTTGAATGATCTTCTTCAAGATCTCATGGACTCTACGGAAATTTTTGGGGGTAAGGTTGTTGTCCTTGGAGGAGACTTTAGACAAACACTTCCAGTAGTGACAAGAGGAACCAAATCGGATACAATAGATGCATGTTTAACTAATTCTTTCTTATGGCCATCTCTCCATAAATTATACTTGCAAGAAAACATGAGAGCTTTGTTAGATCCTGCTTTTACTGAGTTCCTTTTAAAAATTGGTAACGGTTTACAAACGTCACCAGATGATGACCTTGTTGCCATTCCTTCCTCCATGCTCATTAAAACTCATTCGGATCGTGACCCTTTGATTGATCTCATAGATTCTGTCTACCCAAACATCCAACAAAAGTCAATAACTCCCCCCTGCATCATGAATCGTGCTATATTGACAACAAAAAATACGTTTGTTGACGAGATAAATGACATGGTCATACGAAAATTCCCAGGAGAAGGAACAGAATATATCAGTCTTGATGAAACATCAAATCCGAATGAACAAAGTCAATACGAAGACTTCCTACATTCTCTTACCCCAAAAGGCATGCCACCTCACAGACTTGTACTGAAACCAAATTCACCTGTTATTTTGCTAAGGAACTTGAATCCTACAGAAGGATTATGCAATGGTACTAGATTGATTTGCAAAGACTTGAACAGAAATGTCATCCGCGCTGAAATTGCTTTTGGAGACTTTGCAGGCAAAGAAGTCTTCATCCATAGGATTCCTTTGCAGCCTCCGACCGACGAACAATACATAGTTGCATTTAAAAGAATCCAGTTTCCACTTAGATTATGTTTTGCAATGACAATTAACAAAGCACAAGGCCAAACACTTGACTTTGTTGGTATATATCTAAAAGAACCTGTATTTTCTCATGGACAACTCTATGTCGCCCTGTCACGTGCAAGAACTGCTGACCATGCAAAAATACTTATCGGGCCTTCATTGACTACTTCCGATAATGGACAAACGAAAAACATTGTCTATAAAGAAATCCTGGACAACTCTAGATACATTGAGAAGTATATTTCTAAGTGTATTATCTTATTTTCCATTCATGTAGTTTCACTTACTATTAAGTGTTTTATACTCATGTGTTGCCTATTGCAGGTAAAGATGCCGCGACATATCTCACCAGTGTTGAGTATCAAACCTGGAGCACAAAGAAACTGGACAGTGCTTGTCCAAGTTCTTGAAAATGCACACATGCTACAAAGCCGACTAGGAAATGGCTTCAAGAAATTGGTGTTAACTGATGCTGAGGTATATACCTTCTTCCCGAAACTTCCAATTGCAATAAAGATTTGATTAGTGGTCCATCAATGTCTTATAGCAATTTTGAAAATTAAATTAATGATAGAAGTGAGTTTTCCAGTAACTAAATTGCTAAATTGGTCCCTGTTTCAGTCATTTTGACTTTTGAGTCCGAGTGTGGGTTGGCCAAGAAGGTCTATGCTGGACCTTATCATTCTATTTTAATTATTGGTCATTTAGATTGCATACATAGCTATTTATCCTCCTGTTTTGCTGCACCATTTGCTACTTAGATTGATTGAAAACAAATGAAATAGAGCTGAGAGTTGTGTGTTGTGTTTGCATCTGAATGTAAGTTCCATATTCTGTTTTTGTTCATAAAATTGCAAGGCAATCGTCCTTAATTCTGATTTAAATGCTGCTGGAAATTAAGTAAAAACAGAACATTAGTGGTCCATCAATGTTTTATAGCAATTTTGAAAATTAAATTAATGATAGAAGTGAGTTTTCCAGTAACTAAATTGGTCCCTGTTTCAGTCATTTTGACTTTTGAGTCCGAGTGTGGGTTGGCCAAGAAGGTCTATGCTGGACCTTATCATTCTATTTTAATTATTGGTCATTTAGATTGCATACATAGTTATTTATCCTCCTGTTTTGCTGCACCATTCGCTACTTAGATCGATTGAAAACAAATGAAACAGATCTGAGAGTTGTGTGTTGTGTTTGCATCTGAATGTAAGTTCCATATTCTGTTTTTGTTCATAAAATTGCAAGGCAATCGTCCTTAATTCTGATTTAAATGCTGCTGGAAATTAAGTAAAAACAGAACATTAGTGGTCCATCAATGTTTTATAGCAATTTTGAAAATTAAATTAATGATAGAAGTGAGTTTTCCAGTAACTAAATTGGTCCCTGTTTCAGTCATTTTGACTTTTGAGTCCGAGTGTGGGTTGGCCAAGAAGGTCTATGCTGGACCTTATCATTCTATTTTAATTATTGGTCATTTAGATTGCATACATAGTTATTTATCCTCCTGTTTTGCTGCACCATTTGCTACTTAGATCGATTGAAAACAAATGAAATAGAGCTGAGAGTTGTGTGTTGTGTTTGCATCTGAATGTAAGTTCCATATTCTGTTTTTGTTCATAAAATTGCAAGGCAAAGAAGGCCCTTAGTCTTCGGCCTGGGTTTTTAACTATATAATGTTGATGTTTGTTTATCACTTGGATGCATAAATCGTCCATAATTCTGATTTAAATGCTGCTGGAAATTAAGTAAAAACAGAACATAAATGTGCAGAACTTAGCAACAGCACCCAACATATATATATATATATATATATATATATATATATATATATATATATATATATATATATATATTATATATATACCTATAAACTAAATTGAAAAGTCGTATATATGTTCTGTGATGATGGACAACAACATTTCCCTTTCTATGCACATGAATCTCGATTGTTTGTAACAAAAGCAAACAGCAGCAGAAGGTATATTCATATATAAGTGCAACAGTGTGTGCGTGTGTGTTTTGGTGACTTATGAACAACAACAAATATACAATATATATATATATATATATATATATATATATATATATATATATATATATATATATATATATATTACACAGTAACAGTAACAACACCCTTTAAAGCCAATTAAAACAAAGTGAATGTGTGTGTCTTGTATGTGTGATTCCAGCAGCCCTTTTTGATATGCATTCATATCTAAACAATTTAGATACATGTGTGTGTGATGTATGTGCAACAAGCATATATGTGTGCAGTGAGTGATATTCGACAAATATGGATTGCGACTATTATGCATACTTTCAGACATATCCACCAAAACATGCTCTCAGTTTGATATGGTTTGTAAACAGAATTACAGAACCAAACAGTCCCTTTTCATAGTTAAAATAACTATGTCTAAGCTTTAATTTTCCAAATTAAAGAAACCTAAATTGTTTATATGATTTGCAAAACCAAAATGGTTACGATTGGTTCAATTCTATAAGTCAATAATAATAGTCTTTTTAGGCGGAAGGTTTTAAGCAGCTCCTATTTAAACGTTTAAAGACTCATGTCTTCTATAATGCTTAAACGATTTACTTATACCTTAACATAAACACATGCTATATTTTCTTATATCTGAACATGTAGGATAATGTTGAAAAGACAGTATCCTTGACTTCATGATATGCAAAATTTTATGTCACTATTTATTTTCATCTATTATTAACAATTACAATTACGATTACGATTACTGAATGATTCAGGGAACCGTCTTCAATGCCCTTCTTTATAGCAACCATATGCGTTACTTTGCTGGCCTTCTAACGCAATATAAAAGATATTACATCTCAAATGCTCTTTTGATCAAGGCCGACCCTCGTTATCGGATCAGCGCATACGAGTACTCTTGGACCATCAACAATAAGACTCTGGTCGAAGAATTTGTAGATCCAATCCCAATGGAATTGTCATGTCAATTTCAGTTCACACGGTTCAGTGACTTGCACAAACATGCTGATTCAGACCACGTGCAAAGTAAGCGCCTTTTACCCTTATTACACATTAAGTTTTCACTATCCCTCTCTATCAGTATCAATGCCGATAATTAAATATGACCCATCGTATTTAAAAAACATAGATGTTAGAGCCATTGTCTTACATTGTTTCCCAAGTCAAGATCAAAGCTCTGAAAACGGTAGCAGACGAGACATCGTCATAGTGAATGAAGAGTAAGTACAATTTATTGTTGTCTCTCCAATCCATTCATGTCGCCTAACAATTCCATTTTCTTTCAGAAAAAGACTGATGCTACTGACATTATGGAACCAATTCAACGAAAAAGAAGGCAACACATTGGCTAACTTAACTCCATCCGGACCACTAATCTTTGGAATGAGACTCAAAGTCACAACGTTTAATTGTGAGTAAAATACTTTATACATATACATACAACTAAGCATTCAAATCCTAGCATGTAAATGACCTCCCTAATAAACCAACATCATATTTACACAGCACTTTCACTGACAACACGAACGTCCTCTGGCCTAATGATCAACCCACCTGTCAATGAAGAGTTGAAAATGCAAGATTGGTACGACTTTAGATAAACTTTCTCCTATTGCATCATACAAATGTTAATATATTAATCCAGGTATGACAACGTATTTTCCAAATACTTAGGCACAATGTCCACAAAGAAGAACTACAACAACTCCTTGAAATGAAGACTTACAAAAAAAGTGACTTTCTTCTCCCGCATCCAAGTGAAAGTGACTTGATCTCAATCGCCACGGTTACATCATCACTGAATACTGTAACTAACTACAAAAACTCATTGAATTGTATCTCTACTTTCAGATTTCTAAAGATCATATAATTTACCATATGTATTCACGTTTATGTAGTCCAAAACAGCATGGATTAAGGGTACGACAAGCCTCTTAAGGCAAGAAAAGAGCACCTGGTACACCACATGTGCAAATTGTGAAAAATCGCTTGGAGCTGATCTTAGTTGGATAGTTACGTGTCCATCGTGTAAAGTGGAGACTGAAGTTGAAGCACGGTATATACCAATTCTCATTTCTGATTTAGAACAATTCTTCAATTAATCTATTTTTTTATATGTCAGTTTTGTAAAAATGGTTGTGTGTGTGTATATATATAAAATATTATTATAATTATTCTCAATCTCAATGTAGAAGGAAAGTATGGTCAAAGGGAGTGTTGGATGGGTCATGGGTTTGCTACCGGTCTCATGTTGAGGACTGAGCTTACAGAGTGTCATTCACCACCCACTATATCACTATCACCATGCATTATTAAAATCTAGGACTTCCAAAGTGACTTGGTACGAAAATGGTAGATTTAGTGATCAATGAATGAACTTTTCGGGTTCAAAATAACTCCAAGTCTTTGTGATGGATAGTATCATGTGATAAGGCTTGCAAGGCAAAGACAAAGGTTTTTAGTAATAGTAGTGTTATCCAGGGATGACCTTTGTTAAAGAGTGCAACCTTACTGCACATTATATGAAGTGTGGGGCAGTTTAGATTTGAATATTATTTCTTTTAGGGTATTTTTCTTGGTTTTTTTGTTTGTTATGTTAGTTTAGTTCATCCATTATTTTACATTATTGGCAAGTATGTTTGAATTGTAGGCATTCAGTTAGTGGGTTCATGGGTTGTATCTTTAAATAGGACTTTATATGTTGCTGTCATGTTCACACACTTGCTGCACATATTCTGTCCAGATCAGTACTTATACACACTTATAATATGCACATATGTTTAGATTTATTTCTATTGCTGCTGTCCACACAATCAACACTGTTTCTGCATTTATATCACTCACAACACACATATATGTTTGTTGCACATACATCACACACACATGTATTATATTGATTTTAATTGGTATATATATTACCCTATCAATTTCAAAATTTCCTGCTAAATATTGGTCACTATCATTTCTGAAAACTTTCAGATTAGTTTAAGTGTTTAATTTGACATTATGTTCTATCTCAACTCCAGCTTAAAGTTAACGATTATGATTGATGACGGAACGGCAACTCTTCGAGCAACCATATGCACACCGGACGCCGAAAAACTTGTACCATTCACCGCTATCGACTTAAAAGAGGCAGAAGAAAATGTAAGTCCAAATCTCAACTACGTCTACTCATCGATCATTTAATTCATACATGTTATGTAACAACCACATTAATGAATGACAGAGTTCCGATCTCCAAGATGAAATTGCCAAATCAGTAAAGGGAAAGACAATTGTCGCCTTTATACGTTGCTATGAATCAACATTCCACGGACAAACTCAAACGAACATAACCGTTGTCAAAGCTTACAATATCAACAATCCGGATACCGCGATTATCAAAGTAAACACCAAAGGAAAAGAAGAGGCTTTTAACCCATCCACACCTTCAAAGCCACTCAAAAGGCCAATGATGCTAAGCATAAAAAAGGAAACCGACGCTGCTCAAAGCCCCGCTAAGAAGACCAAAGAGTCTTCTGGATAAAACTTTCAACAATCACTGTTTTTTTGGAACGCACGACATCATCATAAAGAACACTTCTTCCTCCTTTTGATAACTATTGTGGATTATACTTTCTAACGGTTGTATAACACAAACCCGATGATGATATTGGCGTTCAATATGACAACTTGACAATATAAATGTTAACCATCAATCAACGTCGTTATTGTCGACAACTTCACAATATAAATCTCATTGTCAACATTTATTAGATATAACATTTTTGCCGAGGGCCGTGCGTAGCACGGTGAAGGTCTCCTAGTATATATATATATATATATGATGAAGTTTCTCGTGACTTTTCATATTTTTAATCATATTAGATCACAATTTCCTTCAAAATAATTTTTATTTTCTTTCAAAGGTTCCAAATAATCTATATTCCGGGCCTTCCGGCTGAGGTTAACTCTAAGAAGGACCGAATCATATTTAGATTTTATAATCAAATGAACGATCTTGCAATCTTACATTATATGTAGCATTGAAAAGTTTTTATTGATCAAAATCGTTAGGCTGTAAAATATTAAAATCAAGAACGAGATCTTACACCCATAGATATTTAATTAAAAAAATATATTATGCAGGGGTGACAATTTCAGTCCATTCAAGCAAACGGTTTGAGGACCAAAAGTCATTAACTTTTACATAATTTTGAAAATTTTTATCAAAGAACATTTTGTTTAATATACCGTATTATAAAATTTCATTTTTTACAAAAAGTTATGTTCTAGCTTAGTTTTTTACTACCGGTCAATTTAATCGTGCCATCCGTTTGGCCCGTTGGGTCAAAAATGTCACCCCTAATATTATGTATTTTTTATTGTAACATTTTACAATGTTATAAAGATGAATATTATCAAATCCTATTTGATAATCAAGTGTTGCCTATCAAATTGAATTCTAATTGGCTAACTAGAGATGTAAAGGTTGCCGGATATATGGAGAGGACGTGGTTAGTGATGGTCTCCTTATGATTAGTGGAGGAACTTGAAAGGTTAGTTGGAGGGATCCAAATTAGGTTGTCAATTGGGTCATGTTCGGGTAAAACATGTTGGTGTCTTTCTTGTCAATTTCGTGTCTACCCACTTTTGACCCCTTTATTTCCGTGTCGACGTGCCCGTGTTTGGATCGTGTTAGTTTTTTCCGTGTCGTGTTTCGTGTTGACTCATTTCGATCAAATTTATTCAATAAGTCAATTTTTGTAATTTTATGATAGGTTTGGATTTGAATGTTGAATTCGAGTTTTATTTTTATTTCGATTCAACTTTTAACTTTGATTTTTGGTCCTAACCAAACAATTTAAGAATACAATTTACAGCAAGTAATTAGTAATTATGTATAAAATAAAATTTACACAAATGTATTGCTATAAACTTAAATATGATTACATGTATGATATGAATATTGATAAACAGTTTGAGGATACAAACACTTTTAATAGCCATTCGTTAGCTTTTCTCAAACAATATTTTAAAAATTAGATTATCGGTTTGATAGTTCAGGTTCGTAAAATCAAATAAATTTAAAAAACTGAATAAAATTATAGTAATACTAAATTTAAAAAAAAAGTAAATTTTGATATGGTAATAATTTCCCCATTATTATTAAAATAAAAAGAAAATGCAAAGAAACAAATAATAAGAGCAGTGGTCATCAACTTAAAAGTTAAAAAGCATAATGTCCTGTAAAATAAATTGAAATGATAAAAATCTATATATATTAATAAAAAGAAAATGTTTAGTGTCACGTGTCGCTTCCTCACTTAACCAAAAAAAATTTTCCCGCCCAATTTGCCATAAATAATCTCCTTAATTAGTTGTCTAATCTATACTATATATAATAAGAAAAACACTTGGAGTTTCTGGACCATTAGATAGTAAAAAATTAACGGTCCAGATTAATAACAACTCATAAATATTTATGAAATGTCTCTTATACCCTTAATTAAAATCAATAATTATACACATGCCATTTTTTAATTCATTTTCCAAATTTACTACCTTAACTTAATTACATTAAATTTTAATTTTAATTTTTTCATTAATCTATACTATATATAATAAGAACTTGGAGTTTCTATACTATTAGATGGAAAAAAATCAATGTATATGAGTAAATAAGGTTAAAATTTTTTGTTAATTAATTTGCTAACAAGATTTAAAATTTAATTGATAAAACTTCAATTATGAATATGATAAATTTTGATTGTTGATTTTCAGATATTTCATTTTTTATATTTTATCATTTTCAAAATATATACACATTCACATAATTGAAGTTTTTTGTTTCTTACATTGATATTTTATATTTGAAGTTAACAAAAGTTAAAAGAAACATTTTTTGCAAATACATATTATCTGTTTTTAATAATACAATATAATAATATTTTTTTATATATAATATCAAACAACTAAGTATTTTTTTATATTTAATTTAACTAGCTTTCAATTTTTTTATTTTAATTATGTATAAATTTAATAATAAATTATTAAAATATAAAAAAATATGTATTTTTTAAATCAACCCATGTTATACATGGGTTGATTAACCTATATATTATACTAAAACATAACAATTCATGTCATATGCCATTTCTACAATACAAGAAAATTTTATTTTTCCATCTCTTTTTCCAAATTTAACACCTTAACTTAATTGCATTAAATTTTGACTTTATTTTTTTTCAATAATTAATTAGTAATAAATTAGATTTTGTAGCATTTAAAATTAGGCCTCATTTGTTTTTCATTCAGAGCCTCTTAAAAACGTCTGAAGTCTAACGTTCAGATCTATAATAAATTAAGATTGTTTGTTTAAATTCAGACTTAAGAGGTTGAAACCTCTGAATTTTCCTCTGAATTTTAAGAGGATGAGAGTTGTCTGAATTAAAATTAAGAGCCTCTTAATTTCAGATCTTAAGGCCTCCTCTTAATTTCAGACGTGGTTTTCAGACTTCAGACATTTAACCTCTTAAAAAACAAATACCACCTTATTGTTTACCTAAAATAAATACCTATCATTATTATCCATAATAATCATAACTAGATCCAAATGTAACAAGTTGAATTAGTTGTATAGATTATTATTATGTATAATAAAGGAAAACACCAAATGTCACGTGTCACCTCTACGTACACCAAAAAGATAATTACAATTTATAAAAAATAAAAGATAAATACAATTTAATATTTTTAAAAAAGATAAATATACTCTATTTTTTAATCTGTAAATAATAAAAAATAAACACAATTATTATTTTTGTATGTTTTTATTTTTACTCATATACATTTTATATAAATAAATTCAATTAAAAATATCCACGTAATACGTGGGCTATAAACTAGCTTATGTTTAAAATTTAAGTATAAATATAAGGATACCTAATTTAACTTTTATAAATAAAAAACAATCTTTTTGAATGATTTAAATAACATTAAGATTTAACTCCTAATTTTAGCTAACTATACATTATTTTATATATTTAAAAGGAAAAAATAATGCAGTATTGGTATTGAAATGTTTTATAATTTTTTTTTAACTATAAAAATTAAATTGTGTTCTATGTAAAAATAAATTTTAAAAGTTTTATTTATATATAGAAATATAAACATAAATTTTTTTACAGAAATGAATGTTATTCATACATATCCAAAAATAAGAAAAATTTTAATTATTCCTAATAGCAAAAGATAATACTATTTTTGTAGATAAAAATAAATATTTTTGTAGATAAAAGTAAATACTTTTATATGTAATTTACATTTGCCTAGATTTTTAATAAACATTTATTTGTAAAATATCCACGTAATACGTGGGTTAATAACTAGTTACCATTAAAATAAGAGTAAATCACAGAAATGGTTTATGTGATTTGTTTTAAATTATAGAAACGATCCCCAACTTTCAAAATTGTATAGACTGTATTTCAAACCATTATTTGCTTTCATAAATGGTCATTATAAGATAACGATAATAATAAAATTAAAAAATTAAAAAAAGTATTGAATGACCAAAACTAAAATGAATTACAAACTTGAGGTATTAAAATTTTAATAAAGAAAAGGGCAAAATGATCACTATAAAAGATTTAACCATTTGATTATTAAAGTTAACGATATGCAAGTAAACAGTGAAAATAAGGATCGTTTATACAAAATTAAAAACACTTGAATTCTATCCAAAAAAATTTCAAACTAAAGAAACCATTTCTGTACTTTATTGTTTATTTAGGGTCTGTTTGTTTCACATATCCTGAAGGAATCTGTGGAATTAGAATGAGAATTTCATTCTTTTATATGTTTGGTTTCTTAAAGGAAAAAGAAAGAGAATTTATTTTGATATAAAATTTTAACTACTCCACTGGAATATAATTTCTTACCTGATAAGCAAAGGAATTGAAATTACATTCTCATAATAAGTTTTTTCTGTCGACGTTACCTACCATACCGACCCTACCTAACCGGACTCACCATATACCATCCCACCCACCCTACCCTGCCTAACCATATCCCACTCATCCCACCTTACCTTACCCTACATAACCATACCCACCCCACCTACCACTCAATTTTAATCCACCTATCGTACTCCCACCTATCTCATCCAACTTTATAAACTAAATTGACAAATAACAATGAATGAATTTTAATTTCATTTTATTACATTTTTGTCAACCAAACAACAAGAAATGAAATTTAATTCTATTTTATTCTTTTCAGCCTTCCATTCATTTGACAACTTTCATTACTTCTGAAAATATTTTGCGAATCAGATATCTTTTTAATTTTGATCACAAGGGTACAAGCTTTCACGTTTGATTTACATGAAAATCAAAAACTAAATTATATTAATTCTATTTATTTAATCATTAAGGAATTTAGTTGAGAGTTACTTTTCACCTAGAAATTTGTACAATGAAATTTCTCATACAATTTTATTATTTTCGAACTATGATATCCATACTTTATCTTAATATGTACAGAAACATTGGGAGATTTTCTGAAAAGTTACTTCGAATATTCGAAAGTTGCTTTTATAATTTACCCTTGGCATCGTACAAACTGTAGCAGGGGGTAAAGATTTTTGAAGGTACAAGTGCAGACGTGTTGTTAGCTAAGTAGTTTAATATTAATTATTAAATTTAATTAGCATTATATTCATAGGTTGGGAACTATGTTGATTGGTGACAATTGTATTTTAACCTAAGATGTTATTATACAACCTTGCGATTCCTAAGATATTCATAAGGATAAACCGAGTTTAGTGTACAATTGTACATCGAAAAAATGTTTGTTGGTCATTGCCTTAATTGTTAATTTGAAATTGGTTCTAGATGTTAAATAATAAATATGACGAATTTGAAGTAATCAGGGTTAATTTATTTTTAAACATCAAATGTGACTTGTTAGAGTTTTCAATTAAAACTTATGGTTAATTTAGTTAACTAACTACTAATTAGCAACGATTCAATCAAACATGTTGCAAGTTACATTCAGAATTCAGAAGATGAAAATTCGTAAATGCAATTTGTGTTTCATTTCTAATGAAAACATGTTATGTTCAACATTTTAATTATTATGTTAATTCTGGATAGGGGTGGCAGTTTTGACCCAACGGACAGAACGGTTAAATTGACACATTGTAAAAAACAAAGATAGAACATAATTTTTTTTAAAAAAATAAAAATTTATAAAACGGTGTACTAAACAAATTGTTCTTTAAACTCAAAATTATATAATATTTATGACTTTTGGTCGTCAACCCGTTTGCTTGAATGAGCTGAAATTGTCACCCTTAATTCTGGATAACCCATCCCGACTTGACTACTAAGGAATCTTAAAAACCAAAATGATGATGACCTCCAAAAAAAAAAAAAAAAAAAAACCTGAAATTGACACTGCTTGTACGTATTAGTGTAGGATTTGGATTAAGTAAATTACTTTTGGGAATTGAAGGATGATGTTGGCATTTTCCCTATCATTTTGCTTCTTTTTATTTTTCCTCTCTTCTTTTGTCATAGCTATATTACTTTTCTATGTACAACTTCGCATGCATTCTCATTTCTCTCTCTAATTTTCAATAAAATTTTTGTTGTCTATGTTGATGAAGGAATTGAAACAAAAATCCTTGTGAATTTTAAAACCATCACAAATATTATATTTTAATTTATTATATAATTAGGAAGGGTAATTTAGGAATTTAATAAATGAAAAATTTAAAAAGATAATGTTTTGAATTTTAAATGATTTAATAACAATTAATTAGATATTTAGCCATCTATACGAGAGTTTTAAATGTTTAGAATGATATAGACATGACGTAATAAAATTTTATAAGAAGGGGTATGAAAAAATTCTTTTTGACAAACAAGGACAAAAGGGAAAGGAGAGGAAGTGATAAATTGTGGGTACCAGTAGCAGTAGCAGTAATAGGAGTGGGAGTGCCAGATGTGAAGTGGGAATTAAGTGGAGTGATTGGATGAGTTATTTATGCAGTTCATTGGAAAGGGATGTTCACTTCACTACTTGGATTTGGACTCCAAACAAAAGCCTAAATTCATGTTGTTCTCTCCCTTTCATTTGACAGTGATATCACACCATACACACACATAACTATTAACTTAAACTCAATTCCAATCTATCTATGATCTCTTAACCCTTCTAATAACATTAATCACCAATATTATTAGGGTTAAGTTCGCTTTTTCAGATATATCGATATGGTATATGAATTTTTTTTTTCCTATCTATATGATACATGTACTTTAGTTTTTTTATTCTAATATGATATATTTTTACATGGAGCTTGATTTTTAATTAATAGAGCATGATATTTCAACCGGACTCCAGTGGCTGACCCAAGTGAGAGCCCCGGATGACACATGTCACCAGTCCTTCCACAAAGAACTTTATTTCGTAATGTAAATTTTTACGATTTTTTGTTTGTGCAACCGATTGTTTTTTGAACGTGCAACCGTGCTTTTCAAATCTTAAAACCTGATTAGAATATTTAATCAAAAATTTCTATAACCTTCAGTCAAATAAATAAATTTGTAGTATAATTATTTATAATTTAATGTAACAAATAAAAAATAATGAATTAATAATATAAAGCCTAAAATTAAATACCCAATAAGCCATTATTAATTATAATTTTGGTTCATTTCACCAAACTCAATATAATTATTATTATTCAATCCCAAAATGTATGAAATTGCAATTAATATTATCGATTGTTAATCCGATCCATCAATCTAATTAATAAAATTACAAAATCGAAAACACGGACTCAAATTGTTAATCCACGTTGCTAAGCATTTTGTACGACTAATAATCCATCTTGTGACGACCAAATCTATATGATATAAGTGAGACTAAATGCCGGGCCTTAGAGGTTGTATAGCTTAAACCCTCCATGGGCTATAACTTAACAAAAGATGCAAATTAAAAGGCCTATTCAATCTATTATCATGCACTGATAACACATTCAAGAAGTGAGTAATTTGTAGTTAATGTTGAAAAGAATAACGTTTATATGTGACACAAAAAACATCCCGTTATAAGCTCAATGAATTTTTGATTGGTCGGTAAAACATACAAAAAAAAAATCTTACGACGAAAGTACGTGCAATTGATGATCACATAATCAACAAGTCTTTCACACCCAATTCTCTTCAAGTCCCTTGAATATATCATGTAAGGATAAAATAGCCAATCTAACAAAGCACCATAACACCTCAAAATGCAAGATGTAACGGATTTGATTTAGAATAAAATTAATATAGTGGATGATGAGCTCAGGTAGTGACATAACCATGATTTAATTCTTTAGTGGGCCAAATTACATGACAAATGTTCAAAAACTAAGGACAAAATAAATTACAATATGATTACGATAAATTTGTTCATATAGAAAGTTTTCTGTTGCTGAAACCTGTTTTTCATGTAGTGACTCGATCAACATTTAAGTCTTAATTGAATTAATTTAACATTTACCGTATACACATAAAACATTAATAATATAGAGGTTAAAGATATAAATCAAAGAATAATAATAGAAGATAGGTTAGTCGTGACCCACCCCAATTCCAATGTAGCTACGCCATTGGGTTTATGCTTGGTCACACACACACACACACACACACACACACACACACACACACACACACACACACACATATATATATATATATATATATATATATATATCTGTGTGTGTGTGTGTATGTAGACTAAAGATCTTTTGTATGTATATGTAGTCTAAAATTAGTATCATATGGTTTTTTACTTGTTAGGTAAACAAAACTGGTTTGAATGCAATTGTCATGGTTATTAAAAATAGAGTTAAGTATCATTTTAACTATTTAACTTTTAGATTTGTTCTATATATATAATAACGAAACTATTTTTTTTGTCTCAATTTAGCCACTAAACTTTAATAAGTTGTTCTACTTTGGAGAAAATAAATATAACTAATGGCTAAATCGATACAAAATATGAAAGTTTTTTAGCTAATTCATAACAATTTTCAGTGGTTAAATTGGTGACAAAAGAGTTTAGTGGCTAAATACGTATACAAAAAATAGTTTAGTGGCTAAGTCGATACAAAAAATAATTTAATGGCTAAATCGAGAAAAATCTTAAAATTAGATGGTCAAAATGATACTTAAGTGGTTAGTTAAATATTTCATGGATATGCTGGAATTTTTTCATGGATATGGGTTGGATGTGTAAGCATTGGATTTGTATTAAAATCCATGTTTAAAGGGTATTTACATCAGGAGAGATACAATAAGGGAAAAAGTTGTCAAAAGATGATAGAAACATTAGAAATCAATTTTCCCCCATTTTTTAACATATAGAATTAATAAGTAGAGATAAAAGATAAAGTTCTAGAGAGAGAAAGTTTAGGTTGTAATTCAAGCTTGAGTTTTAAGAATTAAAGTGGTAGCTAGATGTGAATACCTTGTCAAGGAAAACAACACAACTTTTGTGAAAGAAGTTACCACCGATCTAATTAGCTTCTCAAGTGATTTTGTACAGTTCAACAAGTTTGAATCATGTTCATTTGGTAATGTTACAATGTATATAAAGTATTTTGACATGTTAGATTGGAATAAATACGTCTGGCAATGGATGAATTTTATATAGGATTAACTGGAACATGCAACATGACTTTGGATCCGACTAAATGGATCATGGATTGATCAATTAGCTAATGGATTATGACCTGACTTATGATCCAAGTAGCTAACTAATTTAAACTAATGGATTATGATCCAGATTGACCAATTTATTTTTTAGATTTTTATACTACTCTATATCCACCCAAACAACCGCCATAAAACCATACCCACCCTCTACACCACCTCACCTCACCATAACGCACCCCAATCCACCCTACCCTACCCTACACCACTTTACTTTATCCTACCTATATCACATTACCGACCAACCACACCCTCACCCCTACCTCTACCCTATCCTATCTCATTCTGCACCACACTTACTCTATCTCATCCTATCCCACCTGACACTACCCTACCCTACCACACCAACCCCCTACCCTACATTGCTCTACCCACCATACACTACCAACTTGGGCATGGTAGGGCCGGGGTGGTGATGAGATTAGATAAATGATGTAGTTTAGATATTATTTAAATGGATCGATCCACTTCCTGATCCAATTAAATAGATCGAGTAATTGGATCATGAAATTGATCATTTGATTGTTTTTTTTTTATGTACTGAGACATGTAATTGGATTTGGATCAAAATCGATCGTTTGATAGACTCAGAATTAAATTTTATGTCTATTCAAAGTAACATCATTTAATAGTATATACATTATATATTTTACAAATGAAACAATGTTGTAATAGGTTGATGAGGGGTAATGTTATGATATCCGTTTTTTGTTTCTACTTTAGTTAGTTTTAGTTAATTGACTTAAGGCTTAAGTAGCTAATAGAACTACAAATAAACTGGGTAGAGGTGCCCAATTGGTGCAAAATGAGAAAGTTCACTTATCATGTATTTTGAAAGGTTGCAACTCGATCATACGTAGTAGACAATAAACTAATATTATTCTTTCTAAAAGCAATCATTTATTTACCCTTTTATTCAAGGAAAGGAAAGTACTATTTTGAAAGGTTGCAACTCATAATTTATTTGCACAAAGTTGTACTATAAATATTCTTGAGATATCGTTGAAGGAGTACAACAAGTTTTTACGTGATATGTGTAAATTCCTTTGAATTTACAAATTTATTCATCAAGAATCCAAATAAGTCGTTTAAGTATTGGAACACTACGACCTTAATTATTAAAATTTCGTTGATAATTAAGTTGTAGATGACAAGTGGAAATTAATGAAGTGATAGAGAAATTATAAAACGAAGGTAAATCAAGGTTTTGAGGATAATGAAGGTGCATGATTTAGATCAAGTGGTCTCCACTAAATATAGGAGGTATCATTTTGGTTGAGGTCTCGTATCCTCAAAATGTCTAACAATGGTGCTAATAACTAACCACTAACATATGCCGTTAAAAAAATAAATAAAAATGAAGGTGCATGATGCCATGTAATGAAATAATATATTTTTAATGTATTATGAGTTTGACCAAGAAGATAAAATTGACTCTGATATATAGGGCATAATACTATACACACCCTCACCCGCACGTAGTCCCGTGTACCTTTACATGGCTTTCTTTTACACGATGTAAAAATGGTTAAAAACAAGAAACAAGTCTCTATATTACTCTCCTTATCTCTCTCTCTCTCTCTCTCTCTCTCTCTCTCTCTATCTCTCTCTAAAAGCTAATAAGAGTCATCATTTAAGGCTAGCTATTGTTCTTCAATTCATCACCACCATGACTGACCCAGCTCACTCTTCAAATCTCTACTCACAGTGGTTCAGACTCCATCAATTCCCCAATAATTCTCCTTCAAATCTTCCTCATCATCTTCTCTATCAACATCCACAAACCTACTACTACTTCAACACTTGCCCCTCTTCTTCCTACTCTAGAACCAGCTTATTTAATCCATCAGCTAATCATCAACATCATCCAACAACCCCTCCTCCTTCCCCTCCTCTAAGAGAAGCTCTCCCTCTTTTGAGCTTGAGCCCATCAAGAAAACATGAAGATTGCAGTAGCACAAGTCATCAAGATCATATGGAAGTGGAGGAGGAAGAAGAAGATGATGAAAGTGAAACTGGTGTGACTGTGGCACTACACATAGGACTACCAAACGCTAGTGCTGTTGATCTTGCATCTTTGATCTCAAATAATTCATCAAATTCTTCTTCTAATACTAGTGACATATTAATGGTTTCTGATAATAATAAGATTACTAAAGAAGGAGATGAAGGTGGTGGTGTTGGGTATAGCCCTATCAGTAAGGGTCAGTATTGGATACCAACACCCTCTCAGATACTTATTGGCCCTACTCAATTCTCTTGTCCTGTTTGCTTCAAGACCTTCAATAGATACAACAACATGCAGGTTGGGTATACCTAATTATTATCATCATATCCATCTTTTTCTTCCCTTTTTTCATTAGATCCGTTAAAGATTTCTTCATCTACTTAACTCTTTATCATTTTCCATCCCTATCCTTTAATTTTCTGAGCAGTACGTACGTTAATTCAACCAGAATCATGGTTAATTAGCAAGAGATCTAACCTATATATATATATATATATTAGTCTCAACTTTATTCAATTCTGATTGATCTTTTTCGAAGTTTCAAAACGATATCAGAGATCAAATTAACAAGAAAGGTTGATCATTTTGATCTTGTAAAACACGTACTGCCATACTTATTTTTGTTGGAATTAATTAAAATTAATGGAGTTTTTGAATAATATATATAGCTAGGTTAGATCTCTTGCTGATTTCCTTTGATTTGTTTGTGGGTTTCAAAGTGTGTTAAGGAAAACACTGGTATTGAAGTAAATGCTACAGTGCTACTTTGCTTCAAATAATTTATTAATCTGCATGGATTGCGGATTTTGGGATCTGAATTTGATTGAACTGAACTGAGGCTTAGGAGCAGTTGTACCCTACAAGTTTATTTGATTTAACTACACAGGCAATGTTTCCTTTTGCTTTTTAGTATACTTGGAAACATGTGCTTTTCAACAGTGCATAGGTGAACATATTTTTTTACAGTCTTTTAACCTTGTCTTAATTTCAACATTTTCATCTCTCACACTCTCTCTCCATGGTATTCAATTCTTTTGAAGATGATCTTACCACTACCACAAATTAAGCTTTCATCAATCAAGCAAAAATAACAATGGTTGAATCCCTAAAATATGAAGAATTTCAATATATCTGTGTTGATGTAATGCATGTGTTTTGGGTCTGTTGAAAATATTTGTTGCAGTGTGTGTGTTTTCAACTAATACATATATTTACACTGCATATTGTAGATGCATATGTGGGGGCATGGATCTCAGTACAGGAAAGGCCCAGAATCTTTAAGGGGAACTCAACCAACTGGCATGCTAAAGCTACCCTGCTATTGTTGTGCACCGGGTTGTCGCAATAATATCGATCACCCACGATCAAGGCCACTCAAAGACTTTAGAACCCTCCAAACACATTACAAAAGAAAGCATGGAATCAAGCCTTTCATGTGTCGAAAATGCGGAAAGGCTTTCGCAGTTAGGGGTGACTGGAGAACACATGAGAAGAACTGTGGGAAGCTTTGGTATTGCATTTGTGGTTCGGATTTTAAGCACAAAAGATCACTTAAAGATCACATTAAAGCCTTTGGCCAAGGACATGCGGCTTACGGCATCAATGGATTCGAAGAAGAAGATGAGCCCGCATCCGAAATCGAGCAAGATGATGATCATGGTAATTCATGATCTTAGGTAATGAGTAATATTTTCTTCTGTTAATCTTTTTCATTTACTAGGCAATATCGTTAGGATCCTTGTAACTAACTCGTAATTTCAACCAAAACTATCCTTAAACATCATTTGTAAATTCATTTTGATGCAAGCTTAATTATCTATTTTCACTAATTTTGCTTTTTCGACCTTAGGATTCGTCTGGATAATTAATTGAGTACTTTTAATTATTAAATTTGTAACAAAAACTAAAGTAATTGTCTACTCTTGCATACTTAGAACACGTACCTTTCTTTTTCCGTTCCTATCACTTACATGAATAGCTAAATTACAATAAAACCACCAGTTCTCCTATAGTCCTATATACGACTTGAACTCTCGATCATTTGGTTAAGGAACACGTACACTGGGTGACGAAGAATGGTATATTTTGTTATCTTTTATTAAAAACGTACCTAGAATTGAAATAAAAGATCCGACCACGGCCGGGCCGGTATAGCTAGCTTTAAGCTTTTGTCGTTGGCTGTTTCAATTCAAAGTCTGGACTTCAAATTAAAAATGCTTAGGTTATATATAATGAAAAAAGTTGTTAGCTTTTATAGAAAACCAAACTAGAAAATCAAATCGGTCATAGTTCTATACCTGGAAAACAGAAACAAGAAAATCTAATGTATGGGGCAAAGGCAAAATGGGAAACACAGTCCCAGAAAGCATGGAAAAGCTGGGGAGGGAGGGCTCAGACATGGTGTCTGCTTCTCGTATTTTAAAATCTCAATGGATTACATTCATCATAGCAGATACATAAATTAAAGCTCTTAATTAATGCATATATTTAATTAATCAGTTTATCTTTTTTTTTTTTAATTATTATTATAGACCCCCCAAAGCATGGTGATGCATGGAGAAAGACCCAATAAATTTTATGAGCATATATACGCACAGCTACCTGATTCGATCGATCAAACTATTCAAACGGGTTACTAATTTAAAACATAAATACATGCAAAAATACATATCATGTAGTCTTCCTTGTTAATTAGTTGTTATATATATATATATATATATATATATATATATATATATATATATATATATATATATATATATATATATATATATATATAGGGGTGGGTTCAATGGAGAACCTTATGCATCGAAGAACCTTGGAGAACCACAATGCATCGCTAGAAATACTGAAATGCATCACGTAGAAATTGATGCATCACGCGGGAATTTGATACATCACGTGGAAATAATGTAAAAATCGATGCATCACGCGAGAATTTAATGCATCACGTGGAAATAATGATGCATTACGGGGGAATTGTGATGCATTCGTGATGGTGCATGGAGGTTCTTCAAGGTTCTTCGATGCATGAAGGTTCTCCATTGAACCCACCCCTATATATATATATATATATATATATATATATATATATATATATATATATATATAGGGAGGTTCCATTGAGAACTTTTGTGCATCGAGGCACAAAAGAACCTCCACTGGCCCTTGGACGAAAATAATGTGTGGGTTAGATCAAATGACAAAAGAGTAATTAAATAGAAAGTTCTATGCATCAAGTGCACGTAATGAAATTGTGATGCATTCGTGATGGTGCATGGAGGTTCTTCAAGGTTCTTCGATGCATGAAGGTTCTCCATTGAACCCACCCCTATATATATATATATATATATATATATATATATATATATATATATATATAGGGAGGTTCCATTGAGAACTTTTGTGCATCGAGGCACAAAAGAACCTCCACTGGCCCTTGGACGAAAATAATGTGTGGGTTAGATCAAATGACAAAAGAGTAATTAAATAGAATGTTCTATGCATCAAGTGCACGTAATGAAATTCGCGGAGGGGTAAAACAGGAATTATGCAATCCTTATTTAATTATTACACTTCCAAAATTAACAACAATAATACAAATTCAAAATACATCAAAATACATGCATATCGTTCATCTCTTCATGCATATCGTTCATCTCTTCCAAAAATAAATCATGCATATCGTTCATCTCTTCCAAAATCAAAATACATTAAAATACAAACATGAATTGTTAATACAAACATAAATCATGCATATCGTTCATCTCTTCCAAAATCAAGAGGGAGCTAAGAGAGAGGAGAGAGGGAGAGAGATAGAGAGAAAGAGGGAGTGGTTTTAGGAAAGAAGTTAATGGTGATTTTCATACCAAATTTAGCTCTTAATTATCTTAAAAACATTTAAATTCAAAAATAATTTCCATACATTTAATATCCCCTAAATGCCCTTTGTGCACCCTTAGTAGATAGTCCGATGCATAAAAGTTCTCAATGGTGCCTCGATGCACAAAAGTTCTCAATAGAACCCCAATATATATATATATATATATATATATATATATATATATATATATATATATATATATATATATATATATATATATATATATATATATATATATATATGAATTATATAGTTGTATGTCTTGTACAAGTTTACTTTTTAGGATTTCACTTATTGACTTTTTATAGGGTTTTATACTGATTTTATATATATATATATATATATATATATATATATATATATATATATATATATATATATATATATATATATATATATATATATATATATATATATATATATATAGGGGAGGGTTCTTCTAAGAACCATAAAAAATGTGGGAACCTAAGAACTTTTTATGGCCTTTGGATTAATGATAATCAATGGTTGATATATTGCATGACAATTTTGTAATTATTTTGAACTTTGATAGTGGAGAATCTTGAAAATGTGTGAAAAAGGTATTTTTGGAAGAAAAAAAATCTGTTTTTTCTCTTTCTCTCTCTTACTTTTTTCATTTTATTTTTCTTTCATTATAATTGATTTTTAAAGTATAAAAACGTTTTTTATAAAAAAAAATTATTTTTTCTATATAGAAAATTATTTAATTGCTAAAAAAATAACGTATTTTATATAAAAATATTATATGTCTATATAGATTATTTTTTTCTATATAAAATATGTTAACGAACATATTCTATGTACAATCTACGTAGAATGTGATGCATTCTACATAGAATGACTTGCAATCTACGTAGAATGTCGTGTAGAATGTCAAATATCATATATTCTACGTAGATTACTTGATAAAATATATCAAAAACACATTGAAACAAAAAAAAGATTTCATTTAAACATTTTATCAAACACTTGGTATGCAACTGATATAAAATATACCAAAAAGACATTGAATAGTAATGTTAATCTACATAAAAAATATAGAAATGTATAAAAACATAAAAATATATGAAATATATAAGAAACATAACATTCTACATAGATTATGTGTTATTTTTTACAAGTACTCTTGTATTATATTCTATTTAGATTATCATTTAATCTACGTAGATTATCATGTAATCTACGTAGATTATCATGTAAAACATCCAATAACTATTACAATCATTATAAATATAATATCTTACAAATAATCTTATTATAAAACATGAAAACTGAATCTGTCATATTCTATGTAGGGTATCGACGAACATATTATATGTACAATCTACGTAGAATGACATGCAATCTACGTAGAATGTCGTGTAGAATGTCAATTATCATATATTCTACGTAGATTATTACATGAAAAAATATACCAAAAACTCAATGAATAATAATGTTAATCTACATAAAAAGATATAGAAATGCATAAGAAACATAAAAATATATTAAATATATAAGAAACATAAAATTTTACATAGATTATGTGTGATTTTTACAAGTAGTATTGTATTATATTCTATGTAGATTATCATGTAATCAACATAGATTATCATGTAAAACATCTAATAACTATTACATTCATTATAAATATAATATCTTACAAATAATTTTAATTATAAAATATGGAAAATGAATCTGTCCAATGTACGTAGATTGTACATAGAATATGTTCGTCGATACTCTACATAGAATGTCACACAATCTACGTGGAATGACATTCAATCTACGTAGAATGACATGCAATCTACGTAGAGTATCGACGAACATATTCTATATAAAATCTACGTAGAATGTCATGCAATCTACGTAGAATGACATTCAATCTACGTAGATGGCATTCAATCTACGTAGAATGGCATGCAATCTACGTAGAATGACATGCAATCTACATAGAATGTCATTTAATCTACGTAGAATGTCATGTAGAATGTCAAGTATCATATATTCTACATTGATTATACGATAAAATATACCAAAAACACATTGAATGTTAATGTACATTTACATAAAAAGATATAGAAATGAATAAGAAACAAAAAAATATATGAAATATATAAGAAACATAACATTCTACATAGATTATGTGTGATTTTTTACAAGTAGTCTTGTCTCGTATATTCTGTGTAGAATATCATGTAATCTACGTATATTATCATGTAAAACATCTAATAACTATTACATTCATATATATCTAATATTTTACAAATAATCTTCATTATAAAACATTGAAAATGAATCTGTCATATTCTATGTAGAGTATCGACGAACATATTTTATGTACAATATACGTAGAATGTCATGCAATCTATGTAGAATGACATGCAATCTACGTAGAATGACATTCAATCTACGTAGAATGACATTCAATCTACTTAGAATGTCACGCAATCTGCGTAGAATGTCATGCAATCTATGTAGAATGTCGTGTAAAATGTCAAATATCATATAGTCTACATAAATTACATGATAAAATATATCAAAAACACATTGAAACAAAAAAAGAAGATTTCATTTAGACATTTTATCAAACACTTGGTATGCAACTGATATAAAATATACCAAAAATACATAGAATAAAACTGTTAATCTACGTAGAATAACATGCAATCTACGTAGAGTATCGACGAACATATTCTATGTACAATCTACGTAGAATGTAATGCAATCTACGTAGAATAGCATTCAATCTACGTAGAATGACATACAATCTACGTAGAATGACATGCAATCTACGTAGAATGTCATGCAATAGATTGTCAAGTATCATATATTCTACGTAGATTAAATGATAAAATATATCAAAAACACATTGAAACAAAAAAAAAAATAAGATTTCATTTACACATTTTATCGACACTTGGTATGCAACTGATATAAAATATACCAAAAACACAATGAATAATAATGGTAATCTACAAAAAAGATATAGATTTGTATAATAAACATAAAAATATATGAAATATATAAGAAACATAACATTCTACATAGATTATGAATAGTAATGTTAATCTACATAAAAAGATATAGAACTATATAACATTCTATATAGACATATAATATTTTTATATAGAATACATTAATTTTTTAGCAATTAAATAATTTTTTATATAAATTTTTTTATTATAAAAAACGTTTTTTTAATATTAAAATCAATTCTAATGAAAGAGAGAGAAAATGAAAATGAAAAAAAAAATAAGAGAGAGAAAGTGAAAAAGATATGCATATAATTAAAAATGTGGAGAGAGAAAGATAGTATTTTTTATTCCAAAAATACCATTTTGATCCAAGGGCTCTAAAAGGTTTCTAGGTTCTCACAATCTTTAAGGTTCTTAAAAGAACCTCTCCATATATATATATATATATATATATATATATATATATATATATATATATATATAAAGAGAGTGAAAAAACGTGGATCATTTAAGCACCATTTAATAATAAGTATCGTGAGCACCAATATAAATTTAATACATCAACATCAATTAAAACATTTGAATGTTACAGAGAACTTATTTACATAGTTCGAATGTGATCAATTTATTGAATCTTGTATATATTAAAACTTGTGAATGCAATAAACCTATTGAGATTTGTATATATAAAAGCATAAAAATGTAATGAATCTAATGAATCTTGTGTATATTAAAGACTATGAAGACAATGAACCAACTGAAAGTTTATTTTTATTTGTTCAAATCTTGTATATATATATAAAAATTTATATGCATAAATTTTTATTTTTATTGGTGATCACCGGTGCTTAATCATAAATGGTGATAAAAGAATACTTAGTTGAATTTATTATTAATTGGTTATAAATAAAAAAAAAACCCTAAGGGGGCGTTTGGTTCATGGATTTTTTTATCTGGGATTTGCATTTTGTTAAAGGATTTGCATTATGCAGGATTTGCATTTGTCAGGATTTTGTCAAAGAATTTGCATTATCTTATAGAAAAAATTTGTTAATCTGAAAAATGCAAGGTAACTGGGATTTAAAATCCTAGGGGGGAGGCTGAGATTTTAAATAACAAAGAATGGAAGGATTTAAGAAATCCTGGGATTTTAAATCCTTACTGAAATCTGCGAACCAAACACAGGATTTTAAATGCAAATCCCAGGAAATCCCAGGAAATTCGCGAACCAAACGCCTCCTAAGAGGTTGCTTTGATTTAAGTATGTCGTCTAATTAATGATTCATTACCTACAAGATCTAACTTAGCATCTTGGAGGTTGCTCTTGCAACAATGAATTGTGTTTTATGTGGTTTGAAGATAGAGGACCTTAACCAGAGTGTCTTCAATAGTTCAATGGTTAATGTTATTTGGCATAAAATTTTGAAATTGGTAGAATGTCACGAGTTCAATATTAGATTTTGTTTCATCGTCTAATTCAGAGGTCTTTTTCTCGGGCGTCAATCAGAGATGGAAGTGGCTTTTTAAAGGGGTGATTTCCACAACATCGGTTATTGACTATTTGGAAATGACGAAACCACAGATTCTTCATGCGACACAGGAAGAAATAGTGAAGTTAAAAGAGGAAGATATTTTCCTTGGAATTCAACTTATATCCGGTCTTTTGGTTTGCTAGTAGGAAACCGAAGCTCCAAGTAAACTGGTTGATATGGTCGCTCAACCCTTATGGGGCGTTTGGTTCGCTGGAATCTGATAGAAAATGAATAGATTTTCCATTTTGATGGGTTGTTTAGTAGTCCAAAGGAATGGAATGACCATTCCACATTTTAAAAAAAAATCTCCCCTTTTGAAGGAATGACCATTCCATAGCAAAATGGAAGGAATTTAAATTCCATTCCTTCAAATCAATCATTTTAACAACAGGTCTTCTCATTCTCAACAAACTATAGTATTTGGATTCAGACAGATTCCATTCCTTTCAGAATTCTATTCCTTTGACAGATTCCATTCCATTCCGTCAGATTCCAGCGAACCAAATGCCCCTTATGACCTTTTTTCTTATAGGTTTTTTTTGTTAAGGTTTTGGGTTGTTTAGGTTGTTCGGTTGGAATTTTGCTTTCTACTTGGATAATTTCTTAGTTTCTTGTAAATAAGTTTGGTTTTCTTTTATAAAGTTTGCCTTTCAAAATAAATAAATAAATCCCTAATTAAGGTGTGTGTTATATAGTTTTTACACGTGCACATATTGTGGAAAAGATCCATTACAACCTAACTAAAGTTATATTTTGGGTTTATTACGAAAAAAACCAACATGTTTTCATTATTTTTGTGTTTTTGTTCATTAATGTTATTTTTTTCCAGAAAAGTTCTCAAGTTTAATGTTTTTTTTTCTAGTTTTGTGAAAATTGACTATTAGAACCCGGTTATAATTACCAAACCGGGTTCTTAAAAATTGAAAAATCTGGTTCTAATAGTCAAATTTCACTAAACCAAAAAGAAAAAATTAACTTGAGAACATTTCTGTAAACAGAAATACATTAAGGTACGAAAACACAAAAAACGTGAAAAATGTTGGTTTTTTTCATAAATAATAATCATAGAAACTAATTACATCTATTGATAAAGCAGCTAGATTGATCGATTGACAGAAATCTGTATGAACAAGTTGGTTCTCATAAATCTTAACATGAATACTGGTTTATTGTTTGATTCATAATTATATAATAAATATACAAGTATGTATGTATATAATAATGTCATAGTCTTATAGGGTCAGATTTATATAAAAACATCTATCTTTTGTGAAAATTATTAAAAAATTTATGTGTTTGATGTATAATTTTATATTGTTTAAAACATTTATGCATATGATAGTATATAAATTTATGCAATTGCTAAAAGTTATACATTTTGTGTTTAAATTTAGGATTCATGATGAAAAAAACTAACAAGTTTTAACAGTTTTTACGTTTTCGTTTTTTTATATTATTTTTTAAGAAAAATCCTATAATTTTCTTTTTTCTTTCTGGTTTTGAGAAACCTGAATATTAGAGCTCAATTATAATTTGTAAACCAAGTTTTTTAAAACTGTAAAACCGAGTTCTAAGAGTCTTCATAATAAAAAAAAAAATTTAATCTGACTAAGAAAAAATAACATGTTAGCTTTTATTCATAATAAACCTTTCAATTTATGTATTTAATATATAAATTTTAAAATTCAAAATTTCACATTCAAATTTAGTATAGGATTATAAATATTTAAGAGTAATTTTTTTTATTTTATAAATTTGGTTAAAAATCATTCATTTGACATATAAATTTGTGTATTTTAAAATGATTCTATATTTTTACGGAATATTAATTAAATGGTTATTAACAGAATTCAATTTACAAAAATGTTTGAGTAGTATATTATATTAATTTGGAAAGAAATTAATGAAATTGTTTTTCATCTAGAGAAATGTTATCATTTTGGATATTAGTTCCCACTGTCTCTATCATCTTTTGAAACAAATAGTATATTTAGTAGTACTTTAATTTGTATTATATTCTAAATGACAATGAGTAATTTTGGTATCGATCTTTATAGAAATTATATGTGATGCCACCAGCTGCGCACGTAACAATAATTAATATATACATGTGCACATGAAAATTATGAAATTAGTAATTTCTAATCACCCTTATTAATATATTTAACTATAATATTTATATAAATATAACGTTGATAAATATTTGTAAAATATAAATATAATGTTGACAAATATATTTAGAAAACTAACTTAATTGCTTGTTGATAAATATTTGTAAAATATAATGTTGAATTGATAAGTCAATTGTTATTTAAATGTAGATATAAGATATTCCACATGCAAAACACGGCTTTTTATACCTAGCTAGTTACCTGAAAAGTGCTACGAATAAAAAAAGGTTTCGTCATCATCAAAGAATAAAATTAATATTAAAATATATTTAATTTTGTATATAAATTAGCAAATTATAAATATCCCTCACACACACTCACACACACATCCATGTTCAACTAGTTGAATACCCGTGCGTTGCTCGGTGATAATATTTCAAAATTAATATTTTTAAATTAAACAATCAAACAATAAAATTATTTTATTCAGGAGAACTATATATTGCCTATGAAGAAAAAAAAATTATTTTCTTATCATGAATATTATTACACATTATTAAATTTGACATCCGCTTGCAATGAGATGAGAAAAGTATAACTTCCTATTTAGACTTTTGCGCCTTTCATCTTTAGGGATCAAGACCCGACCCGACTTGCGTCATTTCAACAACCGTTAGTTTAATATACGTGTGTCGATTGAGAGACTAATTTTTAATTAGAAAACGTCTATTTAATTATAAAAAGAGGCAACAAAAATTGATAGATTTAATTTATTCTTGTATTTAATTTTGATAAACATTACGAAATAAACTTACAACTTTTTATTAATAATATTAGTAACTCAATTTTTTTATTATTTGATGTTTTAAATCAATTTTCTTATTTTTGAATTTTCGTTATTTGTTAATCTCTAAGCTATTGTTTCGTTGATTTTTTTTTTCTTTTTAGGTAATTTTATTTATCATAGTTTCATTTTATTATCGTATTTGCCTTTAGAAAAAATCTTTTATATATATATATAAAATGTATTTAATTATTACATAAAATATGGGGCGTAAACCATGTTTCAGAATATTTGATATTTCTAAGTTTTTCATGTGTATTTTGTATTTGTTTCTTACTAAATTGTATTTTGGATTTTGATTTTTATATTATTTTTATAGGTCTAATTTAAAAAAATATAAAGATGTCTTGAGAAAACCCTAACTTCTGTATTCTTCCTTATCTCTTGTCTTCCTTATCCCTTGTCTGTGGCCTCCCAATCTCCACCGTTCTCCCCGCTCCGTCGTTCTCCCCTTCTTCGACCGCCAGTTGGTGGACGCCAACCACCTACCGTGGTCTCCTGAAAACCACTCCCCTTCTTCGGCCGCCTAGTCTCTTCGCTTTCTATGTATTACACACAAGTGAGAACATCAAGCGGTGAGAACATCAAGCGGTGAGGACATCAACCGAGTGTTCTACATCTCCGTTTGATTTTCATTTCTCTAAGTGAGCCCGACTTTCAAGTATGATTATACTTTTTCCATCTGAGTTTGGGTATTTTTAGTCGATTTTATTGATTGTGTTTGGTTATTGTTCCAGATCTGTGTTCAAGATACAATGTAGTTTCCAGATCTGAGCTCGGACCACGCAATCAGGTTAAGCACACACCGAAGATCAACCATTGTTCGAGATCTAATTTTGGGTTGCTATTGTTTGGTAAATATTTTCGAAAATTAATATGACTTTGTTATTAACTCGTAATCTAGTTAAACAACACATTTGAAACAGATAAATAGAAAAATTTATGGATAATTATATTTGTTGTTGATTTATGCATTTTTGATATGGTTTTAAATTGCATTTTTTATATCTGGCCTTAAAATTACTTGCATGAATGCATCTTATGGTTTTAGATCCATGTCTTTAAAAACAATTTTTTTTGAAACACAAAAACTTAAAACAGGAGGTATTTATTAGTTTATTTTTTTTATTTTTTTTCAATATGTCTTTAAGCTGTCTATAATAGTTCTAGGTTATTTATTTTAATCTAGTTTTGAAGTGATTATGTGTTTCTTGATTCTCTTTTTGGTTCAGACTAAACTTAAATATTGACAATCATAAAAAATATAGATTAAATAAGGAATATTGAAATTAAAATTTTATGTTCATTAGTGATAGAAACTATGATCATACTTACTTTTAGTGTATGTGTTCAGGGCTGTAAATATATACAAACATTGGGGATACATGCACTTGTGTTTAGGGCTGGAAAATGAAAATATACATTGCTATTTCATGACATACTGAATAAAAGTAACAGAAGTTTTGTCATAAAAGGAAAAAAGAAACTACCTTGTGTGATTTGCACCTTTCAAAAGTTCCTTCACCATTCCCTTCTATTGATGTATATCTCCCTGTCATAATTTTTAAGTAATTTATGTACCAAGTTTCTGGATTGCATAAAAACAACTGTTTCATTGCAACATGTTTTGGTTTTCAAGTTTTTATGTATTACCAATTTGAAGTGGAAAAGTTCATATATATGTTGCTAAAGAAGTATCTTAACGAAGCGATAGCGTAACTCTTACGATACAATCGCTAGAAAATGGAAGTTAGAGAAATAAATACATTTATGTGAGAAATTACTTTCTAATAATTGTATACATAAATATATAAGTATATCTACTATGAAAATTAATACAAAACCTGGATTTCTTCTTTATCTGGCATTTCAAGTGAATTGTTTGTGACAACATCATTCTGTAGACTTGTTTCAAAAATTATTAGAAGCAACAACCAAAATAAGATGGCAATTGGACATTGTTGAAGTTAAATAAATAGATCAACTTTCTTAGAAATTGTATACGATACTAACAGATCTTTTTCTGGAGATAGGGTTGTAACATAGTCAAAGTCACCTTCAATTCTGAGACACTTGGATGTTGTGGAGACGTGAATTCATCTTCAATTGGCTGCATGGGTACAATGTGAGTTTTGAAAGCTGGTGTAGATCTCTTTTTCTGCACTTATTGGAAAGAAATAATATTGATCTCAACAGGTGGGTTATTTAAATAACTGGATTATCATTTATCCGGCTGATCCCAGATTGTTATTTTGCTATCCATTTTTTTCTACAAAAGTTGTTAGGATTAATTTTCAGCGGTTATTATATTTAAATAAATGAAATCATGATTAAGTTTTGAAGTTATCTTTTTTTTTTTTGCAGGTTTGTTAATATCAGTGTAATATTGCTGGAAAAGAAATACATTTTTATGCAGAATATTAGGTAATATTTCTGTGTTGATACGATACTATCCATTTTTTTCTGAGTTTTTGTTAGGCAACTGGTTTATTCATCTTTTTTTCTGTGTTTTTGGATAATATTTTATTTTTTCTGTTTGCTATTTTTAAAAACACTTAAATGTGATAAAATATTTATCTGAAAATTTTAAAACGTGGCCTTAATTTTTTTTACAAATTATTAACTCTTATATAAACATCTAATAACTATCCAGAAATTTTTTTATAGAAATTTATCTTAGTTTTAAAATAATGAATATTATCCAGATTTTGTGATGAAAAGGTGATAGAAATATTTAAATTCCAGGTGTAAATTTTTTTCCTGCAGTTTTTTGTTCCAGATTTTTTGCAGCCTAAATTTCTGCAGTTTGTTCCAATTTTTTTTGATAAAAATCTGATGGAATTTATATATTTACGTATTTATCTGCAGTTTGTATCCAGATTTTTTTTTAACATCTAATAATTATCCAAAAATTTTTACAGTTGTTATAGAAAACTCAATTTCCATTTTTAAGTTTCATTGTCCACATGCTGCAATCAGTGGGAGTTCTAATCCTGGGGTGAATTTGTAAAACGAATATAGGAGAATACTTCTAAGATTTAGTGAAATACAAAAATTGTACGAACTTTGTAATTTGGCTAGTATGTTTTCTTTTCGAAAATTTGTGGGCTTCTACTGCCTAGAATAGGTTACACAGTCTCTATCCATTACGGGAGAGGTCTAAATCCAAACCTGTTGATCATTTCGGTTGGGTGGGATGGAGCCAAAATATCAATTATCCACCATTTTCACACCTGTGAAAACTGTTTAATCGATCAATTATTCAAATTCAATGTTATATCTTCTTTTTCCAATTAAGTTATTTTTATTGCATGATTTATTTCACATGTGCATATGACTATGCTCTATGTACTTCAAAAGAAGTAAACAGAGCAAACCAACTTCTTATACATCTTCTTTGGATGTTATTTTTCTTATCATTCTTTGAACTTTTATTGATTATTTTCTACTTGCATCTCTTCCACTCAGGTTGTTGAAAACAGTGACGTGGTGATTTTCTCCGTCAAGCCACAAGTTGATATTTTTCCATGTTGACTATGCATTCTCTAATTCTTTTTGTTCCAGATTTTATGTAGTTTAAATTTCTGCAGTTTGTTCCAGATTTTTTTGATGAAAATCTGATGGAGGAATTTATATAAAACGTAATTTTTTATTCTACGGGAAATTTTAATTTTACAGCATTGAAGTAAATTATCAAGTATTTTTTTTGCATTTTTCCAGCTGTTTTGAAGTTTTACCTTTTTTTCTGATTTTTAACCAGTTATATTGCGCCAACTCAACAGGCATCCTGATTTTTCTGATTTTTAACCAAAAATAGTGTGCCAACTCCGCAGGAATATATATATAATATAGCAGTGATTTAGGCATTAAAATCTGAATTATAGCCAATGATATGTTGACAAATCAGCATTAAAAGTAGGAATTTCTACCAATTATTGGATGCCACGTGAGCAGATTTCTCTCTGCTCCGTCGGCAATATATATATATAATTGGACGAGCAATTATATATGTACGTCCCACCATATATTGATTTGATTACCATTTCGGCTCTCTTATAACTTCATACTTTCACTTACACTTTTAGAGTGAACGAAATGATCAACCCCATAAACGGGTTGGGTCGACGTCGGCAAAAACATCGTCCCACCTCATCCCTCAATCCTGCTGAAATATTTCCTCGACGATATACACTTTTTTTTTTTAAATGAATTTTGTGTATGTATGTGTGTGTTTTACGTGTTATAGCAAAATAACAACAATGATCAGGTTTCATTGAGATAGAAAGATGGTCACATCAATTTAATTTCTCATCTAAAGAGATATAAAAATAAAATTGATGTAGCTATGATATAGCAATTAGGATGTTGCTATTATCATTATCTATCGTATATATATTTGCACTCGATCTATATATCTCTCTTTAAAAGAGGATGCATATAACAATTCCTTTCAAGGTGATTTTAACATGTTTGTTTCTTTTTCAAATTTATGTTTCATACATAAAACATACATCCTAAATTCATTGCTTTCAGAAGAAATTACAGAAAAGTATTAAAAAAAAGGTTATGAATTAATATCTTGTCCACGTAATCATCAAAACGATTATATATCGATTGCGTATCAATCTTATAGTTAATTATCATTAAAATGTGCATTAAAATGTTGTTGGAGCTAGATGACAGAATCATATATATGTGTACAATTGTGCAATGGATCGGACGGTAATATTAGCATTGAAGATTTGAAGTGGTCAGTCAAATGCATATATGGTCATGTGAATACGTTAAAGACAGGTGCATGTTTATTAATTACTTTAATTGGTTCAACAAAGCATCATGTCATCATCATACATTGAATGGGATCCTACGATATATACTACTACTATATCTTAATTAATTCTGAGTTTATATCCGTTTTTGTTTGTCTCGATTTTAAGCCGCTGAGAGTGATTTAATTACTTTTTTTTTTGAACAACAAACTAACCCATTTCTATTACTAAGCTACCCTTTGCCTCAAATGGGGACTACAGAACTTACCTTCACCACCTAAATTCAAACTTGCTTCCGACGGAAGTCGAACCCGTGACCTCTCACTTGCATATCATGTTCTTGTTTTTTTTCACTTCAATATGTCTAGCTTACACACGTACACGTACCTGTATGTACTATTAATCGATTGACATTTTATGCATACGGTACCATATGATCAAAACCATGCATATGAAAGCATTGATGATGATATATATCTCTCAAAAATAGATGCATCTACCGGTACTTAATTATTTTATAAGTTAATTAATTTATATATATAATATTTAAGTTACGTTCCATGGAGTCCCATATTAGAGTGGAGTCCTGGAGTCCATATTAAATGTACATGTTCATTACAATAAAATATTTCATTTCATGCAAAGATACAATATGCACATGTTCAAAGTGCATCATCAGATCACATGTGCATATTGTTTAAATATTATAATTTTACATGATATAGAAATTTTTTTTATCGTTATAACTTCAAATGATGTAAACTCATCAAATGTAATGCACTTTTGAACATGTGTATATTATACTTTTGTATAAAATAAACCATTTTATTGTAATGAACATGTACATTTAATATGGGACTCCAGGACTCCACTCTAGTATGGGACTCCATGGAACTTAACCATATATATATAGGGGTGGGTTCAATGGAAAACCACTATGCACCGGAAAACTGTGGAAACCTACGCATACCGTCCGATTTGATGCATTTCATGAAAAACGCGGTGGCATGATCGTAAATAAAGTGATGCATCACGCGGGATTTTGCTTGATCATCACGCGGGAAATTTGATGGATCACGCGGGATTTTGATGCATCATGCGGCAAATTTGATGCATTTGTGGTGGTGCAGTGCGGTTTTCACAAATTTTCAGGTGCATTATGCAGAAAGACGGTGCATCACGCGGGAATTCGATGCATCACGCGGGAATTGTGATGTATTTGTGGTGGTGAATGGAGGTTTTCCAAGGTTTTCCGATGCATGTTGGTTTTCCATTGAACCCCCCTCTATATATATATATATACACACACACACATACATATAAAGCATATATAAAGCATGCAAGAGGTTGAAAGAAAGGAACATTGAATGATGAAGAATTGAAGAGAGAGATGACAATGAAAATTATATATATTGATCATAGCTTGTGACAAGGTAAGTTCAGACAGTACAAATGTATGACAAATTAATCTAATTCTTCACATGAGGTGAGGGCAGATGCAGATGCAGATGCAGATGCAGATGCATGTTTGGAGGGTTTTGACTGTGACAGTGCTTTGCTTACATACATGCTCAACAGTATATATCCATTTGTGTTTGTTTATGGTTTTCTGGTCAAACACTTGAGTTCAATTTAATTAAACCAACCTCACCTAGTCAGCTCCATCTATTCAATTCCTTAATTTCAATTTCTTACACTTACACACCAGTAGTACCTAGCTACTTTTCACATATTTTTAATACTTCCATTTAATTTCTTCCACATTTGATTAAACAACCCCATCATATCCATACACATGCCAGTACAATTACATTTCGTCATATATATAGATCGAGGTGAGTTCAATGGAGAAACTCTATGCATCGATCGAATAACCTTGGAGAACCACAATGCATCGCTAGAAAATCGTAATGCATCACGCGGGACTTTGATGTATCACATGGAAATAATGATGAATCACGCGGGAATTGTGATGCATTTGTGGTGGTGCATGGAGGTTATTCGAAGTTCTTCAATGCATGCATGAAGGTTCTCCATTGAACCCCTCTGTCTATCTCTCTCTCTATATATATAAACACACACATATACATATATGTGTGTGCGCATGTGTGTGTATGTATGTATGAATATCTAAATTTTGAGTTTGAATAACCTAGTACGGTTGATTTTTGAAATAGTAAAATAAAATATTGAGCAAATCCATTGAAATAAATGATGGCCATGCATGGGTCGCGGTTGAGGTATGTACTCGTGATGGGGTCACAATCAATCAATGCTTGTCGATAGAATTGAAGGAAAATATTTAAAAACACGTTTTGAAAGACTAAAAAACTACTTTCATCATGTATAAATGAATATATGTATTTAATTTCCCATGCAAGTCAAAAGTTAATTTTATATATATACGTGTGTGTAATTTTCCTAACGACGATAGCTAGCTGTCATAATTAAAATAGTACGTACCGGCCATCTACATTTATTCGATCTAACAGGATGAACTATATTTATAGACCATATATGCAATTGAAGACGTTAACCGCAAGCAGATATATATATATATATATATATATATATATATATATATATATATATATATATATATATATATATATATATATATATATATGTCTATCTCTGTTGATTAATTTGTGTACAAACAAATTAAGGAGTCCAAGGGCATAAATAGATCGATGACCAAAAGATATAGCTAGCTAGAATCAATCTCCGGAACTACACTGTTAATTGACGTACGTGAGAAATCTCATCAAACCGGCCTATCACTTTTAATATATATGTTATATGTATACAGTAAAACGTACTAGATCGAGTTCCATTATATTTTGGAAAAAGAAAAAAAAAAGTTTATGAACCAAATTAAACCTAGCTTAAACAATTAATTCATATATAAAGCAAATAATGTGCGTACAAGGTTAATTAGCTTTAGATTAATGTCATTTAATTAAGGAGACAAGCTAGGGTTCAATTCCCAAACAAGCTAGAGAATAATTAATATATATAATTAAGTAATGTATGTATTCATTTTATATATATATATATATATATATATATATATATATATATATATATATATATAGATTTAGGTTCAAGTGAGTACCACCTCTAATGCAGCGCACCAGAAGGTACCACCCTTAAAAGTAATTTTTTTGAAATTTTTTTTCATGAACATGTTCTAATTAACATTACACAGATCATATGTGAATTTCACGCAAATCCGAACACTCTAAGTGCATGAAAACACACATCACATAAATGCATGTTCACATGTCTTCAAAATTATGTAAGTGTGTGTTCACATCATTTTTTAGGAGCTAGGAGATGTGAATGTATGTGAAATTTACATACGATCTTCATAATGTTAATTAAAACATGTTTATGAAAAAAAAAATTTAAAAAAGTTTTTTAAAGGTGGTACCTTCTGGTGCGCTGCATTTGGGTGGTACTCTCTCGAACCATATTCTATATATATATATATATATATATATATATATATATATATATATATATATATATATATATATATATATATATATATATATATATATATATATAGAGTAAATTACATAAATGGTCCCTGTGGTTTGCATAAAACTTTGGATACGGTCCCTGTGGTTTCAATTTTGCATAAACGGTCCTTATGTACACTGTTTACTTGCAAAAATGGTCCTCTGCCGTTAACTTTAATAATCAAATGGTTAAATCTTTTATAATGACCATTTTACCCTTTTCTTTGATAATATTTTGGTCCCTCAAGTTTGTAGTTCATTTTAGTTTTGGTCTCTCAGGTTATTTTTTTATATAACTTTATTATTATTATTATTATTATTATAACTATTATTATTATTATAATTAATTTAACTTTTTACGTATTAATTTTTTTGTTTATTATGTTTCCTATATTTTAATATATTTTTTAATTTAAATTACAAACTTAATAATTTTTTTATTATAAACAATTGTATCAAATTAGAATCGATTTTCTTTTTTAGCTTTTTCGAGTGAAAAAATACAAACATTTTATATTGTAGTTTTCCAAACCAAAAAATTTTGAACATTAAGCTTTTAATTGTTTTTTCAAATGAAAAGAAGTTACTAACCGATTTTTTGTTTTGAAAAACGAAAATAAATACAAACAATTTTGTTATTAGTTTTTGCAAACGAAAAAACTACGAATAATTCTGATTTTCCAAACAAAAAAATAATTTTTCTAGTTTTTCGAACCAAAGCGTTACCTTTTATTTTTTTTCTCCGAACGAAAAACTACGAACCATTATGTTTTAAAGTTTTTTCAAAAAAAGAAATAGTGTGTAGCCTTTTTGTTCGGAAAAACTAAAAAATGGAATGGTTTGTAGTTTTTTACGAATGGAAAAGAGTTTAAAATGTAATGATTAGAATAACATAAAAATCTAACAAAAAATAGATAATTTTTTATTTTTAGCTTTTTCCAAACGTAAAAATTACACTTTTTCTAAAAATGAAATAGTCTATTTTTTTTTGTTCGATTTTTATGTTATACTAATCATTACGTTTTTAACTTTTTCCAGTCGTAAAAAACTACAAATTATTCCATCTTTTTTAGTTTTCCGAACAAAAAGGCACACACTATTTCATTTTTTGAAAAAAACTTTAAAACGTAATGGTTCGTAGTTTTTCGTTCGGAGAAAAAAAATAAAAGGTAATGGTTTTGTTCAAAAAGCTAGAAAATTAAAATGACTTTTTTTGTTTGGAAATATTGAAAATCAAAATTATTCGTAGTTTTTTCGTTTGCAAAAACTAATAACAGAATTGTTTATATTTATTTCATTTTCCAAAACAACAAACCGGAATGAGTTGATTCTTTTGGTGCAGAAAAAAATAAGAACAGATTGATTTTCGTAGCTTTTTACGTTTAGAAAATGAAAATTTTAAACATGAATGGTTAGTAACTTTTTTCCGTTTGTAAAAACAAATAAAATCTTAAGGTTCAATTTTTTTTGGTTTGGAAAACTACAAAATAAAGTTTTTGTATTTTTTTTCATTCGAAAAAACTAAAAAAATGAAATGGATTCTAATTTGTTACTATTGTTTATAATAAAATAAATAAATAAATTTGTAATTTAAATTAAAAAATATATTAAAATATAGGAAACATAATAAATTAATATGCAAAAAGTTAAATTAAAAATAAATAATAATAACAATTATAATAGTAATAATAATAATAATAATAATAATAATAATAATAATAATAATAATAACAAAAAATGAGTTAAATAAAAAAATTTACTTGAGGGACCAAAACTAAAATGAACTACAAACTTGAGGGACCAAAATGTTATTGAAGAAAAGGGTAAAATGGTCATTATAAAAGATTTAACTATTTGATTGTTAAAGTTAACGGCGGATGGACCATTTTTGCAAGTAAACAGTGAACATAAGGACTGTTTATGCAAAATTGAAACCACAGGGACCGTATCCAAAGTTTTATGCAAACCACATGGACCATTTATGTAATTTACTCATATATATATATATATATATATATATATATATATATATATATATATATATATATATATATATATATATATATATATATATATATATATATATATATATATATATATTTGGGTGAGTTCAATGAAAAACCTATATGCATCGGAAAAACCGGGAACCACTTTATAGCCATTGGATCAGGTGATGCATCACGCGGGAATTTGATGCATCACGCGTGAAATTGATGCATCACGCGGGAATTTGGTTCATCACGCGAGGAATTTGATGCATCACGCGGGAATTGTGATGCATTTGTGGTGGTGCATGGAGGTTTTCCAAAGTTTTCCGAAGCATGTTGGTTTTCCATTGAACCCACCTCTATATATATATATATATATATATATATATATATATATATATATATATATATATATATATATATATATATATATAGAGAGAGAGAGAGAGGTTCAATTGAGAACTTTTGTGCATCGAGGCACAAAAGAACCTCCACTGGCCCTTGGATGAAAAGAATGTGTGAGTTAGATCAAATGGCAAAAGAGTAATTAAATAGAAAGTTTTATGTATCAAGTGTACATAATGAAATTCACGGAGGGGTAAAACAGGAATTATGCAATCCTTATTTAATTATTACACTTCCAAAATTAACAAAAGTAATACAAATTCAAAATACATCAAAATACATGCATATCGTTCTTTTCTTCATGCATATCGTTCATCTCTTTCAAAAATAAATCATGCATATCGTTCATCTCTTCCAAAATCAAGAGGGGGCTAAGAGAGAGGAGAGAGAGATAGAGAGATAGAGGGAGTGATTTTAGGAAAGAAGTTAATGATGATTTTCATACCAAATTTAGCTATTAATAATCTTAAAAACATTTAAATTCAAAAATAATTTTCATACATTTAATATCCCCTAAATACCCTTTGTGCACCCTTGGTAAATAGTCTAATGCATAAAAGTTCTCAATAGTGTCTCGATGCACAAAAGTTCTCAATCGAACCCCAATCTATATATATATATATATATATATATATATATATATATATATATATATATATATATATATATATATATATATATATATATATATATATATATATATATAATCCTTAAATTAAACTTGTATTCATATTCCTATACAAAGGAAACAACCATGTCCCCTTGGCTCCTATAACTAGGCTGCTTAATTTCATGTTATATATATACACACATGCAGTCACACACCACTCTATCGATCGATCACTTTCTGTCTATGATCGATCATCCCAAGATATGATCGACGTGCATGTATATATATATATATATATATATATATATATATATATATATATATATATATATATATATATATATATATATATATATATATATATATATATATATATATATATATATATATATATATATGTGTGTGTGTGTGTGTGTGTGTGTGTGTGTGTGTGTGTGTGTGTGTGTATGGACATGTACATGTAATTATGTGCATGTGTAAGTAAGTATACACACGGATACACAGAGAAACCTATCTGCCTACCCATACACCAGCTACGTACTATATATTTTGATTTCTTTTAGTTTGCATTACAATGGATCGATAACTTCAAACCAACATTGTAACAATTAAGGAAAGGGTTTATTATAAAAAAAAAACAAACATTTTTCATTGTTTTTGCGTTTTCGTCACTCCATGTTATTTTTTCTCCATAAAAAACCTTATGTTATTCTTTTTCTTTTGGTTTAGTGAAATTTGGACATTAGAACCCAGTTTTTTAGTTTTTTTAAGGGTTAAAGTCGTATAATAGTTGTGTACTTTTTAAAATGTATCGATATGGTACGTGTACTATTTTAATTATTCATATTACATTTGTACTTTCAGAATCGTTCAAATTTGATACGTGTACTACATTTTTTCATACCAATATGAAACCTTTGGTAACCGGTTACTGGCTATACCTGTTAAGAGTGAAATTTCTCTTTTTATTAATGTTCAAATTTCCATAATTGAAGCATCAAATACACTCTCTCGTCCTTGCGATAACCTTGTAAGAGAAATCACACCGCACATCCAATTTCAAATACCTACAAAACCTCTGTAGAAATCTCCAATGACGATCTCCACCGTCCAGATCGAAGAACTATGTGTTGCGAAGCTTATCCCGCTTCCTCAAATCTCACGCTGATCCAACGGTGAACAAGTTCGTAAAGACGATTCTCCCACAACTGCGCAAAGCTAGACTAAATAACCGGTCATAAAAACGTAAAGGTATCATATTAACAATATAAGAAGTACACGTATTATATCAATACATCTTAAAAAGTATACTGCTATTGTACGACTTTAGTCCTTTTTTAAAACCCGGTGAAAAAGTTATAACCGGGGTCTAATGTCCAAATTTCACTAAACCAAAAAGAAAATAATAACTTAAGGTTTTTTATAGAAGAAAAATAACATGGAGTGACGAAAACGCAAAAAAACGTGAAAACATGTTGGTTTTTTTTCATAATAAACCCTTAAGGGAACTAAAAACACAAATGACAAATCACAATTAAACTTTGAACTCTAGATTACATAAACTTTGAACTTTAAACTCAACCCTAAATTTCAAGTTAAAAATTAAAGAAACTAAAAATACACAACATATCACAAAGCAATTTCAACTTTCAAATTTCAGTTAGACATCACAAAATTGATTAATTACACACACTTTAAATTTTCAATAAAAAAGATAAAAAAAAAACTAAAAAAACATAAACTTCGTTCAACACAAATCACAAATTCACAATTAAACCATAATTTCAAGCAACGAGGATTAAAGATTCAAAGTATAGTAGCAAACAAGAATGCATAAGATAAAAGATTAGGAAAAGAAATTGGACTTTTAAAATAAAATTATTATTGAGTTTGAAATTAGGTTAAAATTAATACTGGGTTAATGGGTTTAATAATTAATATTGGATTTATTGAGTTTTAATATTTGAAATATGATTGGATGTTGTTGATTTATTGATTTATCGTACTAATTATTTATTTAGTTATTTAGGCAATCAATTTTTTTTTTGAGGTATTAAAATTATTTTAATAAAGTTGCACACGTAATTTTTTTTAATATTATAAGTTGCACACATAAAAATTCACCGGTTGCACATATAAAATTTTTAAAATTTTTTCACTACGAAACGAGATTATTTGGGAGGGGACCCATGCACGGGCTACCCCCAATTGTCAACTAGGTCCGCCTATGAGAACCACTATGCATCGCTAGAAAATCGTAATGCATAATGTGGAACTCGATGTATCACGCGGGAATTTGATGCATCACATTGAAATAATGATGCATCACGCGGGAATTGTAATGCATTTGTGGTGGTGCATGGAGGTTTTTCGATGCAAGAAGTTTCTTCATTGAACCCCCTATATATATATATATATATATATATATATATATATATATATATATATATATATATATATATATATATATATATATATATATATATATATATATATATATATATATATATATATATAATCATGCAAAGCCTTGTTATCATGGTTATGATAATTTAATGGAGTGGTCCATTGTTTATTGATTGGTCAAACAAAGATTTTCCCTTTTTCTGCTCACAAAATGATCAAAAGGTGGATAAGTAGTCATGGTATAATCAATTTACAATATTATTTCAATATGTACTTTAAGGAGTACATTTGTATAGTACATACTTAGATTTATTTACATTTTTTGGGTGGCAATGTGCGATGGAGCCTCCTGCACACCATAAAAGATATCCTTGGGCCCCGGAGGCGATCTCAAAATTTAAAATTAAGTGGCTTTTAAATGTGATTTCAGACTACTCTTTCTTTCTTAAAATTATGAAAGAATTATAGAAGTATCAACATCTTAAGTCTGAATGTAAACAAACAGTTAAAAGTAATTTTAGATCTGAAATTCAGATTTTAAATCTATTTAAGAGCATTTTAATGTAAACGAAAGGAACGTAAGTATTTTAATTAGGAATTTGGAACTTCAATTCCATGTAGTAGATATGGGACAACTTTATAGAGGACCCCATAGCGAAAAGGAAAAGTGAAGAAAAGCAAAAAATAAATCTTGACCCATAATTTATCATTGAAAAGAGGGAAATAATTTAAAATATATAAAAAGAAAAGGGAAAGAAAACAAAATTCTTCTTTACCACCATACAAATTAACTAACAGAGATGGTTATGATTATATAGCTAGCTACACTCTCTCTGATCCATTTTTATTCTGCTAAAGTTGCCTCATTTTGATTCTCCAATTTGGTGGCATTTGAGTATAATTCGTCTTTTCAAGATTTTTGTTTATTTGTGATTAATATGAAACTTCATAATGAAGAAAAAAGGGGAATACAAGAGGAAAATATTATAACAATTGGAAAGAAAAAAAAAAAAAAGAAAGAATGCATTATGCCATTATGGCATTATACATACATACATATATGCATGCATAAAGAGTAGAAAATGTCTATATATATATATATATATATATATATATATATATATATATATATATATATATATATATATATATATATATATATATATATATATATATATATATATATATATATATATATATATATAGAATATGGTTCGTGTGAGTACCTAAAAAATGCAGAGTACCGTGAGTACCTGTGAACACACGGGTTTTAGATGTGAACATGCTCCAAAAAAAAGTTTTTTTTTTTATTTTTTTTTCATATTAATTTAGATACAAATAATATAAGCCTATTCGTAAAAGAATTACACACATTCACACTTTCTAGCCTCTTAAAAGTCATGTGAACGTGAAAAAATTCATGTGAACATGCTTAGCTGTGAACATACATTCACAACAGTGCAGTTCATGTGAACTTGCACGTTTCACATAGTTATAGTGTGTGTTTAGGTGTGATTTTTTGCAAGTAGTCTTATATTATTAATTTAAACATGATTATGAAAAAAAATTTAAAAAAAAATGGTTTTAAGCGAGGTACCTCCGGTACTCCGCAAAACTAGTGGTACTCATTTGAACCCAATTCTATATATATATATATATATATATATATATATATATATATATATATATATATATATATATACATATATATATGTATAGGGGTGGGTTCAATGGAAAACCACTATGCACGTGAAAACCATGGAAACCTACGCAAACCGTCCGATTTGGTGCATTTAATGAAAAACGCGGTGGCATGATCGTAAATAAGGTGATGCATCACGCGGGATTTTGATGCATCATGCGGGAATTTTGATGCATCACGCGGGATTTTGATGCATCACGCGGGGAATTTGATGCATTTGTAGTGGTGCAGTGCGGTTTTCACAAGTTTTCAGGTGCATTGTAGTTTTCCATTGAACCTCCCTCTATATATATATATATATATAGGGGTGGGTTCAATGGAGAACCTTATGCATCGAAGAACCTTGGAGAACCACAATGTATCGCTAGAAAAACTGAAATGCATCATGTAGAATTCGATGCATCACACGGGAATTTGATACATCAAGTGGAAACAATGGTCTGTGGAGTAGCATCCTGACAAATAGAATAAAGACTCATTGACCCCCTAAATCGGTCCCCAAATCCTCTCTCTCTCTCTCTCTCTCTCTCTCTCTCTCTCTCTCTCTCTCTCTCTCTCTCTCTCTCTCTCTCTCTCTCTCTCTCTCTCTCTCTCTCTCTCTCTCTCTCTCTCTCTCTCTCTCTCTCTCTCTCTCTGCAGAATCTTAATTTAGTGCAGAACTATATACGATAGGATTAAAATATCACACTAGAGAATGCAGAACTATTGAACCAATCTATACGATAGGATTAAAATATCACACTAGAGATAAGATGATATATAGTATATAATTTGAAATTTACATATGATCTTTATAATGTTAACTAAAACATATTTGTGAAAAAAAAATTTCAAAAAAGATTTTTTAAAGTTGGTACCTTTTGGTGCGCTACATAATGAGTGGTATTCTCTCGAACCATATTTTATATATATACAGGGGTGGGTTCAATGGAAAACCTATATGCATCGGAAAACCCGGGAACCATTTTATAGCCATTGGATTAGGTGATGCATCACGCAGAAAGTCGTTGAATCACGCGGGAATTTGATGCATCACGCGGGGAGTTTGATGCATCACGCGGGAATTGTGATGCATTTGTGGTGGTGCATGGAGGTTTTCCGATGCATGTTGGTTTACATTGAATCCCCCCCCCCTTCTCTCTCTCTTGCTCTATATATATATATATATATATATATATATATATATATATATATATATATATATATATATATATATATATATAGGGGTAGATTCAATGGAAAACCACTATGCACCGGAAAACTGTGGAAACCTACGCATACCGTCCGATTTGATGCATTTCATGAAAAACGCGGTGACATGATCGTAAATAAATTGATGCATCACGTGGGATTTTGCTGCATCACGCGAGAAATTTGATGCATCACGCGAGATTTTGATGCATCATGCGGGAAATTTGATGCATTTGTGGTGGTGCAGTGCGGTTTTCACAAGTTTTCAGGTGCATTATGCAGAAAGACGGTGCATCACGCGGGAATTCGATGCATCACACGGGAATTGTGATGCATTTGTGGTGGTGCATGGAGGTTTTCCAAGGTTTTCCGATGCATGTTGGTTTTCCATTGAACCCCCCTCTATATATATGTGTGTGTGTGTGTGTGTGTGTGTGTGCGTGTGCGCGTGCGCATATGCATATCTATGTATGTGTGTGTGTGTAATGTGAAGTTCAATGGATAACCGAAGGCTAATGCCTTACCTTAACAGCACCCAAAGCTGTTAAGATTATAACTCTACCTTAACAACACCAATGTTGTTTGAATAACAATGTCCAAACTAGTTAAGATAAGCCATAACAAGGCTATTAAGATATACAATTATATCTTAAGATCATTTGTCTTGATAATCTAAACTTAATATTAAACTTTCTAAACGAAGTTAACACACCAAAATATACATTTTCACATCAAACCACTTTAGAAGTTCGTATTTGTTTCGGGGCTCCGTCCCTAGGACCCCGCAAGGGAGCATAGCCCCCTTGACCCCTAGTATAACGCCCGGGTCTTGATTTTGATCAAACTTATACGAGTGTGCACTCCATACCTCCTAAATTCATTTTAATTACAACCAAAGCCAATTAACTTGGTCAATGAATTACAATAAAATAACAATAGGTTATAAAAAATATTATGATGATTGTAATAATAATATATTAGTTTCAATAAACAAACTTTTAATAAAATCTATGTCATCAAAATGCGACAGGGGTTAAAAATCCCGATTTTAATTATTTTTTGTTGGTTGGAGGTTTTTGATGTAACAAAAAATGCTTTATTATTTTAATAAAAAAAATTGACAAGTTGAAGGTTTTCTTAGGAAAAAAAATTCTAAAATTAACTACCAAAATAGATAATTATTTAATATTTAGGTAATTAACTTGTCGCAATATAAAAAGAAATTTTTTTATGCAAAAATAAATCATTTATAAAAATCTCTTGGACGATTTTTATACGTTGTTACTATTTTCAAAATTAAAGAATGGATCAAAAACAGAAGAAAAACATCAAGAAAGGAAATAAGAGAAAATAGGGGGGAAAATGATAAAGAATGGTTAAGGATGCCCATTACAACTTCCTGTTCCTTTCATTTTCCTTACGTTTTAATAGAGGAAACTAGATTATATACCCACGTATTACGTGGAAATTTTTACTTAAATTTATTTATATAAAATGTATATGAGTAAAAATAAAAACATACAAAAATAATAATTGTGTTTATTTTTTATTATTTATAGATTAAAAAATAAAGTATATTTATCTTTTTTAAAAATATTAAATTGTATTGTAATTATTTTTTTGGTGAACGTAGAGGTGACACGTGACATTTGATGTTTTCCTTTATTATACATAATAATAATTTCCACAACTAATTCAAAATTTTACATTTTGATCCAATTATGATTATTATGGATAATAATGATAGATACTTATTTTAGGTAAACATTTTTTTTTTAAATTTTACAAAATCTAATTTAATACTAATTAATTAATGAAAAAATATAAAGTCAAAATTTAATACAATTAAGTTAAGGTGTTAAATTTGGAAAAATAGGTGGAAAAATAAAATTTTCTTGTATTGTAGCATGACATAAATTATTATAATATATAGGTTAATCAAACCATGTATTACATGGGTTGATTTAGAAAAATACATATTTTTTTTATATTTTAGTAAGTTATTATAAAATTTATATATAATTAAAATAAAAAAATTAAAAGCTAGTTAAATTAAAGATAAAAAATATACTTAGTTGTCTTATATTAAATAAAAAATATTATAATATTGTATTATTAAAAACAGATAATATGTGTTTGTAAAAAAACATGTTTCTTTTAATTTTTATTAACTTCAAATATGATATAACAATGTAAAAAACAAAGAACTTCATTTATGTGAATGTGTATATATTTTGAAAATGATAAAATATAAAAATGGAATATCTGAAAATCAACAATCAAAATTTATCATATTCATAATTGAAGTTTATCAATTAAAATTTAAATCTTGTTAGCAAAATAATTAAAAAATAAATTTTCACTTTATTTACTACACTTCTACATTTAAATCCAAATTTTTACATTTGAATTTAACTATGATCATTAAGGATAATAATGACACATATTTATTTTAGGTAAATATTAATTTAATATTAATTCATTAATGAAAAAATTAAAATCAAAATTTAATGTAATTAAGTTAAGGTAGTAAATTTGGAAAATGAATTAATAATGACATATGTATAATTATTGATTTTAATTAAGGGTATAAGAGACATTTCATAAATAATTATGAGTGGTCATTAATCTGGACCATTGATTTCTTTCCATTCAATGGTCCAGAAACTCTAAGTGGTTTTCTTATTTTATATATTATAGATTATAGATTATAGATATATATTGAAGATATGAAAATATATATTTGAAATACTGATTATATTACAATAAAAACTAAATCAATTTTGTAATGTTTTTGCTTTTAAATTTGAAGACAATATTTACAATATTATTAGAAAGTATTACTTTTATAAAAATTATTATAGCGTTGCTCTTTTCATATTTAGATTTGTTTTTTAATGATAAAAAAACTTAAAATCATGCTTTATATAAAATCTTTTTTGATTCAATTGATTATGAAAAATAATTAAATCGATTACGATTGGTAACATAATTTTAAAATAAATATTAATTTCCAAAATTTAAGAATGAGAACGAATTCTATATTGATACATTTAATATACGATTAAACATTTAACATTTTCTTTAAATTTTTTAAAAAACTAAAAAATTACAAATCAAATAGATCATTTTAGATAAAACATTTTAGGAAAAGTAGAGGTTAAATTAGGAAACATTTAAAATTATTTAATTGTATAAGTTTCCATTAATATTTTAAAATTTCTAAAATAAATTAGATGAGTTAATTGAAAGAGTTATATAAGGAAAAATGGGCGGGAAAATTAAATTTTGAAGAGATGTGGAAACGACATGTGGCAAAATTATTTTGTTTTATTAATAGATATAGATATAGATAGATAGATTTAGATAATTTAACCCCAATTTGACAATTACATAGCTGATGATTCCTTTTTTCCAAGTGTGTCCGATTGGTATCACTCGCATAAGACTTTTCCTTCCCCCCTAAATAAAGTGCGTGGAATACGTTTTTTTCACATTTCATTCTACTAATTTATGAGCTATGTATTATTTGAATATTTTTTCATAAAGATTATTTATACAAGATATATAAAATAAAAATACACAATATAAGAATACTATTATAATTTTTTTATCTTTATAAATTGATATAAATAGTAGTTGCTTTTATGATTTTTTTTAAAATCTTTATTTTTTATTTATATATTCTAATTGATATAAATAAAGAGATTTGAGTTTATATAATATTTTATTTAAAGTTTAATATATATAGATTAAAAAAATAAGGATATTTGTGAAAAAAAAAACCCCTTAACTTGAAACATTTTTGTGACTAAAACCCTCAACTATTTTTCATTGCACAAAAACCCTAAACCATCAAAATCTAATGGAATTAGTATATTACCGTTATAACCGATTGATAGTCACATACCATTATCGACAAGTTATTAGTGACCGCCAGAATTTCACTGAATAAATAAATCCAACAAAAAAATAGATTTGAACAAAGAAATCAACAATTAATGTGAATTCGAATAATAAAACACAGACAAGTGAGTTCGCTGGAATGATGGTCAGCAGATTGCAATCGGTTAATCATGTTGCAGGTCTTTTTAAAAAAACATCATATGATAAGTTTTAGTCAGTTGGAGATATTTTTTGCAATGAAAAACTGATTTTGGGTTTTAATCACAAAAAGTGGTCCAACTTGAAGATTTTTTGCATAAATATTCCTAAAAAATAATAGAGCGTATTTATCTTATAAAAATAACAAATTGTATTTATCTTTTATTTATATATTAGGAAATAATAGAATGTATTTATCTTTCTATAAAAATAAATTATATTGATATTTCATTTTTTTATAACAATAATTTGTATTTATTTTTTCCTATGAAATGTGAATGTGACACGTGACATTCGATATTTTCGTTTATTATATGTAATATTTCCTTTCTCGGAGTCGAGAAAATAGAATAATATGAACTGATACTGAACATATTTACAAATTACAAGTGTGTCATATACTTCAAGAATTTACGAAAAGAATGAAGTTCATACACGGCCTTATAAGATTTTATTATTACGCATATATCATTTTAAACCTTTAAAATTCACATATATGTCCAACTATCTAATTAATTATTACTAAATCATTTAAAAATTTAAAACATGATATTTTGCATCCTCCCATTTGTTAAATCCCGAAAGAAAGGAATCACACCTATCTGAATCAAACAACTAGTACTCATAGAAATGAATCCATCAAACATGAGGAAGTCAACTGGAGGAGAATATTTTGCCTTTGATTATTTAATAAATAGAAGAATTAAAACGATAATGTTTTGAGTTTTTAAATGATTTAGAATAGTTAATTGGATATATGAGAGTTTTAGAAATTTATATACGTAATAAGAAAGTTTACAAAAAGGTAAATGCATGAAATTTATCAAACTAAAATTTAAAGAAAAATAACAGTATCAAGCATATGGACCCTATTTACACTATTCCAATTTCCTAGCATTAGTGAGGACCGTTGTTTTCGGGGTAAAAACATATCATGTGGGTTGCTAGATGTGTTTATTTCTGGAAACGTCGGTTATGTAGCTTTGCATATTTGAACAAACAAGAAAAGGGAATTATTTTAACTTTATATGCTTTTTTTTTTGCAAACTAAATCATTTTATTTGCGATATAAACAAATAAAAATTCAATAAATCATTTATATTAAAACAAGCGAGGTACAATTTAACCTTGAGTTGTGGTGTAAAGACACGTATGTCATTTGCACTTGAAGCGAAAATAATTAGGAAAATATGAAATGCTGACTGTACCGTATGATATTGGTATTGAATTATAAAAACTTAACCTTATAAACAAATGAAATTCAGATCCGTTACATGATAAGAGTGTATTTGGTAGTTTGAAATACTTTCCGGAAACTAAAAATTTTTAAAATAAACTAATGATATAAATTTAGAACATAATTAAGTAAGTGGTATTTTGTAAATTAACGTGCCGTACCACCCTGTTAGTTTTTATGGTTTCTCGTTTAAGAAACTTGTGTTTCTAATAAATTTAGGAAAAAAGGTTTGAGCTTTTAACATCGCTAATTAAGGTTCGCATCAATCAGACCCTTTTAGTTTTATATGATAAACTCAAATTCTAGGAATTGATTCAATAAAAAAAAATTATTAAAAAAAAAAAGGAATCCTAAGTTTAAACACCAAATAACTTTAGCAACATTTAACGTGAAATGTAACGAAGCACGACAACGATAATACCTGGAAAGACAAAATTACCATTGTGAAATGATAGACAAATAAAATAATAATAATAAATGTTATCTGTAGCTTTGTGTACATAAAAACTCAACGATAAAATGATATTATTAATATTAAGAAGTTTATCTGTTAACTTTGTGCTTATGTGAACCACTTGACCAAGATTAAGTGGTCACCACCAAAGGTGAGAGATTTTCCCATTGGCCAATGTCTCGAGTTCGAGCATTGCTAAGGGTGTTTCTCTTTAGGTGGGGGTGCGAGTTTGGTCCTCACCCTTAAGGAGAGGTGCCAACCACCAATCACTACCTTTAGCTGTTAAAAAGAAAAAAACTTTGTACCTAGGTGATCCTTACGTAGCTTGACCAAGTTGGAGAACTGGCAAAATCATAGAAAAACACAAACGAGCATGTTAAGAATAAAAACATAATCATAAAACAAAATAAAAGTAGGAGCTTCAACTTCCCATTAATCATGTCTTTCTTAATCCAACCATGGATGGAAATACTTTTTCTTCCTTTTGCTTTATGTGAAGGACTCTTTTACTCTATGTTTAACTTTAATAAATTAAAATTTTATAATATAAATAAAACCATGCCTTTATTCATCATAAAGGAGAGATGAGTACACAAGAGCTTTTAATTCCAATGAAATCTCTTTCACAGATTCATGTTTCCATTCCTACCATCACACTAAAAATCAATATTCCCGATAACCAAAAACTGTTTGCGCTGACATAAAGCACGAAACATCGGCCAAGTTGTAATTTGTAAAACTAATTGTATGAGAAGGAGATAGGAATTAAGATGCTTGAATGCATATACAGACCAAATTTAGTGGTCCAGACTTGATACTAGACATAATAATCTCTAAATACACAAGACTAGGACATCGATGTTAACATTTTAAAGCGACACCTAACACATGGAAATATGTGTTTACTTTAATAGCGAAACTTTCGCTCTATCATTGTTCTCATAAGTTGTGTCATCCAACTTAGCTCTTTGCTTAGAATAGACCACATGCTATGCGAGAGGGCAAACCGAGAAAAATTCCTCATTGTAGCTACTTTTAATTATCTTTTACAATTATAGCAACCTACTTTACTTTTGTTCATGTTTATAGAATTTGTGTTACCGGAAACCTACACGCATGTTTCTTTGTTTTTCACAATATCATCTATACCACAACATTGTCCACTTGTATAATGCAGCCAACAACACACAGATCGTAATCCGTTTTGAAAGTCAATTTTAGCAGAAGAGAGGAACAAATACCAAAATAGTCGACATACACTACATATGAACAAAGCAGCATGTGCATATATGCAAAATTCCCTAAGCAGAAACTAGAAATAAAGATGGTCACTATAACTAGTTGGAACCGCATGCAAAAGTGGTCCTTTATGAAGATGTAGCAAGCTGCAAAAAGTTATATCAGTTCACCAGACACTAAAATATGCATCTGCTTTGTTGCTAAAGGGCAATGTCACTAAGACTAAATCCAGAAAAAGGGAACAGTCATGAAAACAAGATAAACTATTAAAGGACTATTTTGACCACAAATTAAGGAGATATTCCAAGAAGGCAACAGATGCTTTAGTGTCCCCACCCAAAGTTGATTTTAGTTTTTCTAAAATCATCGTTGTCATCTGTTAGCCAGAAGTGCCGCCCAAGTAATTTTGCAGTCAATCCATATTCACATTAGTTTGTTAATTCATTAGAAAGTATACTGCATGACTCTTGTTGCCTAATAAAGCGAATCTGGTCCATGCCAAGCAAACTACGAGTATTAATGATTTGAGCAATTCATATGTACTTTCATTATATTAAAAGTCCAGAAGTCTATGATAATGGTAGAGAAAGTTCCACAATAACAATTGGCCCTTGATAATTTCCTACATCTGCTTGGTTTCCAGAAAAGTCTCATAAGATACCTCAATCTTTGATACTTTTCAACTTCTGAGATGTTAATATTCACACAACACTCAGTGGTCTAGCATTCTCCTCCTCAAGGATCATGTAAGTATGAATACAAACCGTTCGATATATATACTAATTGAAACCATAACTCCTAAAGTTATTGCATGAGATAAAGATAGCATAATATGAATTCTTTCAGCCTCAATGACAATTCAAAAAATATATAGAATTTAACATACCGTAAATGATTGTCTTACAATCAGATCAAACTTAAATGTCACATTATGGTTTTATCACCATGATCTAGCATATATACCATTTTCATCTAGTAATGTTAAAATTAATACAAAGGTTGTGCAAACAAATTCTAATGCTCAAACTAGCCTTATATGAAGAAAGCCTGCATCAAGAATATTTGATTATGTTGTTAATCAAACATGTGATAAACATCACGAATAGCAGAAAATAATGGATTTAGAAAGGGTTGAAACCCATAATTAGCAACATGTTAGAACAGCTTCAAGTGCACCGCTTTACTTGTGTGTCTTCTTTCCTTACACTAAACTATTGTTACTAGCATTTTCTTATCCCCATGAAAGTTGGAAATATGTATTGTTTCCATGATGCCTCTAAGTTTATATGATTAGCATTTTCACATATTCCTCGGTCTTTTCCTATATATAATGGGAATATATTACCTTGTGCATATCCTTGGCAGATTTCTCATTAATAGAATATAATAAAGGTATATTTCTACAGTGCTCTCAAGTACATGTGCTATTTCATCATACAACTGTTTTTACTTAAAGTTGTCGTGTTCCTTGTTTATGAGCAACGATTGTCTGTATAAAGAGCGCGCAGGTAAAAATGTAATTTTTTTTCCTTATAATCAGCAACGCTCGAGACTCGAGTTCATCTACTTTCATCTAGTGTATAAAAGTGGTCCTCCTAGATATAAAATCAAAGAGTTTTGTCCTCGAGACATACTCAACTATTCACATCGTATTTGTTGATGGTGGTACCTCTGATTTAATTAGGACTCCTAAATTTATTGAGGTACAACAAGAACCAAAGTTCAGCAGCATCACCATGTCAATCTCATTTTAAAGTTTGAATCGTATCCAAAATCATATGCCCCCTTAACAAGTAGAAGTTAAAGAAGTCATTAGACTGTCTTTTGTTAACTAACTTTTACTATCTGGCTCAATAATACAATCAAATATTATGACCCAATCAGGTTCTGTGCTCCATGGTTGTAGCTTAAGAGTGAAAAGTAAGGCCAAAATCTTTAATCCACCAAATCCCACCTCATGAGTGAAAAACCTAAATGATATTAATCTTCTTATGCCTTTATAGAAAGCCATGTAAGTTACTGATGTCGTATCCATAGCCATGAAGACTCATCTTAACAATTGCGTCAACAAAGTACACAACAAACTTCATAGTAATTTTCGTGGTTGCTCTGTGAGCCTATAAATTTCTTCGATATAGTCATTTGTCATGGTCACTCATTTGGCCAATATATTACTTATTCTCGAACCCTAATCCATAAATCCAAGTATCCAACTACCACCAAATCATCATGTGTCATTGCCAAAGAATAATAGTATTATTACATAACAAACACCTCAACAGTTGGCTTGTTGATCAATCCATATCCATTCTTCCGGGATAAGTGCAAATCCTAAGTAACATATTTGATTTTGGGAAATCAATATAAATATATAATGAAATTAATTGGTATTTATTTTTAGATAATCTACGTTTTTCAGTTGATAACAGAGTTGTTAGACTATGTCACCTCACCGAAACCAAATTTCAAGATCAAAATCCATAGCACATAAATGCTAGGCAAAACCGCAGTCCGCAAACATGAATGTAATGAACTAAAGTAATAAGGATGCAAAACACTATGCGGTGGTCACATACGTACCATAAACAAGCTGAAAAGACTCAGACTTTTTTGTTTTTTTTTAGGGCTAAAGTCGTACAATAGCAGTGTACTTTTTAAGGTGTATCGATATGGTACGTGTACTTTTTATATTGTTAATATGATACCTTTACTTTTTATGACCGGTTATTTCGTCTAGATTTGTGCAGTTGTGTGAGAATCGTCGGTACGAACTTATTCACCGTTGGATCTGCGTGAAATTTGAGGAGAAGCTTCGCAACACATAGTTCTTCGATCTGGACGATGGAGATCATCGTTAGAGATTCATACAGAGGTCTGTAGGTGTTTAAAGTTGGATATGCTATGTGATTTCTCCTACCAGGTTATCACAAGGACGAGAGAGTGTATTTGATGCTTCATTTATGGAAATTTGAACAATAATAAAAAGAGAAATTCCACTCTTAACAGGTATAGTCAGTAACCGGTTACCAAAGGTATCATATTGATATGAAAAAATGTAGTACACGTATCAAATTTGAACGATTCAGAAAGTACACGTATAATATGAATAATTAAAATAGTACACGTACCATATCGATACATTTTAAAAAGTACACAACTATTCTACGGCTTTAACCCTTTTTTTTATTAAGAGACTGTTAGAAGGGTCTGAAGTCTAAACTTCAGATCTATAACAAATTAAAATTGTTTGTTTAGTTCTAGAGTTAAGAGGTTGCAACATCTGAATTTTAAAAGGAAGACTTGGGTCTGAAAAAAATTAAAAGGTCGTTTATTTTAACTTTAGTTTACAAACACTAAAACTATTTATCATATTAATTAGGGTTAATATTGAAAAAACCCTATGAACTTTGATAAATTTATCGATTAAGTCATAATACTTTTTTTACAAGTGTTCAAGTCCTTAGACAATTTTTGTCTTATTCAAAACTATATATTTGACCTGTTTAGCAGGTCACTAACCGGTAAACGGTATAGTGACCTAAACAAGAAAAAAGAAAGTCTACTGACTTAATCGTGAAAATTGGAAAAGAAATTTGGTTTTTTTAATAATAAACTATTCGAGAAACTAAATGTTTTACCTGTTAAGCAGGTAGCAGGTTAAAACCATATAGTTTTAAATAAGATAAAATTTGTTTAGGGACTTAAACACTCGAAAAAAAAAATACAGTGACTTAATCGATAATTACATGAAAGTCAGTGGGGTTTTTCAATATTATAATTATTAGTTTTTTTAGGTGTTGATTAAAATATAAGTTCAGTTAATTCTTATTTAAAAATATTTATCATATTAATTATTATACTCCGTAATTTAATTTTGTTTATATAAATTAATAATTATAATATATAATCAATTTGATATAATATTTAAAAGTATTAAAAAAACAATCTTAAAATAATATTCCACAACGATCTATCAAATTTCTGTGTGCAATTGTAACTTTTGAGAGGAAAATTGCTGGTGACCAAAGGTGAGATTAGGGGTGTAAATGAGCCGAGCTACTCGTGAGCTACTCGAGCTCGACTCATTAAAAACTCGAAAAAAGCTTGAATTAAACGAGCCCGAGCCGAGCTCGAGCCTAAATTCGTGCTCGTTTAATAAACGAGCTCGAGCCCGAGCTTCACATATCGAGCTCGCGAGCCTAAACGAGCTTAAACGAGCCTATATATAAATATATTTTTAAGTTAATAAATATATAATATATAAATTAAATAAATATAAATATATTAAAATAACAAATTATACATATTATTTAAAAATTAATTAAAAAATTAAAATATTGTGAAGACCTCCCCTTCCGGGTCAGTCCTCAGAGTCTAGGTCCCATATCATGCAATACGATATCAACCATACTAAGATAGGGTAATTAATTGCGGAATATTAAATTACAAGTACAAACATTTTAGGATTAAGTTCATTACAAATTACAGATTTTCAAATTAAAGTTATAAAAAGGGTAACATCTAATCTAATCATCACATCAAACATTACATCAAGTCTACCCAGAACCACCACATTTGATGTCTTCCAATCAGTACCAGATAATTGTTGAGTAGTGGTCTAAGAAAGCTTCAAAACTTGGATTTCTTGATGACCTAAGCACTAGGTCCTGCAGGTGATTTTCCTTTGGCTTTTCCTGTAAAATTTTAAAGCAACATCTGTAAGCAAAGCTTAGTGAGTTTATAGATTTTCAATATTAACATGCGTGTCAAGCGGAGTCATAAATCTAAGCGTGATATGTCTTGGCTGCCGCTACAGCCCTCATGATTGAGATATAGTATCATAAGATCGGATGATGTTCAAGCCACACTCACGCTTATATCGTGGGGATCAGCCACATACTGGGCTAGCTACCAGTAAGTCAACATGGCAGAACATCGGAGGTCATTACCAAGTTCATAAGAACTGGTGAAATAGCCGGGTCTAGAACAATAGACCATAAGGGCTAATCAAGCTGAATCAATCTTATCAAAAGTCTGATCAATGATGTAATCATATGTCTTAGGAGTCATGATAGCAACGAATCATAAAGCAAAGTCTGAGGTAATATTAAATACAATCTGAAAAGATAAGCAAATAGCTATCATGATTCACTGGGCAACACTCATCCATGGTGTGCACAGGTCTCAATCCAGCTGATAAATGAATGTCAATAAATGTAACAGCATCAATATATCTCAACCGGATCTGTGCATGTTCAATTTGAATATCTATAACTCACAGGTCTGGGTCTTGGTCAAACAGATATAAGAATCTGCCACCTGAGTTATCTCAGGGTTTTATCTTTGTCAATCTGTTCTGTCAATTCTTTTCAATTCAGCGACCCGCTTTCAATTCTTTAAGTCTTTAAATCTTTGTTCAGAATATACTGAACCTGTTCAAATTCATTCATTGCCAATTCATATCAATTTCATGTCTTTTTTTTTTTTTTCATAATCTTATTTTATCTGATTCTGATAACTGATAACTCTGTTAATCATTTTGCAAAAATATCAAATTAGATCATCCAATTTCGGACCATCCGGATTCGGATCATCCGGATCTGGACCAATCTGAATTGGGGACCCGAATTGGCTAGTCCGAATTTAGCATCCGAATTCGGACCAAGTTGTGTCCGAATCAGTCATCCGGATTCGGAGTTGGGACCGAATTTAGGTGACATCCGAAATACATATATAAGAACCGAAATAAAACATCCCATCCGAATTAGGACATTTAGGTCCGAAAATGGGATCATCCGAATTTTGACATCATCCGAAATGGGACCAAAGCAAGATCCGAGATTGGGATCCGAATTAGGTAACATCCGAAATGAGCCACTCATCCGAATTCGGTTTCAACCGAATTCGGACTCATACCTTCTTAATTTTCCCAGAAATGTTCTTGGTGTTCTTGGTCATATTCATACGGATTTTTCATAAAAATTACTCAAAATACTTTTCTATTAACATGCAATGTTATATAAGGTTATATTAACATTATTTGAGGGTTTTTATATAATTTCTTTGATCAAAAACATCTTAATTTAGTCAAGATCATCCAAAAATGATCATTTTTGCCAAGAACACAAGTTTTCACAAAAGTTCCGATTTTGTCATTATTTGGACAATCTAACCCACAAATTCTGTTTCTATAACTTCTATTATCTTAGATTCATCATAATCTTCATAAATTCTAAACATGCAACCTATATTTCTTACAATTTAATCCTAAGTTTCGGTTTTGATAAAACCGAACCAATATTCACAAAATTTTAAATTTTAAACAAGTGTTACCTCAAATTCTTTCAATTTGATGATGTGTGATGCTTATTATAACTCCTTTGATCTTCAATTCTTGAATTGATTGCAAGTTTTTATGAATCTTGATGATATTTGAGAGATTAGCCGAGAGGTAGAGAGAGATTAGTGAGAGAGTCAAATTTGAGTTAATGATCATAAAGGATCATTATTTCGGTTTTTATATATAAATTTGATCATATTTGATATTTAACCCACTAAACTTTTGTATTATACATCTCTTTTATTTTACTCAATCATATCATAAATATAATTTAAAATTATATTTACTTAATATATATTTATTCTTAATCAATATTTGCAATACAAATAATATAACAAAATTATATTATTATCTCAAAATAGTCATTACATAACTGATAAAAAGTTAGGTTGTTACAAATATATAATAAACGAGTCGAGCCTAGCCGAGCTCGAGCTTGAAAAATTATTCACGAGCTGAGCTCGAGCTTTACATACAAAACTCGAAACGAGCCGAGCTCGAGCCTGGTAATTTTAAACGAGCCGGGCTCGGGCTCGGCTCGTTTACACCCCTAGGCGTGAGATAAAAATTTTAAAAGGGGAGGTAAGAGCTAAAAACGAATATCGCCGTTGCCGGGGATCGAACCCGGGTCACCCGCGTGACAGGCGGGAATACTTACCACTATACTACAACGACTTGTGTGCTCTTTTCAACATTGACCCGAATATATACCTATTCGGTATTACCCATTACCATATTTTATCATTGTTTCCTCACAATCTCAAATCGCCGCCCTGCAACTGCTAGTTCCTCACATCAACGATATTCCTTCCCACGCGTCGACGCTCTGCAGGCTTCCTTCCTCCTCCCCCACCGCCGCTCTCCGTTTTCGCATCTGTAGGTAATTATCCATCGAAAGTTTCTGTTTTATTTTTTGTTTCCTGATCTTGATTTTGTTTTCTGATTATATGGGTTTTAAGCTTCATGAAAGTTTGTAGATTTTGCGTGTAATTTAAAACCCCGATTATTGTAATCTACGGGTGGTTGATGATTAATGATTATTATTTAACATTAAGGCCTTTAGATGGATTCACTGGAGAAAAATAAAAAGTAGAATGGAGGAGTAGGATGCCATGAATGAGTTGTTTGCTAATAAATTAACTAGTTATAGCAATCAATTTAGTTTTTACTTTCTTAAAAAAAAATGAGTTTTCGGTTTACTCAAATCTGAAATCTGCAAACCCAATTCGACAAGTGAAACAGATTCTAAAATTCAACATACTGGTGTGGGTTACACCCCTCTTCCAGTCTTCCATTAAAGAGATTCAGCTTGAAACTGATTTAGGTATAAAGAGAAAGGTGAAATAAGTAACGTACAAGATCTAAAGATCAAAACAGCCCTACAAGTTTTTGTTTGGGAAGTTCCATTTAGTATAAATGCTGGTTCTTTAAAGCTCCACATGTGAACTAGTAAAGGAAGTCAATGCCTGTTTAACCAACTTACTTGAGTAGCAGACTGGTCATGAATTTTTTTGCAAATCATTCTTATGAATTTGTGGAATGATGGTCACAGAAATAGCAGTCGATCAATATTCAATACCAAGATTATATGATAAGCTATAAAAATTATCATTAAGAATGCTTTGTTAATATGCATGGGCTAATTGATCCCTGGTTTCAAAGGTTGGGAGATATGTACCAAGGGTTCCTCGTGCTTCTAGGAAATGTAGATCATATAAATGTATTCCTCATAGATATATCAAAGGCCAAAAAGAAATGTAAACAAGCACACTGTAAACCAAGAGCAACATCTAACAAATATGCAAATGTTGAATGTCTTTCCTTTCTATAGACTCATAAGTGCCAGTGTCACTAAGGACATGTTTGGTAAGGACTAAGAAGATTTTGAAAGCTTTTAGAAGCTTTAACTTCTATTTTTTGAAAGTTCGAGCTCAAAAGGCTGTTTAGATGTCCAAAGTGTAAAGTTTAGTTGACCAAAAGATTCACATGTTAAAGTAAAACGAAATGCAAATGAGACCGATGGTAGAGTCAGATCATAAAATGGATTAACATGTCTCAAGATCATTAGGATATATCAAAGTAATCCAGAAACTCTGACACGTAGCAATTTCTTACATGAATATTATATTATCACGAGTCATGACCTTATTAAGATGAATGAGTGGCAAAAGCTACATATAAACTTTCTTAATGTAAACTGCCATAGTATTCTAGCATACATGTTTACAACCATATCATATCCATTCAGGTAATATTATCTTCCTCTAAGAGTCAAAGCAAGAATTCAAGAGCTGAACAAACCAAGATTTTCCACAAATTCTCTCCCTGTCTTCTCCTTTTTCGTCTTTCTCGTTCTCTGTATTCAAATTTCTTTTCTCGGTATTTTCTCTGTTCTTTTGACTCGTCCATTTCATTGGTTAGGAGTTAGGATGATGTTAATAGGTGTTTTGTTTCTTTGTTCCCTTTGAAAGGTATGTGCTTTTTTTTTGTACAGTCTGTGTCATAGAGAGTCAGTGGTTTGGATATGAAAAACTTTTCGCTATAAAGTATATAGTTCAAGAGAGATATGTTGGTGTTTTGACAATTAAAGGCAGGGCCAATTTCCAAATGTAGTGATAACTCATAACTTTTTGTTTTTTTCTATTTAATTTTATCATCAATAGCAGCAATTTCCGTATTTTTTTTACCGTTTATAAGAACAAAAATTAAATAAAAGTTGATGATATAAATGGTAAAAATTACAAAAGTTGATGTTATTGATGATAAAAAATACAAAAGTTGATAGTACTATTGACAATAAAAAAACAAATAATGTTGCTATAAATAGTGAAAAACAAAAAAGTTTTTATTTTCGCCAGTTAACCCATTAAAATTTAAAGGTATGACATGATATGTTGGTGTTTTATGTTTTAGGAATATTAGTTGTTAAATGTAGTCTTAATGTGTTTTGGGTATGAAATCTGATATAAAAACAATTCAGAAGTGTTTTTCCCAAAATAAGAAAAACTTTCTGCATACTGTCTGGTTATGATTCTAAAGAGAACGATCTTGTATTAAATTCTTGATACATGAATTGATCTCTTAGACAAAAATCAATGCTGAAGGAAGGAATAAAATAAATTGTTTCCAATAAAAAATTACAAGAACAAAGAAAGCTTTCTTATGAGTTTTTGGATTTATCGTTAAAAAAAAAAAGATTGATTAACAGAGACGAAATTAGCGTTTGAAATAGAACATTAACCTTTAATAGGGGTGTGCAAAAAAAAACAAACCATAAAAGAATCGGGCAGTTGGGTTTTATTTTCTTTCAGTTAACCGGAGGCATTTAAGCTGATTCGATTCGGTTATTGGTTTTAGTTTTTGGGTTTCGGGTGTACCAGAATTACCTGAATAAGGATTTAAGTCTTTTTAAAAAACAATTGTTGAGTAACCTAGTCTGGACCAAATGGACTTGCCCAAAACATTTAGACATACGCATTCATCGACCTCATCCTTCCAAAACACCAATTTTTCTAGACAGACTTCATCAACATCTCCTTCCTGGACGACTTCATCCTTCCTAGGTCCTAATCGACTCATTGACAGATCGGCTTCCTCTTTCTCATCGACTTCTTTTTCTCCTCCAATGACACTGCAGAGATTTAAACAATAGGTATTGTCAACAGCCCTATTTTTTTCAATCTTTCGTATTAATTCTTAAATTGTAGAATTAACATCAGAACCAAGGGATCATTAGTTGGTGTCAATTGTAGGATTAGTATCCTTTAGGTCATTAGATTTCAAGGTCTGTTACTTTCAGTGTCAGTTTAGGTCTCCATTTAGTTGGTGTCAATTGGGTCTGGGTTCCTTTCGAGTTTATATGTTAGTCTTGGGAAGTCTGGTTTTAGAATGCAGTATTTAGGAGGTGTTTTGAGAGATTCATGCAATTGGTGATGTCAAATTCATATATTGAATGATGAATTGCAATCTCAAGTTTATAAATTGAATGATAAATTGATAATGTCAAGTTTTAAAAGTTAGTGTTTCTTAGCTATACAGTATTTGTTAATCATGAATTAAAAAAAAAAGTCAACATACTCTAAAGACTGAATCAACCGAGAACCGAAAAGCCAGTCTTGAATACAGAGAGGGAACGAGTTTGAGAAGTGTGCGATTTTGAGTTTTTTTGGCAATTAGGGTATTACTTTACTGCTTTAGCCATTATTATTATAAACAGGTCATGTGTGTCCAATTCAGGTCAAGTGGGCTGACCTTAACGGCTTAACCCAACACCAATTTTCACGTTATTTAAATGTCTACCCGTTTTTCACCCGCTTCAAGTTTGTGTTAGGTTGTTGTGTTGGTCAAAAATTGTGAGCCTTAAGCAGACTAAGGAATATTGCAATTTGTTAAACTGATTGCTAAATGGTTAGACATTCATGGATCTTTTTACAACTCTATGATGTTGCTGTTGCTGTTGCAGAGGTGTGTGGTTGGGTTGCGTTAATTTTTTCTTTTCCTACACACCAAATCTAGGACAATAAACACTCAAGACATCCAAATTTGAATATTGATTGCCGCTGCGTCATCATTTAAAGTGTGCTGTTTAACGCATTGCAATGCAACAAGTGAAGAGACTCTTTGATGTGCATGTAAAACCTTGTAGTTTAAATGGTCATATTTAATATAAAAAAAAAAAGTAATGTTTGTTCATCTACATCGAAAATAGTTGCTGACTTGCCTGGAAACACAATCAACTTTGTTCGAAGTATAGAATCTGAGGCAAAGGAAATCCAAACTTGAAAGGTATATCTGAACTTAATGTTCTTTCAATTGTTTTTCTTTCTGATTCATATGTTATTATTTCCTTTTTGCTTCTATTGGATCTTATGCTGTTGGTTTCTGGTTACTTTGTGACTTTCAAATAAGTTATAGCCAATTAGGCTAATAGCCACTCTCCAATGCCCTACTAAAAACATGTTGTATACATGTTGATAACTAGGGTTTCAACCGTACTTTTAGTTCTGCGTTTTTATGCACATTAATTCTGCGTTTTTATGCGTGTTAACTTTTAGTTCTTGCCTAATAGCCATCCTAAACATATTTTCACTTGCTGACATCTCTCTCATATGCAAATGGACTCGACCCTTCTATCAAACTATTATAAAGCATTGATCTTTCACATTTGTTTTCAGGTTAGAGTCATATGCCAACTTGAACAACTGCTACAGCAAAACTCTTGATCAAAACAGATTGAAAAGTTTTCGACAACCATGTCTGATACAATAACCAGGTCTATACTGATTTTGATTGCTGTTTTCAGCCTTTTTCAAACCAGAACATTCGCAAGCTCGCCCCATCTGATCGATTTTCGGTCACCCAACCTTTACCCAGAGTCTCTGTCATGGGACCCAACAGCTCAGCACTTCATTGTCGGCTCCCTCCGCCATCCAACCCTCCTATCCATATCTGACGCTGGTGTTGTTAATACCCTAGTCTCCGACGATTCCCTCTCCACCAACTCTTCCTTCCTTGGCATCACTGTGGATGTCATTCATAACCGGGTTCTTGTGGTGGTCCACCCTCATTCAGAACCTTCCAACTGTGCCCTTGCTGCCTATGACTTACGTACCCCCCATCGGCGTCTCTTTCTTACCACCCTATATGATGCTGCATCCTCCAGCTATGCATCCGATGCCAATGATGTTGCTGTTGATTTCTTAGGCAATGCTTTTGTGACCAACTCCGCCAGCAACTTGATCTGGAAGGTTGATCGTGAAGGTAAAGCTTCTGTATTATCTCAATCCAAGATCTTCACAAAATCACCTGTCCCTGACACACCCTACAGCTCGTGCGGGCTCAATGGTATTGCTTACTGTAGCAAAGGATACCTCCTTGTTTCCCAGTCAAACACAGGCAACTTATACAAAGTTGATTCCGAAGATGGAACCGCAAGAAAAGTTCAATTAAACCGAGAGTTGACTGCCCCTGATGGCATTGCAATTAGGAGAGATGGTGTTCTTTTGGTGGTGTCACAATACAAGCTATACTTCATCAAAAGTTCCAACAGCTGGAGCGATGGTGTGGTCTATGACGAGACTGCCCTTGACTCGGAGAGTTTTCCTACCTCGGTGACCGTAGGAGCAGAGGACAGGGTGTATGTGTTATATGGTAATGTGAATGAGGGCCTTTTGGGAAATTCACAAAGGGATCGGTTCAGTATATTGGAGGTAAGGTCAGAGGACGAGAGCAGGGATGAGGCTGTTTGGATATACGTATTGATCGGGTTTGGTTTTGCCTACTTCTTGGTCTGGAGATTTCAAATGCGTCAGCTTTTTACAAACATGAACAAGAAGATCGCGTGAACCGTTTCGTTCAGGTTATAGATTACAACCAGGCTGAAGAGGTCCGTAGCTCAAACCTCGTATTTGCACAACAAAAATCCATCAGCTTTGGTTTCGTAGGTCTTTTATTTAAAGGAAAAGAAAAAGAAAAAGAAAGCCTTCTACATTATTTTTCACGAAGTCGTGTTTATATTCTTCTGGGTTTCAAGTTTATGGTTTTTATAGATTTCTTGACAATCTATTTGCTGGAAATGTGGATGATGAAAAATTTTGCGTACTTTAATTTCATAATATATCACAACAACGTGTAAATATCAAAAATGTAAAACAAGATGAAGTTTGAATTTGTAATATAAAAGTGTGTTTTAAATTGTATTTGGTGGTGATTTTAGAATGACCCGAATAACCTGTCATATCCAAAGAATGCTTGGTTTATTCGAATATGATTTCTTGTAAAAGTAAAAATATATTTTTTCTTTATAAAAAAGATTATCAGTTTTGATTCTTGTTTTCTTTGTTTCGTGGAAGCCATATATGATAGAAATTTCTACCACCTAAGCTATGTATGATTAAATTTTTACTACTTTCACACGCGGAAGCCGATTGAATTTTTTGTCACCTATAGGTTCATGGCCGCCCGCCCGGCCCTATAGAGAGCCAGAAGGGCTACCAGAGAATCAAACCATAAAGGGACATTAATTTTTCATTCCAATATATAATATATTAAGCTTTGTTTGCTGTTAATATTTATATTTAGAGATGTAAATGAACCAAACGAACACGAATATTGACATATGTAACACTAATGTAATTAACTCTTAGAATTATTAATTTAAGCTATCAACTTCTAGTTTTTTTTAAAAAAGTTAAGCATATTGATGTATTAAAATAGTAATTTTAATTCAAAATGTTGAAACAACATTACAAATCAGCCATCGGTTAAAATTAAAACTTAAAATAAAATAAAAGTTAGTTTAAATAAGAAAATATTTGAAGTTTGTAAAATTATTAGATAATATTTAAGTTTTTTTAGATGATTTTATTGAAAGTTTAATTATTTTTTATGAAATTAGCCCTATAAGAAAATCAAGTGCTAATTTATTTTTATATAAAAGATTGTTAAATCTATACAACCGACTATATAAAATATTTATATAATAATCTTGAGTAGAAAATTAAATAAATCACAATCCAGATTGTCCATATGGATGCTATGTTACATTTTAATATTTGAAACCTACTATCATTCGGTTAGATCATCAAAGTAAGATCTATTACAAGTAAAACTAATCATTGACTAAATCAATGAGGAAACATAACCTTTGAAAAAATCAATTCCAAACACCCGTTGATAAGTGTCGGGTAGACAAGCCGGTCAAGAAGGTGAGGTGTTAACAAACTACTGGTTTACTAAAACCGACCGTTATGAATGGGTCATTATGTTCATCACCCGACTTGACCCGTTCACATTTAAAAATGATATTTAGCCAATTTAGGTTAGGTTACCAATCAGCAAGCCCAAACAAAGCTGTCACAGCCTATCATCACTTTAACGTCTCATTCCCCTGAAAACGCTACTATAAATACACCACCATATGATTCCATTCATCATCAATTTGAATTTCTCACCATTTTTACTCTGCTTCTGTTTGCTACGAGGAAATTCAAATTTCAAATGGCACAAGTTAGCATTGTGAAGAAGGCATCAGTCCTCGTTATGGTGGCGCTTTCTGCCGCTGCAACCGTATCAGCTCAGGAGTTTGCTTCCGCTCCAGCTCCTTCACCTGATGCCGGAGTCGCATTCTCCGTCCCGGCTTCAGGTGTTATGATCGGCACCTCTCTTCTTCTCTCTTTTATCGCTCTTCTCAGACATTGAATTTTTTGTTCCTGGATCTATCATGGAGATTGGTTGATTACTTCCTTATATAGATACAGAGATTCGTTGTTTTCGTATCATTATTATCCAATATTTGTATTGGCTTGATTCTGAGGCTATATATATATATATAGATTTATTACAAGAACATGTATTTCTCTAAAGTTTTTGTGTGATCTCGATTATTTGTTTCTTTGTTGCTATTCGATATTACAACTGTTTGTTCTTTTATTTGTCAAACTTGTAATAAGGAAGTGAAAAGTTGTATTCGTTTGCCCAAAAAGAGACAATTGGATGTCTTTTCCGAATTAATATTTTGGTAAGACGACTGTCTGTCCCTTTGAGAGTCAACCTAACATTCATCAAGAAAGGTTTCTATCAAAACATAATTATGATTTGAGCTCCAAATGATATGGATTCTAGCTTATAATGCTTACAATACTGGATCAATTGAGTTCGTTCTTTATGACTTTATCATAAAACACAAAATGAACCGAAAGCTATAAATTGTAACAGTAATTATGAAATCAATCCGATCACAATTCCAGAAACCGGAATAGAAGAGGCTGCTAATGGCCCCTGGGCTTCAGCATCAGGAGAACCAAAACCCTGCTCACAATGTTGCCACTTTGTGCAAACGATCGAATCTGCTTTATGTAGATAGTGTTTTGTTGAATCTTTTTTTTTTTTTTTTTTTGGTTTGTATCACATGGGAACGTGTTGGTAATCATAGAATTTTAATTATTCAACAAATAAATTGTTTGTTTATTCCAAAATAAAGATATTCTAAGGGGAAATAATAATTTTTTTGGTAAGAGCTAGCATATCAACAAACATTTGTCATCCTTGATGGAAAGATATGATTGTTTTTTATAAAATTATTTGTTTTTCCCAAGATAATTTCATTTTTTATGTTGATTTTAGTAATTCTTCACAAAGTGCGACTAAAGAGAGTCGTATGTCAATTCAATTCATAGAATTCATGATAAATTAAGGGGTCAATTGGTTCACCAGAATCTTGTGTAATTGAATGAGAAACAAACGCAATTATAAATGCTAACATATTGTAATTCAGTGACAAAATCTAATCTTTCTAGGAAATTTTCAACGAATCAAACATTATCTAAGTGTGATTATATATTTAATATTTTCAGGATTAAAGTAGTTCATTAGCTGGCCCATTTGAGAAATGGAATCATATAAACATCGATAGGTTTATGGGTGACAATTCTGACTCATTTAAGTAAACAGATCGATAAAAATTTATCGTACTTCGAAATTTTCTCAAAAAATAATTTGTTTAATACGTCATTTTCTAAACTTTCATTTTTTTAAAAAAAAATATGTAAAAGCTTACTTTTTTACTACGAGTCTTTTTGATCGTTCAGCCCGTTTAACCAATTTGGTTGAAATTGTCATCCTTAAGTTGGTTCAATAGAGAACTTTTATGCATTGAAAACCCTTGAAAATCATTGTACATCACAAGGAAACCCAAGTATATCAAAATCTTTATCAATGGTATTATTGGAATACTCCATTAATCTTATTTAATAAAAAAATAAAATTGATTTGATTTTAGAAACATTAATTAATAATATCTCTCTCCATATTTATCAAACGTACCATAATTCAAAATTCAAATGTACTTATTATCTCCTTTTTCTCTATCAATGATCGCCCGCCACCACCATCCTCCAACTTTGTCATGTCGCGCAACCCCCGCACCATCGCTGCCATCACATCTGCACCCATTACATGATTGCTGACCACCTCCACATTTGATGCATCATCGTTTTGGAAAATGAAGATGATGGTTCTGGGGATGATGATGATGCTTCATCGTTGAAGGTTAATGTGTTGTTTAGGTTTCTAATGCGTCTCTTTCTTATTGAAGGTTAGTGTTTGTTAGGGTGTCTGATGCATCGTTGTTTTAGCATATGAGGATAATGATTTCTTATGCGTCGTCGTGTTGGAAGATGAATATGTTTTTCTAAAACAAAGATGATAATTTCTAAAGACAAAGATGATATTATTGTTAAGATGTAGATGTTTTAAAATTTAGGATTATGTATCAATTATGAATTTTCAAGATTTTAGATCTATCTAGCACCATAGGGCATGTCGTCATCCCCCACACTCCTCTAGCCTCATCTAGCGTTCTAGCTATCGGCTTAGGGCATAATTGACAGTTTTTTGAATGTAGGGGAATTGAGTTTTCAACTAACAAATGATGGTGAAAATTGGAATTGTTGATGTCTTAGGATTTTGAATCGTTGCTTAAATCCGTGAAATAGCCACAAGATTTTACATGTATAAAATTCTATGAATTGCGTGAACCAAATGCACCCATAACAGAATTTGGTGGATGAAGTTTATACTTTATATAGTATTTAAGTTGAAAAAATAAATCAAAATACCAAAATGAATTACTTTATAAAAGAGAAATTGTACATAACCAAACTTCATTAATAATAAAATTCTAGATTGGTTAAACTAGAATGGAAATCAAAAGAATTCAATTCCATCTAAAAATCCTTTATTTATTTTGCTAAATAAACTAGTATTAAATTTCATTAGAATTCATACAATCCTTTAAACTAGATATTTTAGGATTCCATCCTTGCATGGATGCCATAAATTTCAATCTATGGGGGTCTTGTACCCACTTTATAATTAACATCGTTTTATAATTATTTAATTAAGTATTACTAACTTGTATATTTTTAATTAAAATGCATATGTAACGATGTAATTCAGTTATTTATCCGTTTGTAAGTATCAACAAACTTAAATCTATAAATACTATTAAATGAATAAATAGAATGTCATTTATCATTTTCTTATGATGTCAATACGCATGTCTTATTTTAAGATTTGTCATTTACTTTTTTTCTAAATCATCTTTAGTTTTTTTTTTTAACGGTAAAAAGGTTGGCAAAAAGGTTAACTAGAAGAGGGCTTAACACCCCCGACTAGAAACCCAAAAGAGGATATGTTAATAACATAACAAAAGGCTAGCAAGAAATTAACGACATACCAGAATTAAAAGAACTTTAAAACAACTTTTACTTTTTATTATCTATTTATTATATCAATGCAAGTATGATATTACTATTATAAATATTAATATAATATATAAAAGACTTTTAAATCAACCCATATATAGATTAAAGTACATTCAGACTGATATTTAAATTAAATGAAAGTAGTGTATATATATATTCATAAAATCAATAACGGTAACAATGTGAAGGGTAAGATAAATAATCTCTTACCAAAGAATCATTGAAATACAAAGTAAAATATACAGTACATCAATACCGATAGAATCCTCACTCATTCAATCTCCAGAATGAAAACAAAAAAAATCAGTTCCTGAAAAGAGCAACGAAAGACAGAAGCATAGAAGATCCGATCAAAACTCCAGAAACCGGGACAGAGAAAGCAGCGCCGGTGTCGGGAGACGGTGCCGGCGCCATAGATTGAGCCGACACGGTGGCTGCTGCCGAGAGTGCGATGACGGCAAGAACAGAAGCTTTCTTCACGATGCTGCTGACTTGCGCCATTTCTTAAATTGAAGGGGTATATTATGTGATTGTGTAGAAAGACTGTATATATAAATAATAAAACTGGAAGAATTGTATGCACAAAATTGAGGTGATGCTGTTGGGGTTTTATAGGGAAAAATTTTTTTGTGACAGGTGGATATGCGGGATGGAAAAGTTAGAATAACAGCTTGGTCACTGCTGTTGTATTATTATGATTATTAATTTATTATAATAATTAATTTAGGGCAAATTACCAAGAAAGGTAATATAAAATTTAAAAATTGCCAATAAAGGTAATGTAAATTTTTTTAGGCCAAGAAAGATAACATAAAATTCAAATTTGACAAAAAATGGTATTGATGACAAATTAAGAAGGTAAATTTTTAATTTTATGCTCTCTTTTTTGATAAGCGAATAAAATTTGATTATCTTTCTTGGCCTAAAATTTGAATTTCATGTTCTTTCTCGGCCAAAATAGAATTTTATATTACCTTTCTTGACAAAAAAAATTTTACAATACCTTTATTGTCAAATTTTGTATTTTATATTACCTTTCTTGGTAATTTTCCCATTAATTTATTATAATAATTAGTTGTAGCCTCCAGGGGCAGTAATCACATGGGCACAGGTATGTGGTAATGATGGGGTTTCAACGGATGAATTTTTAAAAAGCCGTGTACAGCTGTATCTTACATTGCAGCAGATTTTCATATCTTCTTCACAAAGCTTTTAACATTTTTTTAGTTTACACGTTAAAGGTGCAGGTGCAGGGGCTTATTGTGTAGCCGTATAAAACAAGCCGGTCAAGAAGGCGACGTGTCAACAATTCTCAGGTTTACAAAAACCAGCCGTTATGACTTTATGAGCCGGCCATTATTTTCATCCAACCAGCTAGCTAGCTTTACCCATTCCGTCCACATTTTAGCCTTTTAGGTTACCCAATCTCTAAATACTTTTCACTTTTTAACGTCTCTTACACGGTTTCACCCAACCAAACCCCTTCTACTCTGCTATAAATACGATCAAACACTTCTTCCATAACATTCATCATCAAAGCAAACCCTAATTTGTTTACTCTGCTTTCTTTTTTTCCTGTTTGCTACAAGGAAAATTCAAATGGCAAAGCTTAGCATTGTGAAGAAGGCATCAGTTCTCGTTATGGTTGCGCTTTCTGCCGCTGCAACCGTATCAGCTCAGGAGTTTGCTTCCGCTCCAGCTCCTTCACCTGATGCCGGAGCCGCTTTCTCCGTCCCAGCTTCAGGTGTTATGATCGGCACCTCTCTGCTTCTCTCTTTCGTCGCTCTTCTCAGAAATTGATTTTTTTTTTTTTTTTTCTTCATGGATCTCTCGAGGAGATTGCTTGATTGCTTATATATGTTCATAGATCATATTCATTGTCGTCGTACCATTATTATCCAATATTTGTATTGGATCGATTGATTCTTTTGACATCTGGGATTATTATTGTATGAATGAGGCTATATTATATATATAAGATCATGGATTAATAATTTCTATTCGTTTTTACAAGTTATAACTGTTGTATTCTTTTTTATCAAACTTCTAACCACTTTTGGCAGCGCAATCTGGACAATAAACGGATCAAAATTAGGGTTGAAATCCAGCTATTGCCTAAAAAGAATGGATCGTTTTAATCTGCATCTGATTTTCAATTTTGGTATTTATGTTTACAACAAGCGTTTGAGATTTTGGGACAGATAAGAATCACATATACAAAAATATTAATAAATAACAACGTACTTGTTGTTTACCGGTTAAATGGTATAATCACATTGCACACTTCATAATATTGAGGTAAGACATCCCTTTGAGACAAACAAAACATGATTACCAATTGATAAAACAAACAAACACAGATATTGGACTGTAATGAGGGACTGTTATGGAGTTGCACATAAAGTGAAAGGAAAGGCACACAAACAAAGTTAAGTTACCTCTTCTTGGATATTCGAGAACCCCTGCGTTTTTCAAGGTTTGCCCTGGCAGCTTCAAATTCTTCGTCGGTAGGTTCGGAACTTGATTCCCCTCCACCGTATTTGCTGGCTAGAGATGAGAACATCAAGTCTAGACGACCTTTCCTCTCACTTTGCCTTTGTGAAATGATGGCATACAGATCAACCGGCTCTCTTTTTGATCTGATAATGCATTGATGAGGAGCACAATGTAATTTTTCTTTTTGTGAACACAAAAGCTTCCTAAATTAACAAAAAACAGTTCATCAAACTTACTTTTCCTTATGAAGAGGCAGGTTTGTGGGCGGTTTAGTGTCAGACATTTGTTTTGCCCATTTCTGGTATGCTTTGGTTGACTTCAAGTCCCCTGCAATGGGCATAAGAGTATTACATCAAGAGAATATACAAGTTTATAATCAGAATAATTGAGCAAAATAAAAAACATTACCTGCAGAAATTGCCTCATCAAGGATATTCTTGAATCGATGTGAATCGAGTTTAGGATCCGAGCATAGCATGAAACAGAAGAGCCTGTTTGTAGATGTTAAAACTTAGGTATAAACAAATGACAGTCGTAACAAAACAGGAAACAGAAATGCTAATACCTGTTCATATGACCTTTGTGCTTATTGTAAAGATCAATCAAATCAATTTTCTCCGATTCAGATCCCCGGTAACTGGCTTCAAACTCTTCAATATCAGTTTCTGTGACCTACAACGAGCATTTAAGTTTTCTACCATTTTAAAGGAGACATAAAAAACTGTGAATGTTTCTGAATGTTGAAAACAGTAATATTACCTTTTTGTACATTGATCTGAAGAAGTCCTTCAAATTTTGAACTACATCCCCAGCAATATCCTATCAATCAAAACAAAACCACATGAAGCCTCGAATTTATGAAAAACTTCAATAACTGTAAGTCAAGAAGTTGACTCACTGTGTCATCAACACATCCAGTTTGATCATAAAGCTTTCGTTTCTCCTCATCACCGAGTATTGATACAACCTTCTGCAGTTGCTGAAATTTCTCTTTGGCGTCCTAAAGATAATATTAAGGAAGTTAAAACATATAATAATGCTGGAAAATGATTTGAAATTTGAATGGTTTAGAGGAGATATAAAAAATTCACCTCATCACCAGGATTCTTATCAGGATGTAGGCGTAATGCTAACTTATGGTATGCCTTCTTTATGTCTTGCTGAGATGCTGTTCTTTCTACCCCAATAATCTACAATAAATTAGCCTATGTAAGAAATGCTCCGAATTCGGGAAAATCAAATACAGGAATACAGTGTGCAATAATTGTGATAGGTTTTATATATTCGAAATCAAATCACCAACAGCGAAGCATCAAGTCTTAAATTGTAAGCAGGAAGGTGGAAGATGACGAGTGTTTGAAACAAAATTAGGGTTTAGCTGATTGACGACGATCTAAGATTCTAAGTTTGAGCTGAAGCAACAAAATTGAACTTCGATGTGAACGATCGTAATAGAAAGAGTAGAACAAGAACTAACAAATAACGGATCGCCTATAAATGATATCATGATTGGATATTATCGAAATTTAAGATCATATCAGATACCTCATACAAACTCTGATCACTGGACGAAGACGAAGACTGGTGTAGATTGCCTTGATTTTGTTCATCGCCCCCTCCTGATTCTATGTTTTCATCATGAACCAAAGTATCTTTTCTTTTACACATTTCGATAGGAAGATCGTTGATGTTACCACTAATCGAAGCAAATCAGAAATTAGTAAATGTAGTTTGAAAACGGGGATGATGATTGAGTCTGAAGTGCCAGTTCCCGCTTCTACGTTCAAGTATTCCCGCCAATTCAACAAGTGGGCATCCAATCCATGATCAATCTAGGACACGGGCCCGTTTATAGATTATAGGCGCTCCGGTGGGCTCATCGTGGCTTTGTTTATTTTCTGTTTTGCTCTATTTCCCCCGTTCGGCCGTTTGTATATAGTTTGAACATGGCAAATTGTCAATAAATTAACATAAATAAATTATAAAATTTGATGATAAATTTCATGTAAAATTTTAGGCTGAAAAATTGTTATAAAATATTATTTTGATTAAAAAAAATATATTGATGGCTAATTAAGAAAATAAATTTTAAATTTTGTGATTTTTTTCTTGATAAAAACAATCTTAATCTAAAATATTGAATTTATGTACATTCTTTTATAAAAGTATAATTTCACGATATTTTTTAAACCAATAAATTTTTGTTATCAAAATTTGTATTTTATCTTTCTTTTATTTTCTTTTTGGTAATTTTTCCTTTTTAAAATATTTTTTTTGCTTAACTATCAAATTAGTATCAAGGTTAAACATGATATTATATGTGCTATCTTAAAGAATAATATGCTATGTAATTAAATAAAATAATATGATTTTATCATTTAAAATTTCATCAACCAATATGTTTACTACTTCATTACAACGAGTTATTAAACACCAACGTTGTAACATCCCGGATTTGAGCCTGGTATGTGGATTTAATTTATTGGCTCATTTATTTATTATTATTGCGTTGTTCCAATTAAATTCCGTTTCGTGGATTTAACGTGTCAAGATTGAGTGATACGTGTCTCCGAGCTAATAATTAGTGGATAATTGTTATCATTGAGATCGTGGATTTAATTGGGTCAATTTGATATTAATGTTGAAAAAGTGATATCGGGTCCGGGTTAATGGGTTCGGAACCAGATAGAGATAAAGTCGTATATATGTGTGTTGAGCTCTCTTCATTCTTTCTTCCTTATCCATTTAAGAGAATCCCTAAAGTGTGTGTGTGTATCTTTCTGGAGATCCAGCTGAGGATTGAAGCCAAGAATTAAATCAATTGGCTGCTGGAAATTGATTATCACCTTCTTCTTGTGTTCTTGAGGTGCTCAAGGTAAGGAGCTTCAATTTAGGGGTTTTAATTTGCGATTCATGTTGTGAAAGTTGTGAGGAGTAGTTATATGTTATAAGGGTCTGCTATGTAGTGTTTGTACTTGTATTTTGAAGCTGAAATCGAGTGAGGAGGGTTAAAACCTCCTGGGCAGCCATGAAAATCGCAGGTCAATGTGCAGAGCACCGCTTGGTCGCGGCGCGACCCTCAGGGGCTTAGCGGCGCGAGCCGCAGCCTGCAGGGGAAATCCGGTTTGGGGCTTATGGGGGAGTCTTGGATTGTTCATGTATTGAATTTCTTCGGAATAGTGTCGGGTTGAATTATCTGGGATTTTGGGTCTCAATAGGAATCTCGTAAAAGAGTTTCGGGGATCGGTTATCCGTTCGGGAATGTGTTTCGGGTTTAAATTGATTGCGATAATTATGTTGACTTGAGTTGCGTGGTTATTGAGTTGTGTTAATATGTGGAACTCGTAACGATTACAGGTTCTAGCCGATCACGTGCCGAGCCGCATTAGGAATTTCGGGGTTCAAGTCGGAATCGGGTAGTCGGTGAGTACTCGAGTTCTTTACAAAACACGCGTAGTCTTTTATGAGTCAGTTATGTGTTGTGATTGTGTAGGTGAGACAGAGATACGGTGCAGGTATGAGTTTCTCTACCCTATACGTGCTATATGTGTTTGTATTGCAGGTATCCGCGATATGTGATCGCGCAGGCTGACTGTCCCTAACCAGTCACGAGACATGAGACTGTATATATACGGCAGTGATATTGTCAGGTCGCTCTTGTGCCTATTGAGTAGCTAACCGCTGCTGTGTGCGGCCTGTTAGCTGGGGAACGGCGCCCCCCCTTTTGAGCAGAGATACGTGTTATGCATCGAGTTGCATATGTGTGATGAGATATATGTGTTGTGTATGTTATATGTGCTTACCTGCAGCGTCTAACCCTCGCGTACTCACGAGCTGTCCAGCTTACGTTTTCGAGTCTTCCGTGTCTCAGGCAGCCATACCGTGGGACCGCAGTCGCAGCAGCAGCAGCCGAAATAGTTTAGAGGGCGTGGGTACTCGTTGGCTTCTGTTATTAGACTGTGGAACTGTTATCTGTATTTTGTATTCGATCAGTATCATGTTAGCTTCTAGTAGTTAGTGACTATCAGATGATTCAGTATGTATGTGTTGTATCAGCATGTGACTTAATGTATGTCAGTTTATGTGTTAAAGTTTAAATTAATAGTGATTTTCAGTTAACCCTATGACATATGCATTACGAGATGCTTGCGTTATTGCCACCTGTGTATTGTATTGACGTGGCATTTGTGTGAGAAATGTGGGTGTTACAAACGTGTTGCTGTGAGGTCTAAAATATTAGTTACAAAATTAAATATAAAAACAACATAACCATAATTTGAAATTTTGGCATTGATTATGTTTAATCATCAATTTAATTTGTTGGTTTTACGATCAAATCAAATAAATTTATAACGGTGATGTCTCTAATATATCGATTATGGTTAGTCAACGTTATAATAGGTAATGTTCAATGTTATATATTATCATATTTAATAAAAAAATCTAAATATTGAATAGTTACATTTTAATTATAAAACAATTTCATTAGAATTTTGTATTGCGCATTTGAACAATTTCATTAGAATTTTGTATTTTGAATTTGATATGTTGAGTTTTAACGATTAAATTTTTGGTCGTCAACTAAAAGTTCATTCATATGCTAGAGTCGTTCATATATTCGTTAGATGTATAATCAACGTTTAAACAATTAGGTTTTTAACTTTCCATAAATAAATTACAAACATTAGTAAAGTTAATAGATAATACATTAATCAACATAATAAATCATAAGAAATATGATATAACCATAAAATATTGTTCACACCTTATCAATTGGTTATTACTTAGAAGTTTTTTCATTCACGTGTTAAAATGCTTAAAACTATATTCATATTTCACTTGAAGTATATTCAATGTTTAAACAACTAAAAATTTAAGAGAGTGAATATCGTAAAAATTCATGTCAAGTGAGAGCAAAATTGCTATAAAGAGATAAAGAAATCAGGTTGTAGCCTCAGATCGAAAGGAAAATAGGAAGGTGAGATTGAGAGAGAAACGATAGAATTTTAAGTGTGACAATTAAGGATTTCTTAAATCAGTATTAGGTTTTAATAACATGTAGGAACTATAAAGTGTTAATTAACCATTGTCTTTTAAAAAGCCCAAATAGGGATTAATTATGATTTTCAATCATTACTTTCTAGTATGCGTAAAAAACAAAAATCCAAACCGAAACTAAAATATTAAAAAAAAAAGTCGAAAACTGTATGGTTTGGATTAGGATTCTAAAAACTGAAAAGTTTTGTTCGACTAGGTTTGGTCATATAAAAAGTTTAAAAAAACAAACCAACATGAAAATATAAAAATCTTTGAACTTTATTAATTTGACTATTCGATTACTTTATTGAGAAAGTTTTTTTAATGTTTTTTTATTTGTATTGTTGGTTATTGGCTTATTGCTTTGTTTTTTTTAGCAATGACTTTAATTTCTTTTAGGCCCGTTTGTTTTGATAATTTCATATTTTAATTCGTTTTAAATCTTGAAATTTAGGTCTTTAGTTATCTAATATTGTTTGTTACATTTCAGACTTAATAGATTTCAAATCTTAAATGAGTTCAGACTGTTTGTTACATTTCAGACTTAAGATCTTAAAACCTTTAAATTAGGTTTGGAAACTAAGAGGGGAACTCTCATTTAAAATCTGAAATTAAGGTCTAAAATTTTTCGTTTCAAAATTAAATCAATATTTTTTAATTAAAATTAAATATAATATACAAATAATTTAAACTTAATATTTAATTAATAGTCTCAAAATTTGGAATTCAGACCTTAAAGCTGCCTCTTGAATTTCCGATGTGTTTTCAGATTTTAAAATTTTAAAATTTATAGTCAACTCTTAAAATTCTTATATGATTTCAGACTTTAAACATTTAACATATAAAAAAACAAACTAATTAAAATCAAATTTATTATCTTAAGTTTTTATCAAGTTCATTATTGAAATCCCATAACGTTTAACTGTTTGATTGAGAACATTATTTGGATACATTTAAACCCTTTAAGATTATTTTCGGTATGCTGTTTCTTGCTCCTCAAGATTCTTTAGTATTTATTTTGTTTGTTAATCATGATTTATAAATGCAAATACTTTTATGTGTGTGTGTGTAAAAGGGTAATATGAAATATAAGTATATCTAACTGAAATGAAACAAATAAAATTAATATTTTTAAACAGATAACCAAATGAAATCATTGTGGGAACTATTTGCGTAATTTACTATTTCTTAAATATGAAATTTGATAACAAGAAATAAAGATGGAAAGAAAAAATTGTTAATAGTATTTTTTTAAATATAGAATAATATCTTAAGTTAATAAATATAAAAATATTATATTTTAAAAAATAAAATATCAAACTACTATAATTTGGTAAATAACTCCATAAAAATCCAGGTTTTTTTTAAATATTGACCGGATAATTTATCATACAGACAAAATTAAAAGAATGGAAAAAGAAAATCAAAATCTAATGTAAAACGTAATAAAGTAGTGGGCGAGGGGAAGGGAAATTTGGGCCTCACCGACTGCGCAATAGAAAATGAGCGTTTCGTTGGCAGGAAGGAAGAAAGCAAGTCTTAAATAGGTCGAACGACTGAGAGGAGAGGAGATCACAATAATATCATTATCATCGCCCCATCCCCACCCTCACCCCCTTCCCTAAATAAATCACTAATCAAACAATCTTCCTCTTCGATATCTCTCCAATTCTTCACCATCTCATCCATTAATTTCCTCAATTAAAGGTAAATTTGATTTCTTTCTCCATGTTATCCTTTTATCTCAATGTTTTTTTTTTTTTTGCCTCAATTTGCTTGCGCCATCGATACAAGTCTTCTTTTATGTTTCCTATGTTTCTCAGTAGAGATCGCTGTCCATGTTTGGTGGTTGGGATGAATTTTGTTATCAATTCCTCCGCATAATTTTGGTCATAATTAGGGTTTCCTTCGATTTCTTTTAATTGCTTCTTTTTCTCTATTCCTGACTTTGGGGGTATATTATTATTCGCTTTGCCAAAGATATATACGATCCGTATGTTTATTTACTTTCGAAGGAATGATGTGGATGTGCTCCGTGGTTTTCTAGGGTAATTTACAAAGGTAGATAGTCTGTATAATCGTACATACAAACTAATAAACAATTGGGGTTTATCATCTGCTTTTTGAATTTGATTGACAGGCTATGTGCGTTCAATTATGTATTTGCCAATTATTGCTTTTGTTCCGACTGTTTCCTTGCTGTCTGTAACATAGGTTTATTACCTAGGTTAAATTGTATTGTTTCTTCTCTTCTTTTGTTTCAATTATTAGCTTGTATGACCATTGATGGATTGCTTGGGGAACTATTGGTTTGAATCTAATTTCGAGGGTACTCATAAAAGATTATTCATTAAAGTAAAATTGGAATAGAATTGCTGTTTCTATTCATGATTAGTTAAAATATTATTCTCTATTGACAATTATTGCGTAACTTGGTGCAACATCTAGGTATCAACTTATTATGGATTGTTTACAATAACTAGGTCTGATTAATTAGTTTCTAGTATTGAGTAACTACATCTTTCTGTGTGATTTAGTGGCCCACGTAGTCTCCATGTTTTTGGTAGTGAAGGTTGCCTAAATCATTGTTCTAAAATTTCTGTAACTGTTTTTTTAATTTTTAATTTTTGGTACCAATTGGGGATGGGGGATTGGTTTTGCCTGCTCTATAAATGATATGAGAGTATGAGGCAATCACAAAGATTACATATGTGGGTATAGATCTTCCAAATTAGGTCAGTGGTAACAGTGAGTTATTTTGGTGCTGATAAATAGATGATATGCAATTACTTGACACTGTGTGACACCACTATTTACTAGTAGAACAATCACAATGAGATTGCTGCCTTGAACAGCAGAGGCACTAAACTGTGTGATCTCATTACCGACCTACTTTGGTGACCGTAATGGTCGAATCAAACTACTCTTAAAAAAGGTTGACTCAAACTACTCATAAAAACAATTGACCCCTTCTCTTGTTTAGAAGAGCTAAATTAAACTAAAACACTTGTTAACAATTTATGTTACTGGTAACTAAAACAACTGATTTGTGGGAAGGGGATGCATCCATGCATCTCAATTTTTCTCATGGAGAATTGTAATCGTTGAATGCCAGGCTTCTCAGTGGGTTATAGATATAATCATTTCATTACTTGGTTTGGTTTATTGTTGGCTTTTAGTTATTTTCAACCGTGGTGACTGACGTTTGGTCTTTCTACCATACGAGTCAATGTTTTAGATTGTAGTGATTTGTTGGTTGCATTGATCAATTATTCAATTAATAGCCTGGAGCTCTTTGCCTTAAAGTTTTGTCGTGTATGAGCATGATAATCACTGTTCGTTGTCAATTACATCACATAAAATGTAAAATATGGCAAGTTTCATCTCTTTTCTTTTTGTATTTATTTAATAAGCAGTACTAACCACTTGTGATGTGGTTGGAAAGGTTATTTTTACTGGTCAGTTGTGGTAACTAATGCCACTGTATATATGGTAGATCTATTTCTTGATCCTAAGATTTCGTTGTCAGCTGTGTTATCTGATTTACCGGCAACTGATTCACAGTTGAACCATGCTGTCCAATCCAAAATTCTAGATTGTAACGTGATAATGCACCTAACTGTCACCAGTAATGACCAGTGCCCTTGGATCCTAAGGGAAGGCTACTGAACGAGACAACAAAACTACATGCAGGAACTAATGAAACATTTGCCACTAACTACATGTAGAAAATGGGAATGTTCATGAAGATTTGTCTTATGTTTGAGCTGATTCTGTGCAGGGAAGTTTGACAGATGGAATCTACCAAAGAGACAGGTTGCCAGGCTCCGGAGGGCCCTATCCTGTGCATCAACAACTGCGGATTCTTTGGGAGTGCGGCTACCATGAACATGTGCTCCAAATGCCACAAGGAGATGATTTTGAAGCAGGAAAATGCCAAACTTGCAGCTGCATCTTTTGACAGCATGGTTAATGGTGGTCCAGGCAGCGATAGCGGAAAGGATGTGGTGGCAACTGATACCATCAAGGCCAAAGCAGCAGCACCAGTGGAGTTGAATGTGGTCCCAATGCAACCACGTTCGGATGACTCATCCTCAAGTCAAGTCTCAGAGGCCAAGGTGAAAGAGGGACCCAGCAGATGTTCCACTTGCCGTAAACGGGTAGGTTTAACGGGGTTCAATTGCAAGTGTGGCAATCTCTTCTGTTCTGCTCACCGCTACTCCGACAAACATGACTGTCCTTTTGATTACCGAACTGCCGGTCGTGATGCCATAGCCAAGGCAAATCCTGTTGTGAAGGCTGAAAAGCTTGATAAGATATGAAGAATGGCATCTGCTCAACGGGCTTTATAACGGTACTCAAAGTATGATATGCTTACTACTCAAAAAGTCTTTATATCCATGCCTTGTCTCGTCGTACGAAGTTGCCAAAAATTAGGTGCCCTTGGTCGATTGTTTGAAAATTTGATTTAGAAAGCCATGAAGACGGGGGCACCTTGCCAGTGTTATGGACATACTTATTCTCCTTGTTGATTGGTACGGTTTGGTTTGGTTCCATTGTGTGTGTGTGTGTGTGTGCATGTTTGTCGTAATGGTTTGCATAGATGGATAGATCTATTTGTGTTGATCTGTAATTTACCCTCATTATGAATCCCTTCATCTGTGCCAATTAGCTTTTTTGTAAAATGAGGAAGAAAGGAAATGTGCGGTTTATTAGGGGGCTGGGTTCCTTATTGACTAGCTATGGAATTGGCTAATAATTAAGACCATGAGGTTCTGGTTGGGTTGAGTTGGTTTAGGCTGTGCAGGTTCTTTTAGTTTTTGTTTTTATGGAATTTTGTAGCTTTGGTTTGATGAAATCATAATGTGTTAACCAGGTCTCTAAAGGCAAGCGACCTTATGGCTATGGTTATAGGATTCCTTATGGTATTGTTGTTTTGTTGGTCCTAAAGCCCCACTTTGTAAGCATTACAGTGCTCAAATGGTCACTTGAGTAGTTTGCTCAAATGGATCTATTTGTTTACCAAACAAATGCGTGGGTTGCGAGGCTATCAATTCTTTGTTTCAGCAGACAAATGTTATTTTGCTACGTGGTACATGTCATTTTAGGGGCAGTGCATTGTATTTAGCATTTTCTTTTGGTTTGTTTGTATGCTGAAAATATTTGTATTGAAGCAAATGGTAGCCCAGTGTTTTCTTTGGATGTATAGGAGTCGTTAAATCTTGAAACCTGATAAGCGAGCGAACCTATCCCATGCCCGTTAACATCATGATGAACCTCTCTAATCAGATGCTTAACAAAGGAGGCATAGAGGGGGGCTTGTGTATTAACTAACTTCCTTCTATTGCTTTGCAATCAGGAATGTGAATATCTCTGTTTTGATTTGTTTAGAACCACCTAGCTCCCAAACTAAAGTACAAAATCATGAACTAGGTTATTTTGTTAGTAAGTTTTAGTTTTTATTTTTAGTAACTACTAACAGTTACAGATAAGTTATTTTGAATCCACATTTATGTTGTACACCAAATCAATGTAAATCAGGATAAGTACGGTTTAAATTTTGCCAATTGCATAAGGGAAAATGACATCAAATAGCTTTGAACTTTCGACTTTGTACACATTTATGTAGTGAACTTTTTTTTGTGCACATTTGGTAGTCAAACTTTCAAAATTGTTCCAATTTGGTAGTTGGCGTACCTTTTAACCGGTTGCTTCCGGTTTCGATGCCTACATGGACAATTTTTTGATGACGTAACTACCCTTTTTTATATTATACCCGGTTTTATCTACGTGGCAACTCGTTTTTTCAAATCACCCGGGTTTATAACGCCGTATGAAATTAAGAAATCACCCGGCTTTATAACGTCGTTTTTTAAAAAACCCGGTTATAAACTCGGGTGATTTTAAAAAACGGGTTGCCACGTAGAAAAACCGGGTATAATATTATAACGGGTAGCCACGTTATTAAAAAGTTGTCCACGTAGACATCGAAACCGGAAGCAACCGGTTAAAATGTATGCCAACTACCAAATTGGAACAATTTTGAAACTTTGACTACCAAATGTGCACAAAAAAAAGTTCACTACATAAATGTGTACAAAGTCGAAAGTTCAGAGCTATTTGATGTCATTTTCCCATTGCATAATCAAGTGGCTTTTTGTAGAAGTTTGATAGCTACATGCCTACAAACAGACATTGTCCCAACCCGTGAAGTATTTTACATGTCTTGATTGTTATAAAATATTTAAGACTTTTTTAGGAGAAACATCTTGAAAGGATGCACAAATATAAGGTTTGATTACACTATCCATCTTACGAGTGTTTTTAAATTAGGAGATTGTAGATAGTAGATGATTGGAGCATTTTAATCTATGTTTAACATATCAAGTAATGTAGTTTTGTCATTTTAATCTACCTTAACCTATTATCTATTCCATTAAAGGTGCCATTTCACACTTAACTAGACTGTCAATTGGTTAAATATTCTTTCGATACGTGTAATCTACAATTTTTATGTTAAAATTATTTAAATAATTATATTAATTTTTTTAGAGAATCATCTGCCTTATTTTATAGGGATTTTGTTGCGGAATTGTCGGGAATTCCTTTTCAATGGTTAATATTGATAATCCACGTCGTTTTATGAGTTTATAGAGCATCTGTTGAGTTTGTCATAAAGATGTCATAAAATTGAGTCCACTATATATGTTTTTATTCTAACATGTTCATCTCATGTGGTTAAATCCACATCGTTTTTTATATTTTGTTCATCTCATTTGTTATAGCTTTTTATATGTTTACATATTCTAACCGATAAAATCAGTTCGTGTAATACATGGGTCGTTAAATTAGTGCCGATAAAATTTTAACATATGAACTCTATCACACAAAATTTGAAAGTATTTGACCCATGTAATATGAATCATTTAGTGATTATAACATAACAAATAAAATATACAATATTTATCCGGTAATTTATTAATTTGTCGTACATCACTTAAAAACATATATGACACAACTACTTTAACAAAAGTTTACGTCAACATCTTTGTTAATATAGTATTAGTTAGGTGAAAAACTTCACTGATATCAACAAAATATTTTGTTTCAACTAGTTTATTATAATTTTCTTCATACCCCAATAAAAATAATGTTACTCGTTTCCGTTAAAAAAAACTACAAATACTTAATGGGCATGGATGCATGCGGGAATTCAGGATTAAACGTTTAATTTAAATGATTAATTTTTGTCATACGAATTTTATCATGGTTAAACATAAAACAGTTATAATCATTGCGTGATTGGATCATTGTTTAATGTAAATAGTAAAATTTTACAGTATAGGATCGATTAATTTTAAGTATGATGGTTTTCTAATAAAACCTTTTGATTAAGAGACTTGATAGAAAAAAAATATATTAAAATCTGTACCACCTAAGTACATTTTGACACATGGATGACACGTGTGTTTAATGTAAGCTCGGTAACCGGTTGTAAACCTATAAAATACCAAATTAATTAGTTTTAATTGGTTAAGGGACTCATCAGACAAAAAATATGAATGAATGACTTAATAAAAAAAGATGTATATATGTTTTTTTGCAAATTTTTTTCTTTAATAAAATTAATGGTTTAAAATTCACATGATTTAAAAAATATCATCTTAAATTAAGATTGATACTTTAAATATCTGGATATTTATGTGCTTATTCGAACTAAAATCTTATCATGCAAACACATTTTCTAATAAATTATATAAAATTAAGGTGCCGTTTGGATCGAAAAAAATTGATATCACAAGATTAAACAATGATAAGATTTTAATATGACAAAATTTAAAAAAATTAGAACAAAAAAATGAAAGGATTATAAAAAAACTTAGAGGCCGTTTGGTTCATGGATTTTATTTACATTTAAAATACTGTGTTTAGTTCACAAATTTCCGTAAGGATTTAAAATATCAGGACTTCTTAAATTCATTTTTTCGAATTTTAAATATCAGTTATATTCCATTTTTCATATTAGCAAAATTTTCTTAAAAGATATTGACAAAATTTTGATAAATGAAAATGTTGTATAATGCAAATCCTAGGAAAAAAAATTTACGAACCAAACGGCCTCTTAGTTTTAGGGATTATATAATAATTGGGATAATAGAAGCACGATGAAAAAAAAAGATTGTGAGAATACTAAGAGGGTGTTTGGTTTTGCGTTATGAACGAGATTATTAGCTTAGTACGTTACAATAACGCAAATAATTGGTTTAAAGTGTTTGGATTGCATACGTTAATAAATGATTATTTACCTTTAGAGTTAATCCTACCACACTTTTTCATAAGTTAAAAAATGTAACTTATTTGCTTAATAAATGATTAGTTGGTCGTTTTACAAGTTAAAACGTAAATCAAAACACTTTAAAAACTGATTATTTGATAATTATGATAGCAAACGGCAGAAGCTAAAACAAACATTACATTTCTGACATTACTTTTTGTTATAGCTATTACTTAATTATTAGTATTTAAAATGTTATGATACCTTTTCAAATACAAATCCGATGTTAAAGTGAAATTATATTATAATAATAACATTTACCAAAGTAAATGTTACTATTCATAAGCTATTCATGGGAATAGTAAAACTAAAATACAACTTTGTGTATCATTTTAAAGAAAAAATTTGTAGCTTGGTTGGTAAGTGTGTTGTTTGAGATGGGGGAGGTCATGGGATCAAACCCTATTGACTTTAAGATATTGTTATTAACATTAACTCAATTGGTTTTTTACATGTTGAGTTAAAAACTAATATAGTTTTATTTTAAAATATTACTTTGACATAAATTAAACTAATTTGCTATTAAACATTTTATTTCCTAAATATAATTTAAGAAAATACGCATTCTTTCTATTAAACATTTTGAATATAATTGATTTGCTTTAAAATATAAATTAAATTTAGTAAATGAAATGACAAAAGGAGAGTGCGACACATGACAAATCAAATGAAAGCATAACACGTGACATATTATTTACTCATTGATTGGTATTATGTTAGTAAACTCAAGTATTACATAGTTATTTTACATTAAAAAAATATATTAATTATAAAAAGAAATAAACTAATAGTATATTAAAAATAAGAGTTTATAAGAAAATTTGAAAGGAAAAAAGATTTCTGAATGATATATTTAAATATTTAATTAAGTATACATTGCAAATAAAATATTAAAAATAATGATATGAATTATAAACAGTGTTAACAATTTAACATAATTTTTGTTATTTAAGTTTACGATACTTTAAAACAAATTATGAATTACCATAATCATGGTTATAAGGAATAAAATAGAAAAAAAAAGTCATAATTGTATTTTTCTTTCAATTAATTAACTTGTATAAATGAAAAACTAAATTAGGCAAATTAGGCGGGAAAATGAGAGTTTGTTTCAATGAGAGGATGCCATGTGGCGAAAAACATTTTGTTTTATTAATATATATAGATATATAGATAGATATTACTTTGACATAAATTAAACTAATTTACTATTAAACATTTTATTTCCTAAATATAATTTAAGAAAATACGCATTCTTTCTTCATGAATGCTTGAATAGTAATGGTCTTGTTTTTTATACACTATCTCTAATACAATTGTATAATTATTATTATTTATATGATTTTTTTAGTTCCTCCAAACATCAAAGTCAATTGTATGTACATAAAACAGATAATGTGAGACAATGATTAATGTCGATGAATGCTTATTATGTTCATGAGTATATGGAATTCTTTTTTATGAATATTGTATAAATATTTTTTTTAATGTTTAATAATAATTATGCAACTGTATTTCTATTTTTTATTTTATATTGCGATCACTTTTTTTTATTTGTACCAGGTATTTTAAATTAAAAACATTTTAAGTTACTTTATATAGGTTTTTTTTCATTATTATTATTAATAATTTACTTAATAAATTTAATTGATGTTGATTATTACTAAATGAAGCTGTAATGAATAACAAATTTCGAATGGGCATAATTGTATGTATGTGAAAAAGTTAAAAAACACAATTAAAAATAGAAGATTTTGTTGATTTTTATTAATCTCCATATTTTTTTTTAATTAGCATGATATTTTTTAATTTTTTTCAACATACTTTGGAATCGAAAATTATATTCTGATTGTGGTGGTGTGAACAATTTTGGAATCGAACGTTGTATTCAAAATCAATACACATCATTTTCAAAAATTGTAATATATTTAATAGAAATAATATAACATTTTGCTTCAAATATCAAATATGTATCCATTTCTTTTTTCAACCATGATATAGTATACGAGTTTTTCATTTCCTTTGAATCAAACCCACCTAAGGTAATTTCAACATATTTTGATCTGCCTGGTCATCACCCCCGGTCTTTGAATTCTTCTACTCGTTCTTGATTGCCCATCTTCCATACTCTTCCATCGAATTCCTCCATAACCCATGGATTACGATTTCAGGAACAGGTTGAATCCACCCTACAATTCACAGTCTTCCATGTACAACAGGCCAACACCGTCGTCCTCGCCGATTCCGCAATCGACTCATCCGATGTACGGACCCTCATCGCTCTACCCTAAGATCGGTCAACCCGGTGGTCATTCCGTCATTCCTCCTCCCGGCCGCAACACCAACGCCTCCTCTTCTTGTAAGTTATATACCACATAACGGCGGTTTTTGGTATATTTCTAATGATCTTTACTGTTTTTAGATCGGACGAATAACACGTTTTCCCCGAATTCTATTATGTATATTATATGTGAATCAAAATCGCTATGAATGAAACGTTTGCTTTTGATAACTGATTAATCTATTTCGTTACTTTTTTTTTAGCAGGAATGGGGATTAGGGTTACCTTAAAACCTGAATTTCGGATTACCCCACCGGTATACTTTCTGTACATTATTCAAACTCGTTACTGTACTTTTTGTGATCACTGGCTTACTTCTTTTTTCATCGTTCCATGACTTATTGAATTCTTAACCATGTATTGTTAATTTTCAGTTTTACTTTCCGATTCTAATGAATCGGTTGTAGATATATGCATATACTTTGGCATTGCTTTGGGTACTAACGTTGTCTGTAGAAATATGTTATCTTCTGATGGTTTATTCTGAGCCCTCTTATAATCTGTAGACCAATTTAATGGATTTTTCATCTTTTTATATGTGTGATTTAAGCATTGCAAGACACAAGCCTCTTTCTTTTATTGTTCATTGTAATCCAACATTATGTGGTTTGTAATTCTCAGCCTTGCTAAGAAAAACACTTGTATTGTAGCCCCAAATGTCCCCAAACATTGGTGAGATTCCTAGAAGCACATTTCAGTTTGACTTCGAACTCGAGAGGAAGATACTTGCTGAAGCAGAGAAGGAAAACCCAAATTGGAGCAAGCTTGGGCTGGAAAACCATCCCCATAAAACTGCAAGACCAATATCCCGTGCGGTATGATGTTTTTTATTTATTTATTTTGTTGTTATATTTTACCCGTGACGTGAGAGTAGAATGGTAAAGAAATGATTGGTTGAATCATTGCAGAACTCTAGTGTAGAGCCAGTGGTGGGCAAGTACACAGCAATGGGTCTCAATAGAGATGCAGTAGCTATTGCAGCTGCCAAATATGGAGATAATTCAGCTAAGGTAACAATACGTTTGTCTAGTTGTTTAAAGTTATTTAACAATACATTTAGCTTCCCGGTTGGATTTTACAGGTTCGGGAATTTGTGAATGGATACAACATGTTGCGAGAAATGGGGTTTGAAGCTAATAGTGTTGCTGAAGCGTTATTCGCCCATGACAACGATAAGGAGGCCGCAGTACATTATTTAAGCAGTTCATCTTGAAGCAGAATATTATTAGACTGATTGTAAAATGGTGTGTAAAACTGAACATGGAATGTCATGAATAACTCCGTAGGCATTGATTGTGTATTTACTGTTTACGGATGTTGGTTGCTAACTCCAACTATACATGATTTTCCTAAAGCTGTGTCTGCTTTTGACTTAAATCGCGTGCTTTTGGAATTGCATACCTTCATTCTGTTATCATTTTAGTTCAAGCTTGACAGGCTTCTGTTTCTGGTGTTGATTGGGTATATGCCTGGCTTGATATTATGTAATCTTCGCTTGATTAGTGAGTGATGAGTTGAGTTCTATTTAATAAAAGCATTGTGTATGATTTGGAAGTCCATTTAGTCTCCATGTTTTTTGCATTGAAGGTTATTGTTGTCAAATTTTTATTTTTTCTTGGTATCGCTATCTGTTTTTGGCTGCCAAAGTTTTGCTTGACATCTAATTGATCCACTTGGTACTCTTTGATGAATGGAACACCAGAGTGAATAAGCTTTTGGACCATTTCATTACTTCTTTTGGTTTATTGTTTGCTCCTAGTTATCTTCATATTCATTTAACAAGCATACTAACCACTTTACTTTTGCTGGTCAGTTGTGGTAAATAACTCCACAGTATATGTGGTAAAATTGTATCTTGTTGCCACTCGTGTTACCTGCCTGGCTGCATTGATCCAAGTTTCCAAATCCAAAATTCCACATCATTTGGTTATAATGACACAATCTGTAACATGGCTGTCATTTTGATGCACGACAGTTATAAATTAAATGTTTTCAATATACATTTTTGATGTTGGTCACCAAACAAATGTAAATGAGGGTCAATGTTGGTTGGATGTGGTTTTTAGTTTTACGGTTATACCTGGTAAAAGAAAATGGACCCAAGTAGGGTTTTCTCTACGTATTAATAAGCTATACCCATGCTGCGGGTTGTTTGATTGTATAATCAAGTGTAGGAAGCATTTAGCCAACATTTCTAAAACATTCAAGATTCTTAAAAAAACATTCCATTATTTACATTAATGCTACATCAATTTTTCTCTATTTGGTATTTACATTAATGCTACATCAATTTTTCTCTCCTATCCTTTTTTTTTTTTTTTCTTTTATCTCACTGAAATTATCGTAGTGTTATATTTCATCCCACCATCCTACTAACACTTTTTATATTAAAAGAATAATAAAAAATAATGAATGCAAGGGGGATAAGTGATACTGCTCGGCACCATGGTACCAATCCTGGATGGTTTGGCGGTACCACGGGGAGAGAAGAGGGAGGGGGATGGGTGTTCATGCCAATCCTGTTGCAACCCTGACATCAAGGGTGTTGAAATATTTCAAAACTGAAAAACTGTTTCAGTTTTGAGGGCAACCAAACAAGTATTTTTTAATAAACTTCAGGTTCAGTTTCACAATTCTGGCAGCAGATGGTTAATCGAGAAAGCTTTTTTTTTTTTTTTTTCTGTATAAATTTGGTCATTATATCTTCCTAATATTAATATAATATCCCAATGATGATACAAAAGTTCAACTCATTATCTCATCTACAATTCTACGTTAATTTTATAACCCAAAACAATCAAAACTATTATTTTACATTTTAATTTGATAAAATACAAACATTTTTATTAGATTTTTTTATAGTTAATATCCAAGTTTTTTTAACGATATGTTATCAAGTTTATAATTCAATTCATAGTTTTCTAATCATCAAGTGTTAAAAGTATTAAAAGATTAATTAGCAAAGTTCTTCTCGTTTTAAACAAATTAATTGGTTGATCGAACTGGTGAATCGATATTTCATTCTAGGTTCAGGTTCACAAAACCTCGAACCGATGTGTTTGATTAACGATCTGAAACTAATTTTTGGTTCGGTTAATCATTAACAACTTTAGTGGTACCTACCCCATCCCGCAGGGTGACCACGACCACTCCACTAAGCCTAAGGTTTGATTACACATCTATCCAGGTTAGGAGGGTTTTAGAATAAGAACTTAAGAAGGTTCTAAATAGTAGTAGATGGTTAAGGAGAATACATCTTGAAAAGAGGCATTCAAGTATGGAAGGAATATTTTTCCCAATGTACTTTTTTCCATTGTAAGCAGTTTTCATCCATGGAGGCTTTCAAGTATAAAGCCACGGATCCTCCCCCTCAAGTTTGTTACCGTATCGGAATGGCAACGGGACATTAGAACGGTTTCGGGCTCCCTCCCAATGCAGGGACTTAAATGGGGATCTTCGTGTGGGGGAATCAGAACTATTCAAAGAAAACGGTAAACTTTCATCGCAAGGATAACCGTTTAACCTTAAACGGGATAGAATTCATCGTAACTTACCAATGTTTATCGGAAAGAACTAGAGAAAAGCAACGATTTTGAACAGAGCCTATTCAACTTCATCATATCCCATTTAATCACTTTACAAACGAAAACTGACAAATTTAACAAATAAAGATCTTGAGAAACAAAATAATGGCAAAGCAGATGGGAATCCTGAAAGTTGAAAACAAAACAAAACTCATATTGCACATGTACATTTGTTTCACGTAAATGTTCATGTCCAGATCAATTTTAAATTTGCAAATCACAATAATTTACTGGTTACATAATTGAGGAACACAACATGCATCTCTGTACCTATCAAGATTCAGCTATGGTGTCGATCAGAAAACTAAGCAAAAAATCTTTTTAACCTTCTTCATTCAAAGAAAAAAGTTTACACAACCTTCGTCAGCTGCTAGTTTTAAAATTCATACGGGCTCAAAGGTTGAGCTATAGATTCTAGTGTGTACTGTGTTACCTTCAAGTTGAAGTTTTATGAAAAATATATAATAGTTTTTTATAATCATACTCAATATATGAAGTTTATGAATTGTTCTTATTAATTGCAAGCCAATACAACCCGTTTCGACCCATTATCAACCCCGTCAATTTTGCCATCACACACAAATAAGACATACAAATGTAAATGATAAAGTGATATTAACAAACATGGAATTGGAATTGGATGGCAATAGAAAATAAATGTGTCACCAACAAAAGAGAAACATGAAAAGTCTTTGGTGGGTTTCATGTTGTTGAGTAATCAAAAATTTGAAAGAGGGGACCCTTCAACCTGATTCAATGTGACGTTTCACGAAAACCTATAGAAGTTGTTCTATGCAGATCATCAAATCAATTTGAATGAATATTTCTTAGATGAAGAATTAGCAACAAACAAAGAAAACATATAGTGATATGATAGAACGGCAGTACAACCCCAAGTTGAATCAATGAGTTTGTCAAGACTATTTTGCTCCACAAATTAAACAATGATGTTCAATTACAAAATAATTCAATTCAGGGTAGTGTCATGCTATAGTATTGGTTACCTAAAATGCATATTCCTCAAAGGAAAGAAAAGATGAAATGGAAACATGAATCTAAAGGATGTGCTTGCTAAGGTGGAATTGCAAGAAATGAAAATGAGTAATGATGAATAATCTGTATAACTATCACTCGCACGTTTTGATAATTATTCTATTGATTCTCAAGTTGACAACATCGAGAATCAAATACACACTAAGGTGCCGTTTGGATTGCATGATTTTTAAATGATGGATTCTAAAATGATAGGATTTAAAATTTATTAGGGGGTGAATGCATTGTGAAATGAGGAGAAGTGTGGAATGTGAAATCCTAAATGAAGCTAAATCATTTCCTTTTAGTTTTTATCCAAACATGACATAGAAGGATTTCTAAATCCAAATCCTAAATGAGTTGTTAAAATCCTACAAACCAAACTCCACCTAAAGCTCCATTTGTCTCAAGGAATGGAATTTGAATGAATTGGAATTTAAATTATAGTATCTATTATGTTTATGGGTAGGTATGGAATGGTGTTTAAGGTTGGCAAAAGGTACGGGTTGTGTAATGTTAGGAATCTTAGTTCCACTACAAATAGTTAGGAATGATGAATTCCGTAATCCATAGAATTTCATGGAATGTAAACAAGATGTCATTTGTTATTTTTGTAATCCAAGACTTTAAAGACACTATAAATAGATTCTAATTCCTTCAAATTCAATTCCGTGAGGCAAACAGGGTCTAAAAGTTATTTCTCTATGGAAATGTGAAGTATCAAGTAGATATTACAAATTGGAAAAGAGAATGAAATTCAGATTTTTTATTAGTGTATATATCTAATTTCTCATGATTAAAAAACAATGTAAAATCACTTCCCTTCTTTACGATTCTACCATATCAAATGCACAAGTTATGAAAAGCCCAATCAAATTCTATCACTACCAATGTTCAATAAAGCATAAAGCAATGGTGTTAAGAACTTCTAGCAATTAGAAGTTTATGATTCAATTTAGCACATAATTATCTTTCTATCACCTTGAGACTAGATTGATTTTGATACAATTATCGTGTATGATTCTAAACATGTAATACTTGCAACTTCATGGAATAAACATGTAGATTCTACCTTCCATTTACGCACCATATAACCAGCAGAAAGTTATTCAAATGTGGATTTCCAACATTATGATACATAAATCAGCAAAATATATTCATCATCATCATCAAGGAAAGTTAGAAAAATTTTGGTTCGGGAACAGACGTTTAACGAAACAGCATCGTAGCAAACTTGACCAAACTAAGATCTAATTTCAAAGTAATTCGATGCTTCACAACCGAAATATTGAGCATTATTATCAGAAAAACTGGCAAAAACACATATGAACAAATCTGAGTTCATAAGGCAAAATTACCATGGAATCAAAGACTGAAGAGTTAATCGGAATCATTGGCGGCGAGAACTTGCTGCTGAGACTCTAGGCGTTCGAGGGCCTTCTGGTGAGCCCATGTCTCTAGGGTTAGATCGGGCTTGGCGTTGAGTCCGACGCCGAGGATGACGATTGTAAGGAAGCTAGTAACGTAACAAGGCAGCTCCCAGTCTTCCCACTTCCTTGACTGTCCCGGCGGGGGAGGGGTCCGATTGAGAAAGTATCCGTTAGGGCGGTCCTGGTGGCCGGGAGTGGTCCACCGGCTAGGTCCGTCGCCGCCACGTTGGCGGAGTGTGGAGGTAAGCCGTGATCGGATCATGCCTGCAGCGGACGAGAAGGGTTTCGCGAACGGCATGCCTACGACGATAACACGAGGGTTCCGATTTGTCACACGGTCTGTCTGTGTGATCTCAGCCCTCAGCAGGAGTAGGACTCTCTCAGAAGTGCTATACGACGCCGCTTCTATAATTGGTCGTTCGACAACTACATCCCTCTAAAATCTGGAATATACGATTACATCCCTATGAAATTACATCCATATAAAATGTGTAAGTGTGCGGACAAACACGAATGTGGCTTGTTCTTTTTGGCCTCTTTAAATTTATTTCAACCAATAAATAAATAAACTTCAACTGATATGGACGCCAAATATTTGTATTCATGTACTTTCGACAGATATGCATATTAACCGGGTCGGTTGAGCATTGCTTTAACTATCCGTCGTGTGGGAAAATGAATCACTACTTTTCTGTAAGGTTGTGTTTGACAGAGAGAATTAAAGAGAAAAAAATAAATACAAATTATTAGTTAGAAGTAAGTTTTCTATAAATTCCCAAGTTGTATAAATGTTAAGATTAAAATCTAATTATTTGATTATTTCATTTCTTTAGGAATGGTGTTTGGTTTTGCGTATGGGTGGCAATTTCTCCCACCATCATCTAGGTATTGTTTGTTTTTTAAAAAGTTAACGTCTAGTGCCTACAGATTTGGTTGTAGACGTCTGCAATCAGAAGAGATGATCTAAAAGTCTGCAGTTTGCAAATAGAATCATGTTTGTTTTTCAAAATCTAAAAATTGTCTGCTAGAGTTTAAATTTTTTTTTTTTTGTCAAATAAAGTTTATAGAAAACTTAACACCATTAAGCAACAATAAAACATAACACAAATCTGATTTTTTATGATAAAAATTATTGTCTTTAGTTCGTAGATGTTGAAAGATGAAAAATATTGTCTTCTACTTCGCAGACACAAATAGATAGTATGAAACAAACACACTTCAGTATGATACATCTTAGCGTCTGCGAACACGCAGACATAAAAGCTTCGAATAATAAACAACAAGTGCCTTACAGTTTGTCCATCTCTCACCTCTCCCTCATCACAACCATCATTTTCAGTCATGTCCCCGTCATTGAAGCCACTACCTCCATATGAACATGCCATCATTATAACCACATTTTTCGTGACTGATAAAATTAGATTGTTCTTGAAAAAACATTGATGATCTTTCCGAACTTTTATGCATTCCATCTTAGAATAAATGTTCACGGTATAAAAACAAATTCTAAATTTTTTTAATGATTATAACTTTTAGTTAACATTTATAAATTCAGAAATTTTAAATCTCTTAATTATGGGTATAACTGAAATTATATAAATTATAACTTTACAAAAAGGGTGGACATTTATTTTAAGACAAACTAAAAAAATATTAAAATTTATTTGGAAAGGAGAGATTGAGAGCGTAATACTTGAGTTAACAAAATAATAGTCTTATTTATAAACTTGTTTTATTTTATTTTGCTTGTTACAAGATACTTAATAATATATAAGTGTATAATAGAAAAAATATTTTTAATAAATTTAAATCAAGTAGGCATAGAGCCATGGAAGGCTCGGAGTTGGACCTAATTGGCCGACTTTTTAACAGGTTTTTTTTAAACAGATTTTAGTTCTCTACTAGATTTTTAGAAACGTTACTCGGCCTAAAGTTTATTAACACTAAGTGTGTCTGGAGTACTTGTTCCGAAACCGAAACAGGATGCCACATCGGACCTACCCCGACGGGAACACCATTCCGGAGGTCTCGGCCCGAAACAACCCCTCCCTCTTGGCCTCCCCACCCGAAACAGCTCCCCTTCTCTTTCTAAAAGTTTATAAATAATGTGAATTGGATACAACGATAAGTATTTTCAAGATAAAAAGATGGAAGAGGTTATCGGTTAGTTATAATTTGCCTTGGTGTGTAACAGAACCAAATGCGTTGTTCTATTATGTTATTAAAATAAGTAAAACCCCGTATCTTTGTGAGCTTTATATAGTCCTGGATGATGTAAATATTTCTTTTCCGATCAAACCCAATGAAACATCAATAGTAGGTTTATTTTATAGAAGGTGGGTTAATTTGGATGGAATTTGTTGAAGATTCAATCCAATAATAAGTTCCCAAATCCAACGAATTCCAATTTCTATATAAACCCTATCCACCTCATCTTCTGCTAACTTCTTTGTCCATGATTTCTTAAATCCCACCCATCCTCATCCTCCTTCTTCTTCACTGACATCCATTCATACGCAGATACAGATAATTACGCTACCTCGGCAACCCCGGTACAAGTGCCTATTCTTCTTTTTTTTTTTTTTTTTTCCCCCTCCGTCCATGCTGCTGACCGTTTTCACTTCCCTTCCAATGTCATCACCTACCTGAATATTTGGATACAGAGATGAAGTAGCATTGTCATCATGGATCAAATCGACGAGAGTATTGAACAAGCAGCGGATTTAGTTGCATGCAAAATATTGACCAAAAACTGACCTCCAAGAATTTGCAAGTAGGCGGGGGGAGGAGGGGAGCGAGATATGTGTTGTATGCCGATTTGAATTCATAGATGAGAGAGTAGGGGTGATTCGATGCAAACATCGGTATTACCCTAATTGCATAAAGAAGTGTTGCTTCGGAAAAATGTCTACCTTCTTTGTAAAGCTCAAGCTTTGAAGATATAGTCATACAAATATTTCTACAAGAACATGAAATAAGTTTGTCCATCTATAATAGATTTTAGGTTTATGAAATATGGGAACATGCCTGTACGTTTGTAATCGTTTAACGGTAATGTAGTTTTGTTTATTAAGCAAGTACAAACAACTCTATCTAGAACATTTTGTAACACCTAATTGTCTGATTATTTAAAACACAGTTTTTTTCAAAACACATATCCAAACACACTCTAAATATTTTTCTGAAAACCAATAAATTAGTTTCCAAAGCGTGTGTGCGAGAGGGATGACCGCCCAAGGCCCCAAAGATTTTATAGGGCCTCACCGGAGATAAAGAACTGGAGACAGATTATTAAGTTTTTGCCAAGTTCCAAAAATGAAAACGGAAGTTGGAAGGCCTTGACGGTTTCATTCTCATATGCAAACTATTTGACCATCAAAAGTCATACCATGCAAATCCAAGGGTTATCTAGTAATGTTTAACTGTTACTTTTTTTTTTTTTTTTTTTTGACAATCAGAGATGAATGTATAAAAGCAAAGATGAATCTATAAATAACCCAAGATTGGGTCACAAATAAATAGTTCGCACTCTTCCGAGGAAGAAAGTAATGTTCAGCCGTTACTAACGTTACATAATGGTTAATATGTGTAGAGAGACAGCTCACAAATACCAAAAGTAAATAACACGATATTTACATGGATCGCCAACAATTCAACAAAAAAAGCCTCAGTACATCAATGAAATTCACTCTCGGCTCGTCTATATCTGTTTTTTTGTCTATCTCTTTGCAATGTAGATGCTTGCAAAGTAGAATGCCAACACTTCAACAGTTATAAACAAGGCCTATTTAAAAAGCCGGTTCATTCCATCTCTAGTGTGCATCAACTATTGTATTGTTCTCTAAGTATTTATTGCATAAAATGTATGACCAAACACAAGTGTACCGGATAGTTTACAATCTCAAAACTATTAACTTATGATGTGCAGTTAATGGACTTGCATTGGCATGTTTTTAAAGTCTAGATCTGGGATCCTTGTTAATAGGGATATGCAAAGCATCATAATGACCAGAACCATCATACAAGACTCTAATAGGATCTTGCTTACTGTACTCTTGACCATATTCAGCGACGGATACGAGCCCATCAGAATCTGGATCACTCATGTAGACTGTGATCGGCATCCTACAGTATAACATTCAAAACTCGAGTTTATTAGCATTACCCTTTAATAATACTGAATAACTCAGGAACACAAGAAGACTTACTTGAGAACATGAGACGCCATGAGCAGTTCGGGTTCCCCTCCCCATACATGTGTCTTCCTTATATGTGAAACATATGTATCAAAGTCACCTTCAATGAACCTAAATAGAGTATTGAACCAATATATTTATAGTTATACATTAGTTCAACAACTAATATATATCGAAGTCAAGTTAAATGACCCAACTTACAATCTGACCAGAAATAATTTTGTGGATACCCTCAACAGGAAGCAAAAGATAGGGAAATATGTAACAGACATTTTGTACATGTAAAATGAATGTAAAAGGTCCTAAATTTTTTAGGTTTTATGCTAAAGAGCCACTCCTGTTACAAAAGGACTTTATCTCAACAAAAACAGAGATTCAAGAATGTACCAAAGGCATTGTTTAAGGTAACACCCACCATTCAGTCTCTTTTCTTCTTTTGACAAATTCATCTGCCACCTAATTGATCAACATATCCAATCATGAGTCATACACACAGTAAACTGAATATGAATGCACAAGCCGGTAGTGAAGCCAGTTAATTTATAAAGGAGGGACAAACTCGAAGGATATGCTATATTTTATGCTACATTTTTTAATCACCTATATTAAGTACATACTTTTGGGGGACGACACACCTGCTAGGCCATCTGCCATCCCTGATTCTGTCACTGACAGTGGCACAAACCAAAATTTTGGCAAGTGCCCTTCGTTTCTAAAGTAAATTGTGATACAATAGTGGAACGAAAGTATATTGTGATACAATAGAGGACCCAAAATTGTGATACAATAGATGTCTAAAGTAAATATAGATGTCTACAGTAAATTGTGATACAATTTACTTCCAATAGAGGAAGGAAGTGGACTATAGATGTATAAAGTAAATTGTGATACAATAGAGGAACGAAAATTACTGAAAAAGATTTTCCTTCCAACACAAACTACAAGTCACTTCCCAGTTTACATGTTATTCGAGGAAAATAATTTCTTCCATGATTACCCGGACTACATCTATATCATCCATATTTCCTTTTAATGCTTAAATGATAATGTCCTATCTTCTACATCTATTTAATCTTTTCCCAATTAATAACACATCAATTTTTGCATTTTCAACATGTGAATTTGTTGATTGCATGGTTTCCCCAAGAAAATGCAGAAACTTGTGAAAGGGTGAAATTGGAGAAGTGAGTAAAGACAGTTCTAACACAGGAAACATGGGAATAATCTAAAAGGGGAAGTAATTTGAGGCAGCAGTCACAAGTTATAACTTGTCAACAAGGGAATACTAGTACACATACTTTAGCCCGTAATTCATCAGCTAATTCTCTTTGATGGCTCTCACTAGGAGCAGGTTTCCCTGATCGTACACAAGCTCCATGAGCAATAGCACGAAACAAACACCTCCCATCTCCTGGTATTCCTGTTCAATAACATAAAAATAATCTACGAACATATCTAACTGCGAATAAACAACACAATAAGTTACATGATGGTACGCTCAGCTCACCTATAACAGAATAGTCGGTTTCAACTTGCTTCCCATGTGACAAATTTCCGGTTGAGGAATTCAAGTTATCTTTGATGCTCACTTTTGCTTCAGCATGCGTGAAGCAAAGTGCTGGCTCAGGCGTTGAACTATAGAAAGATAATCCCACTACAAGACCAGCCAATGCACATCCTTGCATCCAAGATAATGGTGCCAAACTTGATTTCGTCCTAGAACTAATCCCTTGTTTAAGAAATATAAGCCTTAAGTTTGTATTGACGGACCTAAGAGAAAGATTGAGGTGTGACTTTTCTTCTTGACGCCTCGCATACACAAGATTTTTAAAAGTTAATGACTTCCGGTTGCTCCTCTGTTTTGCAATGTCTGACCTGATAAGAGATTGACTGGGGTTTGATTTTGCAACATAGTTTGCTCTGAGATGGAAACAATATGAACCGAACGTTGATCGAGGAATCAATCTTTGCATGGAGCCACTTGTACGAGCCATATATCTCACACAGGTTCTAATGGGAGAACAGGCAATCATGTTATCCTAACTCCAGGTGCAAGCAATGGTGTATAATCACTGTCCACAGTAATACATCAATCAAACAAGTATAGCCTCCAATGTTAAAAAGCACAATTCAGTCATGCATGGACCTAGGGATAACTGACCAAAATCTAATGTTCATTTAGGATTAATGTTTGTTTGTAGCATCTCTAAAGAAAGAGGTTTATTTGATCACACAAGTCATCAATGGACTTGTGCAGTAAATATATTCATTCAACAGACATCTAGTAGCAACATGGAAATGCAAAAGATCATATGTGTTGACAGGAAGAGACGATAAAATAGGCAGCCAGCTAAACCAAAAACTTTTCAAATGAGCATTTGAACTTACAAACATTGATTGCTGAAACAACAGATGCCATGAATATGAATAAAGTATTGCCACAGGTATCATAATAATATTAGAACATAAATTCATATCAGATTCAGGTCACTGATCCTGTCTCTTGACACCACTCCTTGTGATGCTAAATTCCTATCAGAACTCTCTTATATTTGTAAACTCAAATCAAATTCCCACAAACTTACTGAACAGGAGAAACACCTGCACCTCGTACAAGTACTTCACCGACTGTAAAGAGACTATAGCCCAAAAGGGGCTTGAATTATTAGCTTAATATGTTAGCCATGATTTTCAGCCTTGTATGAATCAATTAAAATGCCACAACAATATTCAAGCATGTACATTGAAAAATTATACAGCTAGTTCAACTTAAACCCCCACAATAAGCCATGAGCACAGGAATCTTTTACTAATGGAACTCAAAAATTGAAAATACGGCACAAACAGCTGATCAGGAGACTGTATCAGCTCTAAGTTCTCTCTTATTCATGGTAGGTAGCATAAGGATTTTCCACAACAATTATCACACGAAACTTGGGAATCATCAATTTTCAGGGAGCTTCTGCATATCTTAAAATTTGAGCAAGTAGGGATTATTCAAATAGATAGGCACGGTTGTTAGAATATGAAGAGAATCCCAATGCGAAAATCAAATACATAGAATCAGAATAAACTTTGAAGAACAACAGAAATGAAGAATCAGAGAAGGGAAGTAACGAATTACCTGAAAGTTTAACATCAGGATCAAAACCCTAGCAAAAAGGTAAAATCGTTTTGATTTTGTGTTCTGAATTTCGAGTGTCTGCCATTCTTACCAACAACACACTTTTTATAGTAATTGAAATAATTATTTTCTAGTTTGTTCGGCTTTATTGCTTTATGCATATTTAATATGTATGACAACTTCTATTAAAAAAAAAAAAAACTAGTACTATTAACTATAGGTTCATAATTGATTTTGCATAATATTTGTATTCCAACTAATTCATTTTATCATTTTACTTTTAAATTACTTATTAATGATTCCATTAAAAAGTAAGAAACAACCCCTAAATATACATATTTTTGTAATATAAAAAATTGTACCTGTGCATGAAGTACCATAATATAATTATAAAAATACTTAACATTATACTAACAATAACTAATTAGACTTATCACTTATGATATCTTTACAATGATATTCGTAACTAAATAATCTATATTTTAAGGATTATATGTTTCATGAGTAACTAGAATTTGTATCCACACAAAACAATTAAGTTATAAATAAGTTACTTTAATGGTAAAATTTTCGGTCCTTTGTTCCACACTATACCTCGAGATTTGTAAGTCTCAGGTTTCCTGATTCCAATACACTAACAGCAGCAACACCCTAATCTATATAAATGTCTAATCATTGTCAAGTCAAAATACAATAACCAATTAACAAACAATTCACATAGAACCCAATACAAAGATTAGTACATGCACTACTTAGCAAATAGAACCCTTCAATAATATTGAGAAATAGGGGCCAATACACAAATTAGTTTCATGTATATGTTGCTGTTAAAATCAAGAAGAATCGAGATACAAGCATAAGGAATCAAGTTCAGCAACTAATTATTAAACAAAAATCAAACTTAAGGACCAAAATCAAACTGACATATATAGAAAGAGACTCATTTTCTGACCTGGAAATCGACAGATGAGTAGAGCAAGCAGTGGATAGAGGAGGATTCTGTAGAGTAGACGATGAGGGAGTCGGCTGAAGGGACGTTGTGCGATGGAGCGACGACGACGACGACGTCAAGGGCGGAGGCGACAACAGGTTTCGTCGGGAGGGGGATGGAAGGAGAGAATGAATTATGTGTTTGATGAGAGGGGATGAGACCCAACTCTACCGCTGATTCAAGCAGACACGATGAGAGGATTTTTGCCTCTTATCTTCTTTCAACTTAAAACGCTCTTACCAGTGTTTTCACCAACCGAATAGAAGAACCGAGCCCAATCAGAACCCAATAATACCCAATAATTACCTATCAAACAAGGCCTTAACTAAGAAATAAAAAAGAAAAAGAAAAATTGATTGAGTTTATTCAATATTAAACCATACTTTTTTTAAATATACACATTTGTTCATAAAACTTCTTTTCAAGTTTTAACCACCGGTCTCTCTCGGTTGTGAAATATTAAGGTTTGACTGGGTGGGTCATCTTGAATTCTTGATCCATCCTTTAAGGTTCCAATGGACATCGAAGTATCGAACCATCGTTGTGGCTGTTACTTACATATCATGTATTTATTCGATTATTCTGTAAGGTATTAATGATTAAAAACTTTTGGGCTCTTCCCGTCTAATTTTCCGTGTTCTTGCAATCAGTAATGGCATGGGAAGTAATTTTGTGGATCAGCTTTTTCATCATCAACATGGCACTTATCGCCTCTAATCTCTATCAGGTATCACATCATTATAAACTCTCTCAGACTCTCACCCCTTTTTTAATTGTTTTTTTTTACATGTGATTAATCCTTTTGATCGCCATGAGAATTGTTGAGTTTTAGGTTTAGGATTTTGATTTTCACATCTATCCTTAAAGTAAATGTTTATTTTCATAGCCTGATTAAGATATGTCATATGTGTTTGTTCCTCTTTCTAGTGGTCTAATTTATTGGAATTAGTCTAATTTGTTGTTACACTCTACTTCCTCACCCCATAAAGTTTGCATTACTTTTCACTTCAATGGAAAAAATGAACTATATGTCCGTTGTTAACAAACTTATTGATGGTGTTGATTTTTATGAAAAAGGATAGAACAAACTAGCGATTCCAAGCTGCACGCCTGCACACCTAGAGTACCTGATCAAAAAGGGTCCTCAAATCTTTCGTTCAATGATCTCATAATTAGCTCTGGTTATTACAAATTGTATATGACACATCAACCATAATTGCACTAACGGTAGAACATACATTTATTCTAACTGTAAACTATGAGTTTATGCCAAACGATGGATGAGAAATGGTAACGATTATCCTAGTTATTATTATCATCAAATGATTTAGATAACATTAGCAGTCTGCCTATTTTTTTTTTTCTAAATAAAACTTTCGTCATAAATCATCATCATCAGAGAAATTTTGCAAGTGTGGGAGAATAAAATCAACAAGCATTCAGATTTTAAGAAGTTTATTTCTGGTCTTTGTGTTCGTGGTAACCCTATGATGAATGGTGTGTCGAGAGTGTTTCCTGGTTTGACGGTTTGTCCATACCCTATATACGAGTATTTTGATGAAATTTTCTACAACCCTTTAGTGCTGGAAAATTATAATCTTTCGCAGATTTACATCAATGTTGAACTTCTCGTGTAGTTTTTAGAGGTCGTTTACTTGGGAACTAGCCAACTACATAGTAGGACACTTTGTTGAGAGAAAACCATTATGTTCATAGAAGATCAAAGCTAGTGACCTTGTCCCTTGGACATGGCACACATTGTTACCCAGTGTCTTGCAAGAAAGACTGCAAAACGCAAGAAACAAAATATTGGTTAGTATGTCCCTTCCTACTCCCTAGTAAATATTAGCAGATAGTTTGTCTAGGATTACTGATGACATATACAAGGGTTATTATTCAATATTCTTGTCGTGTATAGGTTCTTACTGATAGCTCATTTCATCTCTTGTTTTAAAGCATTGAAGCTTCCATGTGTCAAAGTTATTCTTTGATGAATTTGTTCACGAATGTGACTCCAATTTCTCTCATGCCAACTGTGCCAGGAAGGCTTGTTAAATTTGCAAGTAGTTATTGCAGAACTCTTTTGAAGATGATTTGTCATCTTTTGTTTAAATTATTCATTACGTAACACAATATCACCCCAATGGTCAAACCAAATTAGACAATAGAAGTTAGTGGATTTGTATGTTGTGTCGTTGTTTAGTAAAGGAAGATGTCATGAGTAGTGTAGTCAAAGGCAATCAACTGGCTTGACGAATCCCTAACTCAATGATACATATTCCAAAGGGACCGCAAGTGAGGCTACTTCACTTGGGCCCTTGCTTGTTTACATTACACACACATATGCATGTATAGACATGTACACACTTCCACATACAGGACTATATTCATATCTAAATATATGTATATATGTGTGTACGTGTGTGTATAATAATTATTCACTCGATCCCTGGCCAAGGCAAGATGCAGGGATGGTCACCTGTAGTGTGCCTTTCGTCTTTAACATGTAACCACCTTTGATGTGAGACAATGTTTTAATTTGTGTCTAAGTTCATTACTCACACGGTAGGTGAGCCCCTTTAAATCATATACAAGTTATGGTTCTAGGTTACCAGTTGACTTTGTTTCCTTTATTTCCTGTTTGGCCACCCGCAAAACTTATGATTGCTGAATCTTCCCTGCGGCGCATACATGAATTGCATTCTAAGCTGAATGGAAATGAATTTGTATAAACAAGTTAAATCATCTAACCCTTGTACATTCTCAGTAGTAAGTTTTCTCAGAGAGGCAGGCTTTAATTTAGTTTCAATATTTTTTTCCAGTTGTCCTGATCATTTGTTTATAAGGGTGTTTGGTTTCCAATACAACTATAACCTATTATATATTAGATATAAAATATTTAACAGTCAATCATTAAATTGACCGAAAAAAACCTTCTTACAAACATTCCTTGACTTGAACTTGATGAAATGGTTTATTGTTGTGAACCAAACATACCATGATAGAAATAAATTTGAATAAAAGGTGGCTCAGCGGTACACAAGGCACCAGATCAATCCCACCAACATGCAGATTATTGGTGGCTCAAATATTGGTAAAAAAGTGGGTTAGTTTATACCAGGTCTTTTTGAGTCGTAAGTCTTACTCAAATTTCTTAAAAATTTTACTTTGTTCATAAAAGATTTGATACCAGTATCGTAGATCAAATCTCAAAACAAGCGATGAATACATTATAACTCATGGGCTATGGTGAAGTTAGGTTTCCCAGAACCCTATAGAAAGATTTTTTAAGTAGATTTATGAACGAAAATGCAATGCGGCCTAAAACCCATGAGAAAAAAACTCGGATCCAGGTAATTCGTCATCATTGATCACCTATTAAATCATCGATATCACACTATTACCGTCCCTCACAATTCATGCATCTATCGACAACTTCCATCTCATGAGATTATACTTGTTGGGGTTCAACAGTTCTATTTTGAAATCTAAAATCAAGAACCAGGTGACAACTAAATGTTCACTATATTCAAATGTGGTTGTTACTTATTGTTCAAAGCTACACGTCTTTTATTTCAACTAAGTTAACCATACAAGAGAACTTTAAAAGACGATAAAAGACCCAGAGATAACAAGTTGTGATGATGAAAGGATGCCAAGATCTAGAACCCAAGAACGTGAGAAAGGATATCAAGATCTTCAATTTTCATTGGTAGGACTGTGGGATGGAATGTTTCTAGGATGTTAGAGAATTTTCCGCCAACCACAGATTTCAAACAGAAATCGTGATAAGTTTAGCACAGAATCTGATTGCTTTAGTACGGTAGTAACCCTTTGTGGTTTACTTATCTCCACAAAAGTATCAACTCAAGAGGGTAAAAATCTAAAATGTATTTGATGGATGTTGGAAACCGATCATTGTTTCATGAAAGAGAGAAAGGCATCAAGGCGGATGCATTATGATATATGTTTGCAAGCCACATGAGTACATGACTTATTTTATTAATTATGGAAGATTTTCACGTAATTATCTTCTTTAACAGAGGTTGTGTGTTTGGTCGTGAGTCTCTACTATGTTTGAGTTTGCTTTAGATTGTTAATTACTATATTAAACTCACAGATTGTGTGTCTATCGGATTTGGAGTCCGACTATATGAACCCATACGAATCATCATCTCGCATTAATGTTGTGGTAGTCCCTGAGATGGTACTCCATGCTGTATGTTCTGCTCTTCTTCTTGTGACAAGCCATTGGTTCATGTTTCTTCTTACACTTCCAATCACCATCTATAACTTTATGTTGTAAGTTTCTTTTTGCTAATCTATCAACCGACATCTAGTTTGTCACTTTTTTTGTTATGAGCTTTAAAAAATTTACCTAGTTTGCATTATGCTTTTATTTGTTTGGTTATTTCAGATACATGAATAAACAACATCTTATAGATGTTACTGAAGTATTTAGATACATTGATGCTGAAAAAAAGTATCGGATTGCCAAGCTGGCAATGTACTCATTTCTCTTTATCTTGGTTGTTATCAGGTTAGTTATCTTTTGCATAGACGACTTGCCAGCACTCCCTTAAATCATACCAAAGTCTTGAGATGCATTTTGACTTTGTGGTCAAACAACTTCTTTTCAAGATTAAACAAATTGAACTTTTATATAGATTAATGTGAAAATAAGAAAAATATCAAGATATTGTCAATAACAGTGTTTGATCTTCAAAAATATTTTTTTTAAAATCTTATATCACTATTTATTATGAATCAAGTTGTTTGACTTGAAATTCTCAAAATTTATCTCTGTTGGAACTTGGAACCAATGGAAGGGTCTGTTTCTTTTTAGATCATATGCTTAGCCTTTTAGCATTATCTTGATAAAAGTTTACAATTTTTGTTTGATAAATAGATCTGTGGTTGCTGGAAAATTCTCTAATATCCTAGAACCATTCCATCCCACTAATGAAGATCTTGACATCCTTTCACACGTTCTCGAGTTCTAGATATTTGTGTCCCGCCTCTTAACAATGGACCACCCACATCTGTGTTCTTCGAAGACATCTCCAGGTACCAAGAGATGAACAAGTTTCAATTTAAGTGTCTGTGTTCGACATCTGATTTATTTTTTGTATTTGGTTTGATTTCTCTTTTTAGATTTCTGTATATGAACAAGATAGATTTATTTCTTGTTTTGAGTTTGATTTTGAAACGAGTATGGATTTGTTGTTTCTGCTTCAATTTTGAATCGGTCTTTGATTTCTTGTTTCTAGTTTGATTATATATAAGACTATGTGTATATGGGTTTGATTTTGATTTGGGAACGAGTTCTATGTGTTTTTGGTGTGATATCCATCGAATTATTGGCTAATAGATTCAAGATTATGGTTTGTTATTATTTGAGTCTCTAGACTTGTCAATGTGATTTTGAACATATGAAGAGGTAGAACATGTTATTTTTTGGTTTTAATTTTATATGTTTCTGCTATTGTTTAAATATAAAAAGAATGTTAATATTTTTGGTGATAGGAAATTTGTTGGTGACTTGTTAAAGCTGTTTACAAGTGTTTCATGATTATAATGGTAAAAATATAAAAATTGATATTATTAATAATAACGATTAGGGTTAATATCGAAAAAATTCAATCAACTTTTCTCATTTTCTCAATTAAGTCTTTAAACTTTTTTTCAATTGTTTAACTCACTAAACTACGTTTGTCTTATTTAAAAGTACATATATTTGATTGGCTACCGGATTTGTCGGTAAAATACAATTGATAAAACGAAAAGTTTAGGAACTTAATTACTAATATATGAAAAGATTATGAGTTTTTTTCAACAATAATCAAATTAAAAATGAAAGTTACTTGTTTGATAACCAATCAAACAAGTCAAATATACAATTTGTAATAAAACAAAAATACACTTTGAAATAAAACAAAAATAGTTTAGGGACTTAAACAGTAAGAACAAAAGTTTAGAGAATTAATCACGAAAATAAAGAAAGTTGATGAGATTTTTTTCAATATTAACCCTAACTATTAAATAACTTAACTATTAACGGTAAAAATATAAAAACATAACTATTGTTTTTGACAATTGGGTTCGAATGCAATTTCGATTTTGTTCTTTAATGAAAGAACAGTTTTAGACCAAAGAAAATGTTGTGAATTTACTATACTGGCCCTGAAATATCTTTCTGTTACGCACGCAATGTTTTGGACCACAGTTACTTGATAGACTATTAGACTGGCAGACACCCAATTAATTGATTGTGACTGCCTTTCTTTTCATTGGGCCCTAATGCTCTGCCTCATCTGCTAATGTCTATCTCATTGGGCCTTTTATATTTCCTTTCCGAATTAAATAATGGGCCGGAGTAAATATATATTACTAAAACAGTATGAATATTTTCTGATTCTGTGTAATACACAGAAAATATTAAATAACATCTCTAGTATTATATTTATATGAGATATAGTCTGGCAAACATAACCGGCAGATGAAGTGATAAAAATATTAATTTACGACAATATATATATTAACATTTATGGTTGGCCCACAAATTATTAAATTTTAAGCAACACCCTACATTCTCAAAGGCCCCATTATGATTAAACACAACTTGTCGAATAGTTGTCACCTGTTATTGTCACAACATTATTTATGGCTTCACTTTTTTATGTGGTTTGGATTCATTAACACAACATGTAGCTTAGAGTTTTTGTGAATTATTTATTATAAGTGATTTTGATATACATAGATTTAGTTACTCTAGACTTCAATGTTAATATTCCTCTAGTTTGAAGAAGTTGAATTTGATCGAGTTTATAATAGTATTTGTCGATGTAATCTTTAGTAGAATTACATATCATGTACAAAATTGAATCTAAAGAAGCGTTTGGTACATTGGAATTGAGCGAATGAAACTGATGGTGTCTACAAGCTTTTTTTTAATCTTTTGACGAAAACCTCAATTATCAATGACGAGTTTAATATGGATTTCAATTCTTTTATTTCCTTATAAAAATGAACGATATCAAAAATATGAAAAGGGAATGAAGTTTTATGTTTTTTCTTTCATTTTTTCATCAATCTTTATTTATATATAGCTATTATTAGTTAAAAAAAAGTTTATAAAACTTAAAACGATTTCATTTTTTTTGCGATTTCACCTTACTAAAATGTTCCCTAATTGCTTTTATCAATTAGAAACATTCAATTTACTAAATTGTAAATCTTCATTCAACAACATATACACATATGTTATTTGAATAACTTTTATCTGAATCAAAAGTATGCAACTCTTTCATTACATATTTTCACCAAAAAACGAATTTATGACGCTGATATTTATGTTAAACAAATACTATATAGTTGTATGTTATGACACGCTTTCTCATAAAAATTAAAGCATTACATAGTTCTGCACACTTGTATATAGAGACAACTATATCATACTAATATTTTAATCTCCTTTTGTATTAAAAAAATGGCTTGATCTTAAATATCTATGTTTATATTATAACTTATATTGGTTGATTTTTCTTATAGAAAATTCAAAAATATTTATTTTTTAACATATATAAAATATTATAACAAATTAGAATTTATTTGATTTTAGTCAATTATTTATTATATTAGTTAGATTATCTTATAATAGATTTGATTTAATTTGTATTTAAATTAGATTTTGGTAATGACATGTGGTAAATATGGTGCCAACACATGATAAATTGAAGAAGGTGATGACACATGACATTGTTCTATTCATCTCTATCTATTATGTTAAAATAGTAACTACATGTTATTTGGCGTTTAAATAAAGTCACTTATATTATCGAGAATATGACATGTGTATCCCATAATCTCTATTAATAAAATAAAATTAAAGTAACTTAGTTATAAAAACTCCCTTGACTAAGGCATCTGTTTTAAAAACTCATGAATTTCGTTTCTTAATTTTCAATCTTGCTATTATCCTATCATGTTTTCTTACTTTTAGCTTCTTATTGAAACTTTTCATTCCCAACAACGAAAGTTTAAACATAGTTATTTAAGTATCACGTATAATACACGGGTAATAAACTAGTTTATTAGTATTTATAGATAGATGGATATAGATATAAATTTAAAACAATAGTAAATTGTTAAGAATAATAAAATCTAATAGAAATATCAAGTAAAATCTAAATATTTAATGGTAGATCTAATGTAAATGACATGTAAAATCTCATAGTGTTATGTAAGATTTTCTCCAAGTCTTATTTGGACAATATGCAATGTAAATAATAAATATGTAAATATGTAATGTAAGTTATCATTTTAAAATTTTTTAAATCAATAATATATTAATTTATAAAAGTTGTTACTTTAAATTCAAATGATTGATATTAGACGTACAAAGAGATAAGTTGGGGCAACGGGGCTTTTGTTATGCCACAATAATATTGCATTTATAACCCGTCATAAAACTTTATTTATTTATTTATTTATTATTATTATAAATATTTATTAATGCATGTATGTATGATTGCATATGCATGCAAGTATATGCAACACACACACACATATTCATTGCATTAATTAGATATATAATTAAAAGACACCACACTTTATGTTAGTGCAAGTACAACTTATATAGTCGTGCTTTATTTAACCAAATAATAAAAAGACATTATTCAAGTGCTAATAAAATGATACAAGGAACAAATGAATTTTAGGAGAATTCTTGTAATTGACTTTTTATCTATTTATCCATCAACAACACGAGATATATTGAAACTTTAAATTGACACATTCCTTTTTTTTTTTTTTGATGAAACGATTACAATATGCTAACCAACCTTACGTCTCCGAAGAACCTTCTTTTTAGCGAACTCATTTGTCTATATTATTTATTCAAATCCATCTTTCTTGAATTCTTGTTGATTTACAAATCTGTGTTTTTTTGTTTAAATTACTATTTTAGCGAAATTTCGGTGGTCACTGGTGACTTGTCGACGACGGCCTACGACTTTTAATTGGTTACAATCGGTAATATCCTAATTTCATGAGATTTTGCCGGTTGGGGGTTTGTTGTGCAATTAAAAATGATTTGAGGTTTTAATCACAAAAATAGTTCAACTTTAGGGTTTTTTTGCACAATTATCCATTTTTTCAATCATTCTTATACTAATGTAGGTACGTACCCAAATCAAATACATTCTCAAATTACTAATCATGTACCCTCTTTGACTAGTCTTATTATTGATGAAAGGAATTAATCTTTTATGTTTTGAGATGAGAGGTTATGGAAACATAGTGTGTAATTTTATTATTATATCATTATAATGTTCTCATAATTGTTTTTTAGAAGTGTGTTTTCGTCTGATGAGCAACTTTTTCGATTTATTTTTTTCTCACATTTGCAAAAAATGATTTGAAAAAATGACTTTTTTCTCATTAAAAGTTTTGGAGAATACAATTTATTTATTTTTCCTTCCTTTTTTCCTTTATTTTCTCTTCACTTTCTTCTAGAAATGAAGTTCGAGAACACAACAAAAGTGATTTACGATTCCTATCAAGCAACTGGTATCCTTTGTGTTTTTTCATCATAGGCTATTCCTTAACTGTGATCAAGGTTCACTATTTTGTTCATATTTTATATTCAGTTTGAAGTTTAAGTGTAAATCATTAAAAGATGCATATCACAAAAAGATGTGAATAAAAATTTTCTTTTAGAAAAATATGACTACCCTTGTATGAAAGATGTGAATAAAAAAATTCTTTTGGAAAATATAAATACCCTTGTATGTTTAGAGGGGGTTTGGTTCACAGAAATCCTGAGATTCACTGAGATTTGCATTTAAAATCTTGTGTTTGGTTAACAGATTTCAGTAAGGATTTTAAATATCATGATTTCATAATTCTCTTGCTTCTTTGTAATTTAAAAACTCAATCTCCCCCTAGGATTTTAAATCCAAGTTACCTTGCATTCTTCAGATTAGTAAATTTTTTATATAAGATAATGCAGATTATTTGACAAAATTCTGACAAATGCAAATACTGCATAATGCAAATACTTTGAAAAAATACAAATCCCAAAGGAAAAAATCGACGAACCAAACCCCCTCGATGTGTACGCTTTTTTTTTTTTCTCTCTCTCTCTCGTAAGTAGTAATGTATCTTTTTTATATTAAGGACATGAATGGTGCAATTAACAACATCTATGAAATTATTTTTCAAAAATAAATTTTAAGAAAAAAAAACAACAAATGACAGAAAAAGCAAGTATAAAGTACGGGAACAGAAAATGCCTAAAAATAATCGCAGACAGTGACGGATCAGCTTTCGTAGTTAAGACACCAGTGTCGGATACGGATTCAAGCTCCGGTCCCCGCCATTAACACACACACACACACACTCTCTCTCTCTCTAGCAAAAAAGATGCAGCTTCTTCATCTGTAATTTGCTTGTAGCATCAAATTCAAACTGGGGGACCAAAGAGAAAACGTTGCTTTCGCAGTACTCTAAATGGGCTCTCGAAAAGAAGAATCGATAAAGCTAACACAAACCATGGCAGATTGACCGCCATTGAACCACCAGTACGAACAATATCCAGTTTTGGGGTTGTTATTATCATTATTATTTTATTCATAAAAAACTGTGAAAGCTGAACGCCTTTCTCTGCGGTACAAAGTGGAAAGTGGGGAAAATAAAGTACCATTTCGCACTTCTCTTTCCCTTCCGTCATTTTCCGTCAGCGGTGCCCTATGACTTCTTCATTTCTCAGTTTTCCAACTATTAACTTTCTTCCCTCCTTTCTACTTTTATAAATCCCTTTTTTACTTTTATTATTGTTTCGAATCTTCTTCGGATTTGCGTCTTCGGTGGAGAAATCAGAAATGAGTTTAGAATCGTTTCAATTCGTTGATGAAGAGATTCAGAACCTGATGTCGGCAGAATCATCGCTGGAGACCGGCAATTCCTTCACAGCTCTTCTCGAGCTCCCTCCAAATCAAGCCGTGAAGCTCCTACACTCGCCGGAAGAAGCAACACCGAATGTTCTCGCCTCTGTATTTTCGTCCATGAAGATGGACAATTCATCGTCAGATTTACCAAATTCTAGCCATGTTAATTTCAATCCGGTGAAAGACGAGCCTATCGAATCAATTTACCAGCATAATTCATCACCGATTTTCTCAGATCCAGAACCAATCATTACGAAATCAACCAAACGAAAGGATCGAGAAAAGAAGGTTTGTTGCTTCATTCACCACTATCTCAACTTCTAGGTTTTTCAATTTCATGTAATTAAACTTCTAGAAGCAAAATTCATCACGCTAGTGCAAAAATCAGGTGAAATCATTGGGGAAGAAGATGAAAAGCGCTGCAAAAGATACCGACGGCGAGAAGCTTCCGTACGTTCACGTTCGAGCGCGGCGGGGTGAAGCAACAGATAGCCATAGCTTAGCTGAACGAGTAATGATAATAATTCATGAAAATTGGTGACATTAATTAGGTTTAAGTAAGCATTAAACTTACTTAGATCGACAATTATTGAATGATTTGACAGGCAAGAAGAGAGAAGATCAATGCTCGGATGAAGCTTCTACAAGAACTGGTCCCCGGTTGTAACAAGGTTAGTCATAAACTGATAGCCCATTCGACTTTAGAAATCACCCACACGCACATGTATATAAATATGATTAATATATGAAATTAAATACTCCGTAATTATCTTATTTTTATAAGAAAAATATAGGTAATTATTTGTTCTTAAATTATTGCTTTGATTTAATTTATATCATAAAATAATTTATTAATTCATGTATTACACGGATAACTTTAATAAATTTGTTTTTTTAAACAATGTAAACTTAAAATTAAAATTTAATATTCAAACATTTAATACTAATGAAACTTAATTAATTTATTATAATTAATTTATGTATAAATCTTTTAAACAAAAAAGATAATCATTAATAACTTTAATTTTATAATTAGTTTTATTGTTATTATTATATTTATTAATCAAAAAATATTTTAAATATTATTTGTTGCGATTTCGTGCGATCTAAATATCTAACCACAATTTTATCTTAACAAGAATTTTGATTTAAAGTTTTTAATTAATATTGAAATACTAATTAAAATATGTTATTTGTAGAAGATACCACTTAGAATCATGAAAATGAAAAATATCAATTTATTTACTATTTTAATAGTAGTCATAGACCATCATGATATATAAAACATGTATCTGGCTATTTATAAGAACATAGTGATTTGGATTTTTATTTCTCAGGCTCATACTTTCATACTTTTCTCCTCTCTTATCCAATTTGTTTTCTGTGCATTTTCTTTCACCTCTCTCTATTTCTCTTTAGTAGGCTTGACCAAAAAAACTTATCGTTGACGGGAAAACTGTAACTCGACACTGATTTGACCGAAGAATCCCCAAGTTAACCGGGGATGTGGATGGGGTGAACCCTCGATTAAACTAATATGGGTCAGGAATGGGAGACATTTTAATCCCCGACCCCGACCTCGGTTTTATTTTATGTTTTAAGATTGATTATTATATATATTTAACTTTCCCGACGGGATGGGGTCAGGGATGGGGTAGAGGATTAAGAAAGCGAAGATTGGAATGAGAACTGAGATCCCCGCCTCGCCCCATTGCAATGACTACGTCTTAGGTGGGAAGGAGAGGTGTAGCAAACCCTTAAAACATATATAAACAATAAAATTAAAACATATGAATATCAATTCTTTTAAAAACTATATAAACTGGAAGATAAATATTTGATTTTTTATTTAATTTGATTAAATTTTAAAATAATATTAGATCTGGATAAATATTAAGTTAGATTTGGATAAATATAGTTATTATATTTCAGAAATTGTGATTGTTATATGTCAATTGCTCGTGATGACATTTGACATCACAGTGAATAAGTATAATTACCAATTCTATTAGCATTTATTGAATAAATTATTGATTCTTTTTCAAAGTCATGGGTTCAAGACTTGTTTGGTTGAACTCTTGCCTCAATGACTTACCGGGCAGAGCTCTTATTTTCATAGTAAATGTTAAGAGTTCGGGTTTCTTGTCGGTTTCAATCAGGGATGACTAGAGCATCAGGATGCGCTGAAAATAACTATGGATAAAAACCGACAGACGACATACCTTCAAGCCACAGACATTACATTAACCAAATAGCCTCCTTTTGGAGAAAAAATATCTTCCAAAGGCATTACATTAATTGGAATAGTAGATGTGTTTGTTATATGACGAGTCACAAAACATGTCACTTTTATTTCAGAGTAAGATGAGTATATGATTGTATGAACATCCTATATAATTTTTGGTCGTTTATAGGAAAAATGACATCAAACTTTTAAAACTTAGGTAGTTGGGTTACTTAAAAACCGGCACCAATTTGTTACCATGCTTACGTGAGGGTTTTTTAAATAAAAAATTACACCAAAAAGCTATGTAATTTTAAGTTTGTACAAATTTATGTTGTGTAGATTTAGTAGTCAAATTTTAAACTGATTTAGTTAAATATTTTGGTTACCTGAAAATTGATAGCAACCGTGACTGTCTAATACACTTAGTTGGATATGTTTTGTGACATTGAATTAAAAAAATCTGATGACAAATTTATTTCTATAAGAGGACTTCTAAACACGATAGTATGAAAATTCAAAACATATCATTTCCGTGATAGATTTCACGTTTAGGAGATGGATATTAGGGCTTTAATATATTGTTATAAGATGACTTAATGATTTGTCTTTTCAATTTAATACCTAGTGTTTAGTAAACATTTTATAGTTTTATAAAGGGTCATGTTTTCAATTTAATATCTATTGTATTTAGTAATCATATTACTTTTGGATCTAAAATTCTATATTTCAATATTACAATTATACGCACTTCGTAATGGCCCAACCCACCTCATCACAAACATTTTTACATTTTTGAATTCTAATTTCCCATCTACAAAGGTAGCCGATTTATAGATCTTGTTTCATGGTGGCACACATGGTTACGCACTTTAGACAGTGTGGGAGACCGGTTTATACAAATTATCACAATTTATTCATTCAAGCTTCAACTTCAAGTATTATGAATTAGTTCATTTGGATAAAAAAAATTACAAAAATAATATCTATCTAAGAGTATAATATTACCAAAATATCAAATATGTCTTTTCAAATTCATTTGCATGCTTTCATTTTAGTTTTTCTGGGGATAAATTTCTTCTTTTTTCTTTTTCTTCTCATGAACATCTTATGTAAATTTAGTGTATCACCTAAAAAAATGTTAGTCCATCCGTTCCAAGTTATTCGTCCACCATCTTTTTTTTAATTTGTCCAAAAATAGATGTCTGCGTTCATAAATAGTTAGGTAAATTTTGTATGATTCCAATTTTGTCATTAATTATGTGGTCTAAATATATTGAATTTCTAAATATAATTAATAATTAAGGCTAGAATTACCAATTTGTTAATTAAATGTTGTAATCATCATGTATTTCAAAGTTTATATTTTTTGTCCGATTGACAAATAATTTGGGATGAAATGAGTAAATTTACTATAGCAGAAATTTTCACTTTTGAGGGGGCACATGTCCCCCAAAGTTAAACATGGACCCATCAATGCCTATCCCCAAGTTTAACGTAATACTTCTTCCACTCTTGTAGATTTCAGGTACAGCAATGGTGCTAGATGAGATAATCAATCATGTACAATCCCTGCAACTTCAAGTAGAGGTTAGTTTTCATGCTTTTCAACATAACACAAATCATTACAGTATATTTTTTCCTTCATATTCCTTAGACTTTTCATGGAGAGACATAACCTATATTATGCCGAACAACCATTTTCACCTAAAAACCTTCATTTTCATTGCAGTTCTTATCGATGAAATTGGCTGCTGTCCACCCCATAATCGATATCAACCTTGACAAATTGTTTTCTTCCGAGGTTAAAAAGCACCTAATGCATCATTTTCTTATCGCACGTGCTTACACAAACAAGCATTTTCAATAACTCTCCATACTCTCTCGTCAACTTTTACAATCTGTCCATCAAACATTGCAGGATGGATCATCGATGGAATGTGACTTCACAAGCATGTTGTCACCATCATGGTGGGTCGATGGGCAAGTCAATGGGAACACACAACATATATGGCATCCTAATGGTATCCCAAATTTTGTGACACCAGAAAACTCACATTTAAGCTACAATTCTTCAGGCAATTCAGGTGAAGCCCCAACCGAAGTTTTAATGTTTTGTAAATGAGGGAATGTTCGTTTGGGTGGATTGTCGATTCCCAATAGCTTCACTAGCTAGTTGGAACTTGAAAATAGAGTTATGAACATGGAGCGACTCATCCAAGGGAGCTAGTTAAGGCCCATTCTTGTATAAATAGAAAGCTGGGAGTGATTAAAAGAAGATTAGAAGTGAGGTAGAAAGTTTGTAAAATTTGAAGCAATCTAAGGAATGCAAAATTTTAATCCAAGGTAGTCTAAATGTAGTACTTAAGTACTTAATTAACTATCTATCATCCATATATACCTACATATGCATATATTATGATGAGAAACGATACAAATGTCTAATTCATGTGCCTAAAAATCAAGCTAATACATTCGATGATTGACACATAGAATGAACATTTTCTCACTCATTTCTACATTTGATCTGCATGTCACAATCACATTATTAGAATGATTTTTAGGCATGTTATTTAGGCTTATCAATCATTTCTCTATGATGATATACATACATTTACATGTAACACAACACCTTAGATCTGTCCAACTCATTTAATTGTACTAACATGTTAAGAATCCTGATTGTATTTAGTAGATAACTGATTTTAATGGATTAGTACTTGACTTGATTTAAACCCATTTAGAGCTGATCCAATACACACAATCCGACCTTATGAAAGATCAATACCATAAACAAATAGAATTATAAATTTTTAAGCTTATTAAGTTTCATAGTTAATCTATTGGTTCTAACATTACTTAAGGTCAAAGACACAAAGGTAAAAAAAAAAAAAATAATAACAGTAAATCAAATTTGTAAAAACAAATATGTGATTTCCTATTTGTACTTCAAATTCTTTTACAATTCTCTCATCAACAAAATATTTCAAATATTGTAAAATATGGTGTGGGCCTGTGGGGCCCATATGACAATGAAAGTAACCAACATTTCTATTCAGTAGTTTCCTTTTCATGGATTTTATTCTTATAATAATGGAATATTGGGTTCGTTTTTATATTCCAAAACCAATCATACCAAACATAAAAAAGTTGTTATATGCTAAAGAATCTTTATTATCATTAAAAAACATACTTCTCATATGTAAAATAATACACAAAAATTCCCTTAAATGCGAAGTAGGTATTTGTTGCAAAATCGGTATCACAAAGTTGCAACTTACGTACATCATACGTGTATTGTCTAAAGAATATTTGGCCATACATGAGTACGTGTATTGTATTGTATCTACGAAAGCTAATTACAATAAAGTCGAGTTTGATCCGACACAACAGTATATGCCATTGTATTCTTAGTCCTTGCACTTTCTTCTTAAAAAAAGTTTACAAAATTCTCTTAATAGGTTCCAATATTATATCCCTTTATTCTATAAACAAACATATTTTGTCTCACGAAAATGTGTGAATAGAATTTTTAAAGGGCTAAAAGTGCAAAGTTAGAAATAAAAAGGGTTAACATGAATAGTTACCCTAACATGACGGATAAGAAGTCGATGTTAGGGTCGTACATGCATATAACTCACGATAAAAGTTGATGTTAGGGTTGTACGTGCATATAACCAGGGGCGGATGTATGCTTTTCATAGGGGGGGGCTGGGCCCTCTATGAATTGCATAGCTTCTTCTGTAAGGTCCACAGCAAAAAAATTAAGGCCCTCCATATATTATTATGTAAGCCCCCAATACTTGCTAAGTTGCTAGCCCAAAATCCTAGATCCATTAACCATGTGTCCATGTGAGTATGTAACCCACTAACCCAAATACCCATTCCAATTAATTGATGCTGGACCGCTTGCTCCAGCCTCTCACAATCGCCTCATCTCATCGCCTGCGTTTCCTTCTCTGGACGAGCTCTCAGCCAGTCAGCCTCTCGGCTCTCACTCTCGCCACACAGCCTCTCGCTCTCACGCAGGACTGCAGGAGCAGCACGGCCTCTCACTCTCACGCAGGAGCAGCACCGCAGGCCGCAGCACCACGCTGGACTGCTGTAGCAGGTGCAGTCTCGCCTCTCGAAGTCTCGGTTCTGCTTCATACGATTGGTAAAAACCCTAATCAAACCCTCTATTAAATAGTCATCTCCATTACTCCATAGAAATTTGATGTTTTTTTTTAACTTTTATAATCTAGTGTGATTGTGTGAATCAATTGATGTGTTATGATAAAAAGTTAAAAACCCTAACTCTCTATTTTGTTGATTTAAACTCTCTATTTATTAACTATTAATTTATTTTGTTGATTTATGATTGTTATTTGTTATGATATTCTTGAATTGAGTTTTATAAATTCTTTATAGGATTATAAATTCTTTGTAGGATTATTAAATGGAAAGATTATTCTTTGTATGACTTCTTAAATTAATTTATTTTCTTGTCCTTTGGTTTTTCGATTACCAAAGCTAGCGTTGGTTTTGCCCGTGGCAACAACAACCGTTGGAAGATGTTTTTCAACAATGAAGATTGTAAAGACAGATATGCGCAACCGAATTGGAGACGAGTTTTTGAATGATTGTGTCATTTGTGCCGTGGAAAAAGAAGCATTCCTCGAGGTTACTAACGAAGATGTGATTAATCGTTTTCAAAAAATGAAAACTCGTAGAAAACAGTTGTAGGTAATGATGCTATTGCTTCCTAATTTCATATTTTTACGGTTTCTTTGTTCATTTTTATTATTTGTAGTGTTGGTTTTAAATTGTTTTGTTCTTTATATTTGCAGGTTGGTTGTTTAGCTAGCTATTGCATAACGTTGGCTATCAATTTGCTTTATTGTATCGTTCAACCATTTTCATGCTTGAGGTGAGTTTTTTTTTTGCCCCCTATGATATAATTTTCTGGATCCGCCACTGCATATAACTCATGTAATCGTGTAATAGAAAGAACTAGACCCACGTCCACACTCCACATATGGGTTCTTGCCATATTTGCATTTTTATTCAATTTACTTCATTTATTATTTAGCCATTTTTTCCAATTAAAAAGATTAGAAACTTAAGAATGAACAGGGTCGTTACTATCGTTTTGGGGGCCTAGGACAAAAACTTATAAAAGGCCATCTAAACATATCTGTAAATACTGTTAAAAGAGTAATTATATGCCACGTGTCATCATGTGCTATTGCCATGTGGCGTCACTTCCTATCGCCATTTGGCTAATACGTTTAAATAAATAATTGATCAATATCAAGAATAACTTCAATGATATCTAATCAAATCTAAACTAATCTTATCTAATATAAAACTCAAATTTGAATTTGAATTTGAATTTATATTTATATTTATATTTAAGTTTATTATATTATATAAGTAAATATTAAGAATTTGATAAAATATTTTTAACATTTTTCCTATAATATTAAGGGTTTAGTGAAATTTTGGACATTAGACCCCGGTTATAATTTGTGAACCGGGTTTTAAAAACTTGAAAAACCGGGTTCTAATATCCAAATTTCACTAAACCAATAAGAAAAGAATAACTTGAGGTTTTTTATGGAAAAAAAAACATGGAGGGGCGAAAACGCAAAAAACGTGAAAACATGTTGGTTTTTTTCATAATAAACCCTAATATTAATAAAGTTAATTTTTAAATTTATACCCATGTTATATATGGGTTTATAGACTAGTATGTATATATAACAGTTAAAGATTAAAGAAAACAATCATGAAAATAAGTACGTAAATATCACAATCAAACAACTTGCAAAACAAGTAAACTACTAATATTAGCTTAGGTATCAGAGAAAAAAAAATTTTGAGCCCCCTTGGCTGTTGGACCCTGGGCAGTAGCCCGGGTTGTACACCCCAATGGACCGGCCCTGAAATTGAATAATTCTAGGAATTACATTTTTCCAACAATAATACCTATAAACAACTACTTTAAACTAGCTACAAACGTTTATCCTAGCAACATTGGTTTTTGCCTAGATAAAACAATGGATAAACTATGAAAGATGAATTCTATTTGCACCCATTCTTTCCAATGATTTGTGACTTGCACTTTCTTCATGTTGTGATCGGTTAATAAAGTTGATATAATATACTAAAGGGATGTGTGATTAGTAAAAGAAAGTGCAAATAGCAACCCCACTGTAAAAATGCAAAATGATTTTCTTGCAAAATCCCTTTTTATCATGATTACAGATTCTTTGATTTAGAAATATATAATTAAGACAAATTACACTTTTGGTCCTGGTGGCATGACCAAAATTATTGATTTGGTCTTTAAGTTTGTAATATTATATTGACGGTACCTAATTCTCAATTTTTGTACCATATTCGTCCTTAATTCTCGTTGACTTGGTCAAAATTTTAAAATACTAACTTTGCCCTTTGTTAAACCTACATATTTGCTCCCTTACTCAATCAATTTTCTTTGTTTTTTTTGTTGTTACTATTATTATTATTATTATTATTATTATTATTATTATTATGCATTCACGACAAATTGCCCAAATCGTAAAGAACAAAAAAAAAAATCAAAATAGATCTAGAACATGAACACATATGAAAAAAATCTAGTACGTATAGAACAAGAATCATGAGCCATAAGTTGAACAATAACAAATTTAACTAGAGACATCTAAAGAAGAAAATTGAACATGAAAAAAAAATTCAATAATTTGGAAATGTAAACATAAGCGTCTCCGGCAACGCCCCCTACCTCAGACGAACAAATCACTTACCGAGGAAAATCTTGTCGAACAAAATCAAGTTCAAATGTTGATGGAAACAAATGTTAAAACCCAGAAATCAAACCCATAAAGAATTAAATAGTAGGTCATAATGATTTATGGCATACAGCATTATTCGTTTAACCAAAGAATAAAATCTATGAAAAGGAAACTACTGAATATAAATGTTGGCGGTCCTACAACACTTTAACACGATACATTTTGGTTTCTTGTTCCTAGTTATGGAGATTAGTCATTACAGGCCCTTGGTTTATGGCGACCGTCTAAGTTAACCTTCCTTTTTTAGATATACGCTTTTAGCCCTTGTGATTTTTTTACCATACTTGTGCTTTAGGCTTTTTTTTTTAAAATTTAAAAAATAAAAATAAAAAAGCATTCATACTTATCTTATTATCTATTATTACCATTTTCATGTAATCTACATGGAAATTAAATTTTTAACTAAGTAACAACTTTTTCTATTTCAATATTAAAAAAAAAAAAAAAAAAAAGTCAAACTACAATTTGTTGATTAACTTCTACATTCATTTTCATTAATGATAGGTCACTTAAATAAAAATGATATTTTCCCAAAAATCTAGCTTGTCATCTTTCATTATGTGCTTTTTTGAATTATACTTTTGTCATTTCATTTTTATTATTTGTTTATTTATTTATTTAAAAACTAATCGCTCCGTTCTCACTACCGAGCTCTAACTCCTTATTTTCTTTCCCACTATATGCTTAACACACCGATAAAGGATTTTTTGGAATGGGAATGAATGAAGGCCCGTCACACCCTGGGAATAGGTTCGGCTGAAGCATCAGACCAATGATCACCCATTTATTTATTTAAAAACTAACAACCTTCCAGGAAAACCTTCTACTCTGACGACAAAACCTTAGGGCAAAACCCTTCTGCTCCGATGGATGTCCCAAAGGCAAGAATCAATAAATATAAATGGAAATCAAAACAGAAAAGATCGTTGAAGCAATGGAAGATAAACACAAAATCAATAGAAACAAAACATAGATAAACACAAAATCAAAGGAAACACAAATAAACACGAACAAAAAATCAAACAAGAAAAAACATAATGAAAACTAAACACAGATTATGATAAATACAAATGAAGATCTGAGGTTCCGAATCCGAAATCGTTTATTAACACTTAACAAATACATACATATGTTTAAATAGTAGAAACAAATCTTAAAATCCAAATATTAAACCAACAAACTTGTTTGAATTGAAGTTAAACAAGCCTCGAAATTCAAAAATCAAACCTATTCAAATAAAAAACAAACTCAAAAATCAAAGCTAAACAAAACCTTATAACCCAGTAATCATACTAGTGCAAAATCGAATACGAATCCATAAATCAAACACAAAAACCTGTTCGAAATCGTTATCTTTCAAATTCCTAATTGATTTCCCATACCAAGTTCAAACCGGAATCATTTGGGGGAACTATAAAAAATATAAATAATAAATCTTGAAATCGAAAACCCTAATTGATTTACCAAATATCAAACCAAAAAATCGAAGAACCGAAACGTAAACTGAAACAGGAGGTGGATGCATATGTATCCTCCAATGATAAACCCAAATCGAAAATCCTTTAATGCTACATGGAAATGGAAGTTGTGGGTTTAGCTTTATTTTGGATGTTGAAGATACAATTTAAATGATGTTTATATGAAACAAACGCAATAACATAATTAATTACATACATATGCCACATCTAAGTCTGTTTTGTCACGTGGATGTCACGTAGATGCTACTAGAGATGTGCAAAATCCCCGTTTTAATTGAAGCGGATCGGAACCGAACCGTACAATTTTCATTTTTCAGGCTGGTTCTCGGTTCTTATAAATTCTTTAATTCTGTTTTCGGTTCCATCGGGTTTGGTCCCATCCGGTTTTTTTTTGTAAAAGTCGGAAAATAACCGGAACTGAACAGGGCAGTTTATTTTTCGGACGGTTCTCGGTTGTTGATTTTACGCACTTTCGGCTTTCGGGTACTGTTCAGTTTGGTCCGTCCCGGAATCGAACTCATCCCTAAATGTCACATAAACACCATGACCATTTATAACTTGAAATATATACAACTAGTTTATTACCCATGTAATATATGGGTTATGCATAAAATATATTTATTAATTTTAAAATAAATATAATCATAAAATATTATTATAAAATACATAACAATAATAAAATATTACTACTAAACTTGAATAGATGAAACATTCAAACGACATGAATTAAAGTACTAAAAAAATATGATATGAAAACAAATAAAATTAATATTTGAATTTTTTGTTGTTGTTGTTATGTTATCATCAACCCATATGATATTAAGTTATTAACAATTACAACTCTTTTACTTGATAATTCTTTTATGTTATTATTTTTCAAAAATTGCATAAAATATAAAATTATTATCACTATAAAGTTTTCTTTTTAAATCAATATGGGATGACAATTTTTATTTACAAAAAGTCAATAATGAACCATCGATCCATAAATTTTGTTAAAAAAAACATAATTAATATAAGATAGATCCATGCATGATTTAAAAAAATCAAAGAAAAATGAATGTGTGAATATGTTTTAAACCAAAATTTAGATAATAATTGATAAATTTTTATTTAATACCTATTTTTAGTTGCATTTCGACATATTTTTTAATATTTAAAAATTAACCTAATTCAAAAGAAATCATTTTGAACTAAATTATGCGTTAAATCGGAAAATCATTAATATTATTTGGTTAAATTTCTTTTTAATTATATTTTATAATGGTTAAATTTAGATAGTAATTAAACGTAACTGTTTACAAATTTATTAGAAAAAATGGAATAAATATATACATAAGTGTTTTAGACGGGAAAACGAAAATATGGTTAGCTAATGAGACGACACGTGACACTAAACATTTTCTTTTATTAATATATATAGATATAAATTCTGGAGTTTTAAATGTTCGAAGGACTTATGACGCAAAAAACGAATGAGAAACTTGATTAAAAAACTTATAGTTTCATAATCGATTTCATGTCCATTTAATTGTAAGCGTCAATGGTTTTGACACTAAAATAAATAAAATGTCTCATATTTTTAATATCTTTTTCAATTGTTAATATTATTTCATTTACATGCATTGCCATTTGATTACAATCCAACCATTAAATACGAATTACCAATAGTCATTGAAATTTGTAACCCTTTTTAATTAAATTAGTTTGTTCCTGTGGAATTAATTAAATATTATAATCTATTGTTTAATTGAAAAGAAAAGAAAAGAGGATGAGAAAATCCCGTGAGAAGGGAAAAACGAGTATTTGACTTTGAAAAATTGGTGCACGAGAGGAGTGACGTGAAAGAGGATAAGATAAAATGGATGCTCCGTGAATCCGATGCTTTTCCAATTCGGTACCAAAACGGCGCCGTGACATCATCTTCCTTATCTCTTTCATTCTTGTCACTGAATCCAATGCTACAGTTGTATTTTCTATACTTCTTTTTTCTTCATTTTCTTAATATATAGTACAACTTATTTTTAAATAGTTTTAATATTATAATTTTTTACTTAAATTTTGTTTTCGTAAAAAGTATAAACAGTTGTAACCAACTACGAATTATATATTTCTTTTTATATTCTTATGCTTAAACGATTACATTTTAGAATCATATTTAATCAATATTAATATCTAAAATTTTATCATTACAAAAATATTTAAAAAATAGTTTACTGATATACTTTTAATTACATTTAGTTTTTGATGAGATGAAACTGACGACGGTTAACTTGAGCAGTTAGTCTATTTTTGTTCTTTTGACTTTCAGGGACAAAAATGCCCTTGAGACTAATGGCTCAAGTTAACCGCCGTTAGTTTCATGGACTAAAATTGTTACAATTTTTCGATTTTAGGGAGTTGTGATGTAATAAAATTATTTCAGAAACTAAAACCGTAATTTCATATAAACCACATGGACTGTTTATGTAATTTTGTCTAAATTCTATATATCATGTTAGACATGTACATGTGACATATGACATTTAGAGAGTTAACCAATAGACGGTACTTTACAGAATTATTTACCAAAATGGCAAAACATAGCACTTTTAATTTTTATTTATTAAAAGATGATAGTTTTGGTTTTTAACTCAATTTTTTTTATACATGGTTTTTCTTCTTCTTCTTTTAACTTAACAAAATTTTCATAACAATTGTTTTCTAAAAATCTTTTTTCACTCAATTCTTTTTTTTTTTTACTCATTTTAAATTTCATTAAAAAGCTTTGACATCAATAAAATTTGACATAAAATCAAACATTATATATTAACTTTAAAACAATTTGAAAATCACTATAACAAATTATAATACAAAATTTTAAATAATTATGTATGATTATATAATTTTATTTGTATTGATGAAGTTAGTTTTCTAATATGAACCAATTGCATAGTTTTTAACTTTAGTTGTTTTAATGAGTAATTGAAAAATATTGTAAGTTGGTTTTGTTGGTTAAATATGAACTTTAGATTATTTAAAATTTAGTTTGAAGTAAGTAGAAAAGAAAAGATTTTTGAAAGAAATTTTTTATTGAAAATAAAAGTGAGTAAAAAAAGAAAAGACCATGTTTGGTTAAAATTTTTGAATAAAAAAAGTTAGTTTAAAACCATCATACTTTTACTATTTGGAAAATAAATATTTAAAATACTAGGAAAACTCGGCATTCATTTAGATGTTTTACTTTATTATAATATATAAGATGTGCTATCTTATTATTTTGTTATTGTCTTATCGTTAAATTATTTATTCTTGCTAATTAATTTAACTAAAATATTATTTTAAGAAAACATAGTTACGGAAACGTCAAACATAATGTACATATAAGATTATGATCGCACATATATGTGTACATGATTAAATAATCGATTTAATTTACCGCATAAATGTTTCATTACAAACAACGAATTTCATCTCTAAAATGTGATCGACTTCTAAATCATATGGAAATGGCCTTTGGCCTAGCGGTAAGAGGTTGGTGATATGTGTGAGAGGTCACGGATTCAACTCCCGTCGGAAGCAAGTTGAAATATAGGTGATGAAAGTAAGTCTTGTGGTAAAAAGAGTAGTTTAAGAGTAAGAGTAAGATAGTATGTCGTTCAAAAAAAAAAATATGGAAAGGGTTATAACATTAATATTTATTGCTAATAAAAGAATTTTATTATTATATGTTTATTTGTTATCCATCTTTGTCCATATATTATCCATACGCAAGATCAACCTATTAGATAACTTTTATTAATTTTATATATGTTTATGTTGTCATTCTTCCTCATCCACATCTTTGACTTATTTTGGAATGAATTTTTATATTGATATTTATTATAGTTTCGAAAACATATTAAAGTCTGGAAAACCTCTATATAATTAATTACGAAAAAAATAACTTTTTATCACATTTTTTCTTAGTTGGCTAGCATATTATTTTTCTTTTCAATTAGAGATTATGTTAATGAAAACACACCAATCAACGTAAGCTACTTGATGATCAGGTAACCAGTACTCTCTAAATGTGTTACGTTAAGATCAGTGCCGGTCCTATCATTTTTGAGGCCCGCGGCAAACATTTAAAAAGGGCCCTCTATATATATAAACAAAATTCGTATACAAAAATTACAATTTAATAATATCGAAAAAAATGCTATACTTTTGATTCATATGATTATAAATTGGGCAAAAGTTACATACAAAATTAAATTATATTTTTATTAGTAAATTGAAAAAAAAATTTAAATTTTAAATAATTCATAATATAAACAGTATACATACGTGTCAAAAATAAATAACATCCTAAGAAATAAGTACATGTCTCATTAGTATTTTAATAGTCGTATAATAAATAGCATAAATCACGTGATAAACAAACATAAAAAATCAAACTCATTGAATAACAGAAGTATAAATATTGAATTTGATGGATATTATATTGATATAAAGTAAATTGACGATATATGTAGATGAAAATACAGATAGTAGTGATGAGATATAAAATAAAATAAAAATGCACACAATGTTATTCGAACCCATGCCATTAGAATTCTAAGATAACATGATTGCTAGCTAAACCAACACATTATTTGAGTTTTTTATTGCCCAAAACATATATAAGCTAATACTAGACAACTGGGCTATATTAAATATAATTTTTTTGGGCCTCTATACTGACTTGGGTCCTGGACGGCGGCCCAGGTGGACCAGGCCCAAGGCCGGCCCTGGTTAAGTTGCATAGTCAACTGATACGTCAAAAATCTTGCAGAGTAGACGAGATATTGTTATTTCAGAATAATTTACCTTCCATTAATAATATTACCTAGATTGATATGTTTTCATTAGCATAATTTCTAAATGAAAAAAATATTAATATGTATTACCCAAAATAATAAAAAACTTGACTAGTTGACTACATATTACCTTTTTCATTGATTAACTCCATACACACAAGTACAAGATGGATGTTGCGGACGAATCAAATTTATGATTCCGAAAAGGCGAAAACTAATGATTTGTTTAAGATACTTAGAACTCCTTCTAAATCAAACAAGGCTATTTCTTCTTGCACCATATCTACTTTCTCAAACACCACCTCTATACCTTTGACCTATAAATTTCCATCTTATGAGTGGACAAAGAGGTATGAATAAATAAACCATAATGATGACTTATAAAAAAAGAGATATTTTAGCCAATTATAGAGATACAGGTGTGGTGCATGAAGTAGCACCCAACAAACAAACTAAACTAATCCACGATTAAGACAATTAAGGGGCTCAAACTCATGAATTTTCTAAAAGCACTTTGAGTAGTGTTAAGTAAGGAGTTGTTCCTTTTCTAGCAACAAGTACTTATATGGGTATTTGTTTACTCGGTAAGTGAAAATACCCAATAAGTATGTTTTTAAATTAAGTTAAGAGGGCCAATTGTTAACAACATTATTTATTTTGTATCATTAATAACATCAACTTTTATATTTTTTATGATTTATAGCAAAACTTTAAAAAGTTGTTGCTATAAATAATAAAAAGAAGGGATAATTACGCAAAAAACCCCCCAACTTGTTAGTTTTTTGTGATTAAACCCCAAACCATTGTCCTTAGTTAACCATCTTCTTTCTGAAATTTTCCTTCTTTTAAAATCTTTAACCCAGTTAAAATACTTTCAAATTTTTTTCCAGAATTATATAACCAGTCTCCCATTTACTGGTGCATAGTAGTCGTCAATCACCACCAAACTACAAAACCGTTTGTTGAGATCTATCAAAACACGAAGTCATCTAATGAAGCCATCTACGAACCCACCTGATATGTCAAGCTATCAATTTGTTATAGTTTATGTCAACCACCTCTTCACTAGGGATCTGATCTCGTTGTCATAGACCGCCGTCAACCGCAAAGCCATCTGATGATGTGAAACCCTAGCTTCTCGATCTCCCAAGATGAAGCCATCTCCTAATATCAATTTCCTTTACACCGGTATTAAATCCTTTGATTCTGTAGTTTGATTTAGCTAAATATTAATTGAAATTTCATTTCATATTAATGACTTTGATTCTATAGTATCAAATTTTGATTATGTAGTTTTATTCCTTTTGGTATGACCGCTTTCGTATATGATCAAGTTATTTTAGATTTTTTGACATTCGATTTCATAGTTTTTCATTGGAATGTATCGTAGTTTTCTTGATTTAATGTATGAAATTGTTGTTAATTGATTGTTCAATTCTTCAAATCTAAGCTTCGGGGAGTGACAAAGTGTTTAAGGGTAAATTGATAATCCTGTATCATTCAGACGATACATTTGACACATAACAATGGTTATGTTTATCATATCAAACAACTTTGCATGCCTAGACAACACTTCTAGATAAGGCTTAATGACAAAATGAACAAACATGTGCTAAATCTCCTGATTAATATATACGTCATTTATGCTGTTTAAAATACTTGTAATCAACTAATTATCAAACATGTGTTAATAAAACTAAAAGACAACTTACAAATAATCCATCTCATGGTAACTAGTTTTGTTAAATACATCTTGAATGGAAAAAAGTCTTTTTAGTCTTTCTCTTCTAGGTTTTCCTCCTATTATCTCATTTAGTTGCATTAATCAAAGGGACACATGCACTTAATATACTGCTGGCTAGACATGAAAGTTTGATGGTTTCATGTGTTGAGGCATTTGCCTTCCTTTTCTTGGTGAAATATTTCCTTTTGAGATATAATGCTCAAAATAACACCTATTTTGAAAAAAGGCTGATTAATATAAGCTACATGTCTAAATTCAAACTAAAGTATCCCAAGGAAGCAAATCACATATATGAACTTTAAACATGCTTAATAAATCAGAATTAAATATCATAAACTTTTTTTTAAAAAACTTTTCTTTAAAAGATTTGATCATGGAAAATGCTTTTCATAATGGCGAAATATTATGAAATAAAGATTTAAAATCAAATTTTGATAATTTTAAAATTAAATATTGATAAGTAAAAAGTTTTTGTCATTTTTGTTTAACTCTTGATAAAATCATTAAAAAAATATTTTATAATCAAATGGTTTTCTTGAAATTTTGTAATCTAAAACGTACAAAAGAATATATTATTATAAAAACAAAAACTGTATTCCGGTATTTCCTTATCATGAGAAGTGTTTAGAAATGGAGGGAGTGATTGATTGTTACAAGAACACCCCTGAAGTTCAAGAAAAAGTACAGTATAAGTCCATTTCCAATCATCGTTATCATTAATTACTACTGCTTACTTAGTTTCATAGCAACAGAAACACTAAAATCAACCTCATCAGATCTGCTCACAAATATCCCCACAAAAACAAAACCCTAATATATATATCCATACTTACCTTCACCCACAAGTTTTCAAATACCCACAAAGCTTACAAACCAAGCTGTTTTTAATTCTCAGATAATGATTCATGAAAACCAGAAAAGGTGAAAGGAACTCATGGTGTTTATGATTCTCAACCATTTCCCATTGATTCCACCTCTATATGTTCTTCCATATTCAACCATCAACATACCAATATCATTTTTCTGAAGTGGGTTTTTAATGAATCTCGATATGAGTAATCAGAACAATAGTGGGTTGCTTAGATTTCGGTCTGCACCCAGCTCTGTTCTTCAGAGTTTTGTGAATGATATTGAAAAACCCAGAGATTTAAATGATGGGTTTAATTACAATATGATTTCTCAGAGTTTTCAAGATCTACAAGAGGAGGTGGATCTTAAACCTAATTTGATTACCGGGTTTTCTTTGAATTCTCAATTGCCATCATCTCATTATCCAAGGCAGAGTACAAGTCAAGCAAGCATGGATAGTACAAATTCGTATAACAGGGGAGCTCATTTGAGCTCATCCATGCCTATGGCTGCTGATAATTTGACCCAACAATCTAAATTGGGTTCGAGTCTTTTGAGACAAAATAGCTCTCCTGCTGGATTATTTTCTCATCTTAATCACCCAAATGGTAACTTCAGTATTCTTTTTTTTTTTTTCTCTTCTTCTTAAGTTTAGTTGTATATTTTAGGAAGTTGGCAGATGATTCTTGTTTATGTGAATTCGTATTTAAAAGATGGATCTCAAGTGGGGATTTTTTTTACCATTTATGGAAATAGCTGTTGGAGTCAAAATTTCCTTATATAGGGTTTGTGTTTTGGAATTTGATCTGTGTCACTGTTATAAATTTGTGTAACTTTCATGCCATGATTAATCTATGCTCCTGATTTTGAATATTTTCATCCGGATTGATGTTTTGTCAATTGATGTATTGGTGAAAAAACTGCACCTCAGTGTGATTAATCTATGCTTTGAATTTTCTCATTTTCTGATTATATTTGCTAAAACTTGTTTTTGATTCGGGATTCATTAGATTCGATTTTGTGAATTGAATGGCTGAATTCTTTAGTAAAAATATGCAGGTTGTGGTGGCATGAGAACAGCTGGAAATTACAGAATGGGACATGTTGGTAACAATAGTGATTTAAGTCCATCTTCAAGCAGATTAAAGAGACAAATGAGTTCTTCATCTGGGGTTTCCTCTTTAGGAATGTTGCCACGGATCTCCGAAATCGAACTAGCTGACACTGTTGACCCAGGTGTCCTAAATGATGCCTCTGACTACCCTTTTAGTCCGTGGGAACACGAGCCTTCGCCTTTCATCGACAACTTTACTGGGCTCAAACGAGAGCTGGATACTCAGGTATGTTTATATATATGAGCTGAATCTTGATCCACGATATTATGATCGGAGTTGCAGAAATCAATTTGGATCTTACATGTTCTTAGAATGGAAATAATCTCAATCATCCACCTATGTTGTCACACCACTTGAGTTTACCGAAAACCTCTGGAGAAATTGCTGCTGCTGAGAAGTTGATGCATTTTCAAGATACGGTCCCGTGCAAGATTCGTGCAAAACGAGGCTGTGCAACCCATCCAAGAAGCATTGCCGAGAGGGTAATTTACTAATTTTTCTAAATCTCGAGTCTTGGATTTCATGGCATGATCGAAGGACATTCGTATGAACTGATCATAATCTTTATGATTTCTTTAGGTTCGAAGAACACGAATAAGTGAAAGAATGAGGAAACTACAAGACCTAGTTCCACACATGGACAAGGTATTGACTTTGTAACCAAGTAGTAAGCGCCACCCTTCGGCCGTGACTTTGAGAAACTCGAATCTAAACAATCTTTCTTTTTTCTGGGCAGCAAACAAACACATCAGACATGTTGGATCTAGCTGTTGATTACATCAAAGATCTTCAAGAACAATACAAGGTATTAAAAGAACAACCTTTTTCCATGTATTTGTTCATGTTTCATCCTGTCTCGCTGGATTCCTTTTTCGTGATCATTCAAATTTCCAAAATTTTGCTTCACAGGCATTGAAAGATTGTCGTGCAAACTGCAGATGTTCAGCGAAGTCTGGTCTGAGCTAATTTATCGAAAATGTCTTGTTTCGTAGTGCCAGAAGAAAGTTTTTATTGATCATCTATTTTGATTCTGTACTTGGGGTCAGTTTCTAGTATTCAATAATAGAACATAAACTAAAATTAGCTATATATACAGTAGTACTTACGTCTTGATTGATGATTATTATTTGTAATATTCATCAAACAAGACATAAAGATATATTTTATTCCAAGATACAATGAAGTTTTTATTTACTAGCTTGTACAGTAGATCTATTAACAATAATCTTATTTATACTACTATGTTTCATGCCTACCATTTCATATTTTTTTAGTTTTGCATGTCATTACTAAAATGGTCATACATCAATCATTCTAATCAAGACGGGTTTATAATTGACTCTGTTTCGATTGATCAATGTATTAAGTTTTTGTCAATTGATGTATTTAACTCATCGTACCAAAGGCTTGTAGTCTAACAGTCAATTGTTAAGAGAGACCTCAAAGTTAAAGGTTTGAGTTTCATTATGAATAAATAGGGGTGACAATTTTGACTTAACGGACCAAATGAGCCGAACAGTTAATTGAACTCATTGTAAAAAACTAACATAACACATAACTTTTTTTAAAAATGAAAATTTATAAAACAATATATTAAAAAGATTGTTTATTGAAAATTTTTTCAAAGTTATATAAAATGTATGACTTTTGGTCGTCAACGCATTTGACCCGTTTGTTTGAACGGGCTGAAATTGTCACCCCTATGAACAAAGATGTAGATTACCCCTATGAACAAAGATATAGATTTAAAAGTAAAATTAGATGATTATGCGGTTAGTTGTATAAACGAAAACTCATCATCATAATATATAATTATTATTTATTAACCTTCAATTTGTTAGGAGTTAACATATCACAAGTTTATTGTACTTTTAATCTTTTTATGTGTTGAGCTGCCAAATTATTATTTTGCATTGATGTCATGTTAGCCGCCAAATGTGATGCCTTGATGATGACATGGAATTATTAGAAGTTTACTTATCTTTTTGTTTCAAAGATCTTATTAAAAGTTGATGCAACACAATCAAAATATATTTTTGTATATGAACATTTATAGAATCAGATGTTCATGTTCGATTCTCAATAAATTCTAATATTTTATGATATATTAAAGAATAAGTTTGTAAATTAAATAAATAAGTCAATAAAGTAGATAAGAAAGTGAGTTTTTTTTACTCCATGTATATAGGTGTGTATGAAATCACTGGTTTTGGGTTTACTCTAGTCATTTAATTTTCTATTTTTGTTTTAAAAAAATATAGGTGTGTATATTTATTTTTTTATTAGTATTTATTAATATTTATTATTAATATTATTTTCTGTAAATAAATCAAAAGGTCGTTCTAATTTTCCTTTATAATGACTCTTCCGTAATGTGAAATCGAAATTAAATTCTTCGTTATTCTTGTTTGCAATATTAGTAAATCGAACAATTTGTGCGTGTGTTTTTAGTTTTTACTGCTTCAATTGCTCATCTATTGTCCTTAATATAGAGGGTGTTTGGTTTTGCGTTTTAAACGTGATTATTAGCTTATTACGTTACTATAACGCAAATAATTGGTTTAAAGTGTTTGGATTGCATACGTTAATAAGTGATTATTTGCGTTTAGCGTTTGTCCTACCACACTTTTTCATAAGTTAAAAATTGTAGCTTATTTGCTTAATAAGTGATTATTTGGTCATTTTACAAGTAAAAACGCAAATCCAAACACTTTAAAAACTGATTATTTGATAATTATGATATCAAACAGCAGAAGCTAAACCAAACACTAGATTTCCTGCAGCACTTTTTGTTACAACAATTATCTGATTATTAGTTTCCAAAACGCTACAGCACTTTTTCAAACGCAAATCCAAACACCCTCATAGTATAAGAACATGATTTTTTTTCTTCTTCTTTTTCTAGTTTGCCTAACACATTTCGTTGTTCGTCAACTGCTCAATGTTTTTTCTATTTTTGTTCATCATTTGTGTGTTTGGTTTTACAAATGTCCGGATTGCTCATCTTGGTAAAATGCATTGATACCATGTGATAATTTGTGTTCTATTTAATTATATAAATATATGTGTTACTTTTTTTAGTAACAAAATAAAAAGGGTAAAAAAAAAGTTGAGGTAACCACAAAATTATCTGGCATATTTGGGGTTAAGTACCATTTTGGCATTTTGACAATCCAACTTTTAGATTTGTCTCATTTAGCCACTAAACTATCTTTTGTCCTCATTTAACCGCTAAACTTTTGTTTAGTGTTCTATTTTAAATAGATACAAATATAATAGTTTAGTGGCTAAATCGGGACAACTTTCAGTGGTTAAATCAGTAAAAAGAAAGTTTAGTGGCTATATCGAGACATAAAATAGTTTAATGGCTAAATCGAAAAAAATCCAAAAATTGAATGATCAAAATGACACTTGACTCATATGCATCACTTGATGGGAAATAAAGGTATTGAGATTTGAGACAAGGTATATTGCTAGCAGTGGACCCTCCTACCACCGAGCCTACCTTGCTGTCGCACCAATTAGAGGAAAAAACATGTTAATAGGAAATTTCTTGTTTCGGAAAGAAATTAATGGCAGCAAAAGTGCAAAACATGCACGAATTAGAGAGATGATTTGTACATAATATTTCATACACATCAATTTCATGGAAATAGACTATTTTATCCTTACTATAAAAGGTAAAATGTAAAATTGATTACAGTGATATTATAAAGGGTAAAATAATCTATTTATATGGAATTGTTGTGTATGGAAAAAAAAATGTTATGTACAAATCACTTCCCTTAATGAAATAACGAGTTAAACACGTTAAAAATTAAAACGGACATCATACATACATAGACATATGCTCTAAATGACTAAATCTTATTCAACGATTCCATCCTAAAAAAAACCTTCCACCATGGACTTTTCTTGAAGCATGGGATGTGATCATGAAAGCATTTATCCGATTACATTATCAATAAACTTCACCAATTGACTGCAACCACCATCGATGCCACCACCATCCCGATCAACATTCAAAATTGAATCTAAGGTTTCGTCCAGCTCGAAGGTATCATCCAAAATCCAAATATATGATTTTCAAATTTTGGTTTCTATTTGAGTTTAATGTTTCAACCTATCTTCGTTTACATCATTAATAGATCAAACAATGTACTACCAACATTTTCAATAAATTCATTTTCTGTTCAAGCCACATATTTTGAGTTTTAAGCATTTGAACAAATTTGATACAAATATGATCGTGTGTTCGTATTGTGTGATAGTATGTATTTAATTTTTATAGATTTGATATTAGTTTATGTGCTTGATTTTTACAAATCTGAACTTAAGTTATGAGTTTATGGGTTGGATTTCTTATTTGAATCTCATTTCATTTCTTCATGTGATTCGATTCTGAAATCCTTTGTGAGTTTGACTTTGAAATCATTCAATCTAGGTTTTTATGTTTCTTACATCGTTTTCAGAGTTCGGTTGTAACAACCTAAGTTCACTGAGACATGATATTGTTCATTTTAATCATCTTAACACGGCAACTCATGGTTTTACTTTCATTCCAAAACGAATTCTGCCGGGTAGAGTTATCTATCTAACACTAATAAAGGTCTTTTGGTTTCTTTCACCTACAAACATGAGATGTTACAATCCTTCCCGACTCTGATGCCATTTGTAGTGGTCCAAGTTCCTAGCTAGGACATGATATTGTCTATTTGATGATCACCACACGATGCCTTACAGTTTTGTTTTCATCCCAAACACGTCTTATTTGGAAAGAGTTAACTCACCCTTATAGAGATTTCTTTGTTTCTCTTGTCCACCAATGCTCTTCTATATCCTATTATATTTGAACAAATCATTACTAACAAAACATGTAGCTAATTTTGACAGGATAACAATAAATATATTTATAATTAAATTCCTATGAAAGGTCTCAAGATAGCTTAATAATCATTATAAAAATAAAATTCTATTACTTTATTTTATGATTTTAATGATTTATTTATAAAATAATGTTTTTACTTTTTAAACCTGGTGCAAGGTGCTTTTTATATTATTTTTTTATGTAACTATATTATATTCTAACCTGTTTATGGGGCCCGTACAAGCCGTTGCTCATTCATCCCCCCTCTCGTTCCCACCATCTCTTCCAAAAGCTTTTTTATCAAAACAAAGAAATAATCGCCATGCCCATACACCCTTTTCCTTGACAAACCCTAACCCTGAAAACATACTCCTAACATTCAATTCTTCTCATTCCCTGGAATCATTTCATCACATTGCCGTTTTTTTTTATCGTATATCTGCATAAAAAATCAACAAATCTTTTGGATCTACAGTCCAAAAGATTTCCAGATGATTAATTGAAGAAAAAGGTGACAAATTATCTGATTTTGTTAAAGGGTGGATTGAGGTCCAGGAATTGGTTGAATAGGTAATTGTATTTGACAGGGGGGGTTTGAGGATGTCGAATACGTATGGAGATTTCAATTCAAAGATCGATTATGTATTCAAGGTTGTATTGATTGGAGACTCGGCTGTTGGAAAGTCTCAGCTTCTTGCGCGTTTTGCGAGAAATGAATTTAGTGTCGATTCTAAAGCTACGATTGGCGTTGAATTTCAGACAAAAACTTTGGTAATTGATCAGAAGATGGTAAAGGCCCAGATTTGGGATACTGCTGGTCAAGAGAGGTTCGTCCCCTTTTTGCTCCTTTCCACAACAACCATTTTATTTTACAATCTCTGATCATCTGGAAAAAAAAGGACATTTTTGATCACTTCGAAATCATTTAAGATCAGTTTGATATAACATTGTCATGTTGGTATGAAGTTTGATGCAATTTTCCTCCATCTGCACAAGACATATATATCTGTTAGCCTTTTTAAATCAAATTTAGCGGTTTCAGTATTATAATTGATGTGGATTTCGTTATATATTCATCTTCAAAGTATACAACTTCTTATGGTATTTAAAATATACATCTGATTTTCCAGAGGAAGAATGTATGATGGACGTCACAGAACTCATGTTCGTTGGAAAAAGTCTCATATAAAATTGTCGAAAGACTGTAGTAAAATCTAATCCTAGTGTTACAAAATCTGCAGACTTTAATCGTTTAAATGGGTGCATGAGTATATATTTCATGGTATTGATGGTGTTGAATAACGTATCAGATACCGGGCAGTGACAAGTGCGTATTACAGAGGAGCAGTTGGTGCAATGTTAGTATACGACATGACGAAACGGCAATCGTTTGACCATATGACCAGGTGGCTGGAAGAACTGAGGGGACATGCTGATAAGAATATAGTGATCATGCTCATTGGCAACAAATGTGACTTGGCAAGCCTAAGAGCAGTTCCGGTTGAAGATGCTCAAGAGTTTGCAGAAAGAGAAAATCTATGCTTCATGGAGACATCAGCACTTGAGGCCACAAATGTTGAAAGTGCATTTCTAACAGCTTTGACAGAAATATATAGGATTATAAGCAAAAAATCTCTCAGTGCTGAAGGAGATTACGCGAAATCCGCGTCTCTGAAAGGAACCGCGATTCTTGTTCCAAACCAAGATGCAAACTCAGGTGGAAAGGGTGGCTGCTGTGGATAGTAAATTCGTCTATATATCTCACATCCAAATTGGCTTTCTAGTTTTGATTCTTGGATATGATCAGCCATCTATTCTAGGCCCAGGCCCAGGCCCATGCAAGCTGAAAATTTTGTACAAAGAGAGTATAGAAGTTGTCTAGGACGATTTGTTTAACCACAGTGCTTTGGTAACATTTGACATTAATTACTATTCTAAGAAATTGTTTATTAATATTAACATTAATAACAATTTTTATTATTTCCAGTCCAGTGAAAACTGCAGGGAGCTTAATTACAGAATACAAAGCTAGTCTAGGATGATTGTCTTCAATTCTTCATGAAATACGAGTCAAGTCTGTGTCTGTTCAGGAAAAAAAAAGAAGTTGGAAAAAAGTATAAATGAAATTAGAACACCTAAAAAACCGAAATCCTAAAGAAAAAAACAAAAATCCAAACTTGAACAGTTTGGTTTCTAAAAATACAAAACAAAAAATTCTGTTTGGACTTTGGTTTTCAAGGAAAATTTAACAGAACCACCCTTTGCTCACCCCTACTTTGAAATTGTGATACATGCATGAGAGGGTATACTATATTTTCTAATTAGGGGTGTTCATGCAACTAAAACCAAAATAACGAAATAAAAAAACTAGACTGATTTGAATTTGAAAGCGGTTTGAGTAAATAAAAGATTTAGGAACTTTTTATGTGTCTGTATCTGTATGATGATACCTTGGTTGATACATTTGGCTCTATGAGTGTTTTCGTATATTTTTGATAGACCATTTAATTTAGTCTAGATGGAATGTTGTTAATTGATGGTTGCATGATTAAATATTGGTTGAATGGGTGTAATAATGGGCATAACAGATTGCTTATGATTTGTTAATTAGTCTAGATTAATTTATAAAGACAAGTTGTTACAAAAGGAAATGCAAATAATTTGAAAGCTTGATTCCTCATCAAGTTTTTTACAGGTTTCTCTCCGGTATGGACCAGTTTTCGCCTTTTTCTGGGCTCTGTACCTTGTATGTTGCTTTTTCATCAGAAATAGAGAAAAAAATCCTTAAAACATATGAATAGGCCAATTTTAATCGACCCAAAACTTAGTTGTGGCTTACCTAACTTATGGATCAAAAGACTTTGTCTTTGGTTCTTATGGATTCTATTGGAAGTTCATGAAAAAGATGATCATGTCAAAACTTCAAAATGGCACAATACTCAGGGTCGGCCCTAAGCAAGGTTAACACATGTCATCGCCCAGGGCTCATTAATCATAGAGGCCCATCTTCAAAAAATATAGCATATATTTAGGTTTATTAACAATTAAAAAAGATTATTGACTTACGAATTTTCTAGTTTTAACATTATGTAATTATGGGTTTTGTTGTTAATTTATCATTTTTACTTGAATTTTTCTTATTTTGAATATACATATATATTTATTTATAGGACCTAATTTTAAGTTTTTTGCCCGGGGTCCCAAAAATGATTGGACCGGTCATGAGATCATTGCACCCACGTACACTATAACAATAATAAAATATATCACCACCATAAAGGGATTACAGAAGTCAGAACACCAAAGGATGAAGAAGGTACAAATATCTGGAAAGGAAAAATGAAAACTAACTTTTTCCCCTAGCAAGATTAGACATATATATATATATATATATATATATATATATATATATATATATATATATATATATATATATATATATATATATATATATATATATATATATATATATATATATATATATATATATATATAGGTGGGTTCAATGGAAAACCAACATGTATCGGAAAACTTTGGAAAACCTCCATGCACCACCACAAATGCATCACAATTCCCGCGTGATGCATCAAATTCCCCGCGTGATGCAACAAATTCCCGCGTGATGCACCGAATTCCCGCGTGATGCATTGACTTTCTGCGTGGTGCATCATCTGATCCAATGACTATAAAGTTGTTCCCGAGTTTTTCGATGCATATAGGTTTTCCATTGAACCCACCCCTATATATATATATCCTTGAAACAATGAACTGTTAATGAAGTTGGGCTGCACTATACTCAGTTGCAGTGGATGGAAAATAGAGCCCAACTAAAACTACAACTATACCGGCCCAGGGCCCAAGAAGAATAAAGAACAAAACAATAATTAACTTGAAAGAGTTGTTTCATTTAAACTTACCTCACCTCTTTAACAACCTCCAACTCTTATAACTTTATGGTTGTTTGGCTAGCCATGAGGGATTGGGGGTGTGGTCGCTAGGTAATTTTCCTCTTTTGATGAATCTTTGCAATTCGAAAGAAAAAAAAAATTGTTTCTGTTTCTTACTTGAATATGTTACAATAAAATTCATAAATAAACTTGTTTCTGTTTCTTTAGTTGGAAAATCCAATAAATGACACGTGACTTCACAAGAAAAGAGTATACTTACTCATTTATTAGTATGTATAGATATAGATAGATTAATTTTAAAAGAAATCCCTTTTGAGAACGTACATATTCAAATCTTGATTAAGGTCATCTGAATGAAATCGAAAAAAACTCATTTCACTTCGTATTTGAAGTTTGTAGGATACGAGGCTTAAGTAGGTTTTTAAATTATTCCCTTATGTATGTTATTAATTAATTAAAATTTTTTTTCTTATAAGCTTAACTCTTGTTATAATGAAAAAAAAAACAAAGTAAACAAAAAATCAATTGCTATCATCTTTAGATTTTGAATTGAGGGATCAAAAGTCATAAATATTCTCAACCCTGCCAATGACATCCTTCAAACCCCTACAATCAGAACCCAACCGGTGATTAAAACTATAAACTCATCGACGACCTCCTAATCTCACAATTACCATCGAATTTTTGAGGAATTTGTTTGAAGTATTTGAATGATTTCATCGGAGATTCAAACTCCAAACATAACAATATTTATTCTGTTGAACAATTTCTCTTTGTCTTTAACGATTTTTAGATCAGTTCTAGTTGGATGATTTTTTTTTACAGATCTTGGCTTGCTTTGTCTTAAACGATTTCGAGTTGATCGGCTTTGTATTGTTGCGGGTTTGGGTATATTTTTTGCATACATAGGTTCAACTTAAACGACTTTTTACAGTTTTGATTGCTTTCGGTTTGAGATTTGAGTTCTTCTAGTTCAATTGTTGCCTCTATCGATTATCTCTAGTGTCATTTTCACAGAACGAACTTTTGTATACACTTAGCTTTCATTTGACATATTATTTGTAAGTACATGTATTATCTTCATAAAAAGCTAGATTAGTTATTTGATTAATTTTTAAAAGTCTCTAAGTAAGATATATTTGTATAGTTTTAACCCTTTAAATTAAAATACTTTAATTCGACAACTTGCAACATGCAATTAATGACGCGGAAATGGACCAGCTACTCGTTAATCGCTTTGGGCCTGGCCTGCCCCTATATTGTTAGTTGTTACCCATAACTCATAAGTTGGTTATCAATATCATGATGTGTATACCTTTTTACTTACTTTTTCCTTTTCTAACAAAGGAGCTTCGATTTTATTCCTATTGAGATTTTAAAAGAGAGAAATTAAGTTTAGTGAGAAATCTAACTAAATATATCAAATAGCGATCAATTAACACTTCGTTGTTAATATGTAAACAACTAAAAAAAGAGATATAATCATCCATATGTACAAACAAGTGTTCACGGCAAAATTAATATCATTCACAGAGTGTCTGTAGTAAGATTAATAGATTTTAAAGGGTTCATAGTTGTGTCTACGACAAGATTCATAATATCTAATAAGATCATTGGATTCAAAAACATTTTTAGGATTCAACAAGTTTCTTGTGATTTAAAGAGTTTATGTTAGTATCTTTAATAAATATTCAAAAAAATTTATAATTGTTCATAACGTTTACAACAAATAAAACATTTATAAATGATTATATGTGTGTGTGTGTGTGTGTTTAAATTATAATCAGAAGCTAAATATATATTGAGAAATGTGAGAAGTATTATGATTTACTAATTTTGTACATTTATTCACTTGTTTTTTAAATTTGTGATTCATTATTTATAAACCTAATAATAATGAATCAACGTAAAAAATAATGAATTATTGATTCAATTAATCTAGAGGTTATGATTCATTATTTATATATTCAAAAAATAATGAATCAATATGTAGAAAAAATAATTCACATTGTTCCTCACACTTCTCAATATATATTTAGCTTCTCATTTGATCATATATATATATATATATATATATATATATATATATATATATATATATATATATATATATATATATATATATATATATATATATATATATATATAGGGGTGGGTTCAATGGAAAACCTATATGCATCGGAAAACCCGGGAACCACTTTATAGCCATTGGATCAGGCGATGCATCACGCAGAAAGTCGATGCATCACGCGGGAATTTGGTGCATCACGCGAGAATTTGGTGCATCAAGCGGGGAATTTGATGCATCACGCAGGAATTGTGATGCATTTGTGGTGGTGCATGGTAGTTTTCCAAAGTTTTCCGATGCATGTTGGTTTTCCATTGAACCCACCTATATATATATATATATATATATATATATATATATATATATATATATATATATATATATATATATATATATATATGGTTCAGATAATACCGCTCAATATGCAGCGCACCAGAAGGTACCATCCTTAAAAAACTTTTTAAAATTTTTTCATAAACATGTTTAAATTAACATTATGAAGATAATATGTAAATTTCAAACACATTCACATCTCCCAACTCCTTAAAAATAATGTGAACGTACACTTATATAAATTTACATGTATGTGAACGTACATCTATGTGATGCATGAAATTATGCATCATATAAATGCAAGTTCACATATATGCAAATTTATGTAAGTGTACGTTCACATCATTTTTTAGGAGATAGGAGATGTGAATGTGTTTGAAATTTACATATTATCTTCATAATGTTAATTAAAACATGTTTATGAAATAAAAATTTAAATTTTTTTTTTTTTTAGAAATTACATAATGAATGGAAATCTCTCGAACAATAAGCTATAAGGTTTGTAGTTAATGTGCTGAAAAAGAAGTTGTGAGAATTTTGAATTTGATGCGATAATTTATAATTTTATATACGAACTCATTTACTTTTAAATGATAATAATTCAATTTTCGTTGACTTTTGTACCACACATTGGTCCATCAATGCATTAACCACAGAATAAGTAGTTAGATGATAGGCATATATGGCGTGTAACATTTGATATCCAAAAACATTTCATTAAGTCCCTCAATAAAAAAACATTTTCTTAAAATTCCTTCAATTTAAATAATCTTATGCTAATCGGCTTTATTATTATTATTATTGATGACATAAAGAACCTGTTAAATTTTATGATTTAGGTCAAAGATAATTTCATACACTACGATTATATCCGTCGATCAGTCAAAGATATTTGTCTTAATTCTTTTTCAACTTAAATAATCCTATAGATTGTTATTTCAACATAATTTATTTTTTATTCTGGTAGTATTACCTACATTGACGTGTTTTTATTAGTATAATCGCTTTAAATTTTAAACAATTAATATGTTATACAATATTAAAAAAAGTTGTCGATATGTTACTTGTAATTAACCCCTAAAAGAAATTATATACCTATAAAAGTAACATCATAATATGAAAGATATTAACTAGTGATCATGATACACAAATAGTTCATTTTTTAACGTAAATAAATGGAAGATAAAGATGCTCCTTAATTTATAAAAAGAAAAATTTGCACAAAAAATCTTAAAGTTGAATCATTTTTGTGATTAAAACTACTAATCATTTTTTATTGCACAAAAACCTCTAACCGTGTGTTACATGTTATAATAGGTTGCTATGCTTACATGTCACACACGTGACGTTCACATGGCAAACCCGACTTATGTGTGATGTCTACGTAACATTACATGTGTAATTCTTAAACTGACTTTTTTGTATAAGAAACCCCAAAGTTGGTCACTTTTCGATTAAACCCTCAACTATTTCTTTTCCTCATCTCTAACCAACGGTCACATTCACCTCCTCTCTTCTTCTCTTCCTCTGGCAACTTCAATTACTCCATCCACTATTCGTGTTCATGGTTGTTTATTTTATGTGCGTATTTTCGATTAGCTTTTGCTCCTTAATCTTGAATTGCAACTTCATTTGTGCCGATGGAATCAATTTCGTTTTGTGTTCACGAGTTACATTTTTAGGTTCAAATTTATGTTCAATTTCGTTTATTTAGGTTCCATTTAGCTTCTGAATATCATCAACCAGAGCAGTGGAGTTCGCTAGAAGGTGGAAGTTTCATCGTAGAATGGGTTCTTTGTTTAATAAATAAAATTAAAATAAATTTCTATGTCATCAAACGCAATCAGTGAAGAAAATTAACGATTTTTGTTGGTAGGATTTTTTGTGTAATAAAAATTGATTTGGGGTTTTAATTGAAAAAATTTAACAAGACGAATGCTTTTTACGTAAAAATCTATTTTAAAAATTTATATGTGTTGTCATAATTTAAAAAAAAAAAATCCAAATTTAAAGAGTTTTAGTTGAAAAAAATCCAAACTCTCTTGTAAAGATGTCATTTTTATTCTAAAAAAGTGTTCTTTTTTCTCCGGCAATTGGGTTTTCTCATGGAGCTAAAAGGGGCAGAGGATTTTCGGAGCCCACTCGTCTTATTGGGTCTATGGCTTCCTATGATGAAGAATGATGATTTTTCAGTTGGAGTTTTGCCATTGATGATTGATTGATCGATCGAATATAAAAACTTTATTGAATAATTAAAGGTAAACAAGCATCAGATGAGAAAATCCCTCATCGTATCAATCTGATAAACAAAGGTATTGAGGTGTCCTGTTTGTGAGGATGGTGATGAATCGCTGGAACATAGATAGTAGAGTCGTTGATTGAGTTTTGTGTCCCTGTCTTTGGGACTTCGGATAAATTATTATCATCAAGTATCAACAATAGCTCAAGCGTTGGAAAAACTAACAATCAGCAAAAGTAACAGAAGACTTGGTCCAGTCTAGCTGCTGCACCTGTCAGTTCCAATTTGCTTGGAAAAGATCCATTTGTATTAAATGTAGAGTCTTCACTACCGTTTCATTGCGCATAAATTCAGACGTTTTTGTGTTTGTTTTATTTTAAGCACGTAATCGTCTTATAAGGATGGTCCTTGATCAAGGTGACTTCACCCTTGTTCTCATATGCCTCATCTCCACCATCTTTATCCGAGTGATATACAAATCTACTCGTACTCCTAAATCTTGTCTTCCTCTTCCACCGAGCCCCTTTCGCCTTCCAATCATCGGACACCTCCACCTTCTTGCTCCACTCCCTCATCAAGCTTTTCATAAGATTTCTATCCGACATGGGCCAATATTTCGCATCTTTATGGGATCGACACCTTGTGTTGTTGCTTCTTCACCAGAAACAGCAAAAGAAATCCTTAAAACGTATGAAAATGCCTTTTTAGACAAGCCCTATACCCCCTCTATTAATTACCTTTCTTATGGAGGCAATGGCTTCCTCTTTGCTCCTTATGGACCCTACTGGAAGTTCATGAAAAAGATGGTCATGTCACAAGTCCTCAATGGTACTACGCTTGAATCTCTTCTTCTAGTGAGGTACGATGAAATTAAACGGTTTATAGAATATTTATCAAAAAAAGCAAAAGTTGGGAAATCGGTAGAACTTGAAGGGGAGCTGATGACGATGACAAGCAATGTGATATCAAGAATGCTTATGAGCAAGAGGTGTTCAGAGGTAGAGGACGAGGCAGGAGATATAAGGCATATAATTATGAAGATGGCTGATCTTGTCGGAAAACTTAACCTTTCGGATTATATATGGTTCTGTAAAAATCTAGACTTGCAGGGAATTCGAAAAAGTATGAAGGATGTTCATACAAGATTTGACTCCTTGATGGAAAGAATCATGAGGGAGCATGAAGAGGCAAGAAAGCAGAAGAAGGAGACAGGGGAAGTGAAGGATTTGCTCAACATTTTACTTGATATCTCAGAACTTGAGAGCATGGAGATAAAGTTGACCAGGGAGAACATTAAAGCCTTCATTCAGGTAACCATTCTTCAATGTTTTAAGTGTCCATCTCTACAATATATTTGATATTTCCTTCTAATTAATAACATGTATGTGTTCCCTTTCAGGATGTACTTGCCGCAGGAACAGACACTTCCGCGATAACTATAGAATGGGCATTATCAGAACTCATCAACCATCCAAACATAATGAAAAGAGCAGTAGAAGAAATTGACCAAGTTGTCGGCAAAAACAGACTTGTACAAGAATCAGACATACCAAACCTTCCTTACCTCCAAGCAATCATCAAGGAAACGCTACGGCTGCACCCTGCAGCCCCGTTGATTCACAGACGATCAACGCAAGATTGCACCATCAGAGGCTATCATATTACAGCAAAGACTAATGTAATAGTGAACGTGTGGGGCCTTGGCCGAGACCCCACCCACTGGGAACAGCCACTTGAATTCAGGCCAGAGAGATTTGAAGCGAAACAATTTGATCTGAGAGGACAGCATTTTGAGTTGTTGCCCTTTGGGAGTGGAAGGAGGATGTGTCCAGGGACATCCTTAGGGTTGATGTTGGTACATGTGACCATTGGTTGTATGGTTCAGTGCTTCGAGTGGAGGGCTGGGAAAGATGGGAATCTATCAAGCGTTGATATGGAAGAGGGTACCGGGATCACACTTCCTAGAGCCAACCCTTTGGTTTGTGTTCCTGTTGAACGACTTAATCCCATACCATTATTGACTATGTAATTAATGTGTTATTGATCGAGTTTTAATACACCTGCATCTTCATTACATATTAATTAACCAATGTCATTTTTCACACTCTTGTTTTGTTTGGTTATATCTGCTGATCGATCAGATGTTACATGCAACCTCTATCTTGATTCTTGAATGCATATTATATTTGTGTTATTTTATATTTTCACCATAAAAGTCTTGAGTGTTGAGTAACTTTATATAAAATAACGATTGATGATTATGTGCAACGTATAAGCTAGTGGCTGTATTGCATTTACATCGAGGATTTGTTTTTGGGTCACGTACTAAATGATAAGCGTAGAGAATCACAAAATGCATGCATCGTAGAGTTCCATACTTCCATGCCTGTCAGATCACTTCATCATTAATGATAGCGGGGAGCAGGCCAGCAGGGGTGATTGAATGCACTGGTGGGCCTTGGCGGCTACAAAATCCATTCGCACAAAATGTCATTTTCACTTAACCCGCATTTGGTGATATGACAAGATTTTCATATGACTGGATTTGAATCTTGTCATGTGTTTGGTTTGCATGATTTCAGATTAGTGAAGGATGGAGATTATATTGACATCAGACAAACACAGGGAGATGGAAACTGAAAACTGCTTCTTTTGGAGTTTTAAAGACATGTTGACCATCATATATGGATTTTAAGTGGTTTGTTTGTTTCTGCATACTGTATGTGTTGGAGATTTTATGATGAATGTTAGTCGTAGCAAAATACTTGAGTCAATAAATGTTATAATCATTACAATCATATCGTCCCCCTTGTCTTGATCACAGAAATTTAACCACCTTCAATGTTAGTACGTACAACGGAACATGCAAATTTGCAGATTTGAATGCAGGGATCTTGTATATATATATATATTCAGTTGCATTTATTCCAAATGATGGGTTCTAGGGAAGGGATCACCGGATACCTACAATTTTGTATATTATTGTCAAATAAATAGTGCATTTACCATAACTGCATCTACTTGACTTGAATATTGTTCTGTTTTACACTTACAGGGTGTTATATCTGCAGTAGCAAGTACATATATCAGCTGTTGTCTTGTTGATTGATGTTTTGAGTTATACTAGTTCATATCATGCATCTTTAATTGTAGGTATCCGGGACGGGGAGTTATGTGCAGATAATAAGGCCTATAGCAGCAAGTATGAGACATTACTCATCATCGGTGACCAAGGAGGTGATTTGTATTTACACCGTATTTATTTCAGTGACATTGAATGTGAGTGGTTTACTTTCCTTGTAAGCTTAGATGAATATAACTTTTGGTTCAAACTGTAAACATCAAGAGATCATCACAAGTCCGTTCTAAATTGTAAGTGTGAAACATTATGCAAATCTGTTGTCTGGAGAATTAGATAATTTGTTCAATGTTCAAATTTTTTATAAGTGTGGAGATTTAAATAATGTGAATACACAAAGTTAACGGTTTAGCAGAACTTTTTTATAAGGTGATTACTGATTAGCTTAGCTGGATCAAAGGTTTCTTCAAGGACACCATAACTGACATTAACAATTGCAACTTTTTCGAATTTTCAAATATAATAGGCGAAAGAGTGTTGCAGGATTGAGGATAGTAGAAATAAGAATTCAGAATACCCCAGAAAAACAGTTGCTAAACTAGTTGAGAAAGCTTTTATTCATATATTAAAGAAAAACCCAATGCTAGAAAGGTTGAGAGTAAAAAACAGAGTCTCTGTGTACCTTCAGTTCATTACAATTGGTTGATAATCTTGAACTAAACGAAGGCTCCACTCTCATCGACAACAAAGAAGACTAGATTCTCAATGAATCTGTGAGGTATAACTGACTCATCATTTTGGGATGATTGGGTTCCAGCTATTCTAATTGTTGACCCTTTTATTTTCTCTTGAAAGGTTCATCGATCTCCTTTGATACGAATTTACAGCAGATTGGATGATGTTATTTTTAATGTCAACAGGCATATAAACTCATATCATGCACCTTCAAGCAGTTGATGCAATTTATGTGATTGATGAAGTTATCAAGTAAGTTGATTTTTGCATGATAAAATATTGCTCTGATGAGCATAAGAACCTTATTGATGGGTTGAGCTTTCTTTATCACATAGATTATGGGTAGTGGAGATTAAGTTATGAGAACAAATTTGCTTATGGTTTGTTACTGTGTCAAGATTTATTGTAAAAAAATTAATTGATGGAAGAGTAATTCAATAATCAAATGAAATGTCCCTTTCCTACTTTAGAAACCAATAATACCAAGTCAAAACTATCCTTGTACCTTAGTAATTGCGAGTTGTATGTATGCTCCAAACATCCATGAAGTTTGATCTCATCAAACGGATTGAGTATCAGGTGGCATAGCTAGCTCCAAATACATGATGGAAATACCAAATAACAATCATTAAAAGGGTGTTTATTTTTATTTTTTATTTTTACTTATTTAAGTATTTTGATTTAAGGTTATAGGTTGCTGCTGCGGTTGTTGATGTTATCCACTATTCTTAATGGGCAATTCTATACGCACACCCCCCTTAATTGCTAATCACACGCTCCTTCTTAATGTGAAAGGAAATTAACTTTTAATCATTGAGTTTCACGTTATTAACAAAAATCATGTGAGTAAGAGGGTGTGTGATTAATAAAAATTAAGAAAAAGAGGATGTACATATAGCAATGCCCTTCTTAATTTCATATGGAAAACTATATATACAAACGAATTTGATCGGTATGTTTTTAGTGTATTATCCTATCCCATAACAAAATTTGGATATCCGTTAGAACAAATTGTTGTTATTGGAAGGTGACTGATTCACAATCTCAAGAACATCCGAGGTTTGATTCCCAAGTTCGTCCCTGTGAATATCGTAATAATTATTCTAACATATCTTGCATCCTGCAACGATGAATCCACCACATCTGTTCACTTTCAGGTTGCTCCGGCTCCATGCTCCTCATATTCAGATTTGTGTGTTTGCCAAAACAGATTATGATCTATGGTTTTCTTATTTTAATGAACAAAACATCTAAAATAAGCTGGTCGAGAGATTGATGATGTCAGACGATAGTTTTTTGAAGGTATTAATTACCGCCTAATTATCGATAACTAATAGCCAATTCTATTTTGAACAAAAAATGTTATTGAAGACACCAATAGCAAGAGTTCATGGAGAGGAATCAGGAAAACAAATCAAATACATGCATATATATGTCTGTCTATCTTTCCGGCAGTCGAGAATTTCCTATAATTTGTAACCCGGATGCAAAATGAAAATTACACACACAGTAAGAGACCCCAAGAAAGAAAATGGCAAATTGGAAAAGCCACTTGAATAGAATAAGAGGACAATACTTTAACATGATACCATTTGGTTGCGAGAGGATGATGTTTATTAGGGGGGCTTTTAATTTGGTAGAGATTATCAAAAGCAAGGAAATGTTTATTAGCTTGCATCATTTATGTAAATCCTTTATAATTTTGAATCAATATATTGGCTAAAATTCAATTATCTCGTTTTTCTACTAACGGTAGAGAATTGTATAAGCTAAAAATAAATAAAAAGAATTGCAACAATTAGATGGTTATTGTATATTTCAATGTCCTAGCCTAAGAATTCATTGATTTTATCTTCGTTTCTTTTCTCTTCAATTCTCTCTAACAAATGGCCTATTGGTGTACAATGTGACGTGTCATGATTATCGTATTTTTCAATTGTCAATGCGACAGGTCATAGGACCGAGTTGTTTTCTAACTAGTTCCAATCCAATGGTTTTTTTTTATTTTATATTTCATTGTTTATGTCATATCTAGATGTCAGTTGTCCCAGCTTGGCCTTGTTTACAAATTCCACACTGCAGGAATATCTATTTATAATGATCAGCTGCTTCATGCATGAAAGGAGGAGATCAATCTGTTGCTTGTTGGGTGATCCTCTGTTGAGATTTTAACTACCTGGAACAACCAAGAATTTCAACCAACAACCAATCATTTCCATTAAACAAAAAATCCTAAACATAACCGGTCATTGACCATTACCTATTATTACAACAAAACCTCACTACAAACATTGACGATTCTTCATCGACAGATGAAGATCATCGCACTCACCTACACTATAACAGAGATAAAATATCTCACCACCATAAAGGGAATGGCTCCCTCACTTGTTTAGCTAGATGACATATGTCACAAGGTTGGAAAGAATTTATAAATTCTTTCAAGTCTAAGAGTGTCGTGTCTTTCAGAACATGCAGAACTTGAATAGCAGGATGACCAAGCCTTTGATGCCACAATTCATTCAGTTGAGTACTTAAGGTAACACTTAATGAAATCGGTGTATTACCTGGATACTCAGGACAGAAAATATACAGACCATCACATTGACCACCAACCTCCAAGGTCTCTCTTGTTATCAAGTCCTGAATATAGCAACATTTTTCATCAAAACCAACATGTAGTCCACAATCCCTCACAAGACTATGTACAGAGAGAAGGTTAACATTATATTATGGCACAACTAAAATTCCAAATAGTATAACCTTGTCACTTAATTTTTAAATCACCATTTTAACCACTCTAGCAGAAGTTCCATTTGGATGACAACAACATTAAAATTCAAATCAGTAACATCCACAACATTAAACAAATTTCTGTCAGTGTTTGTCATGTGTTGGTTTCCACCCGACTCTATAGTCCACCCCACATTTGTTTTAGTTGAACTCAAATTGCATTTGGCATGAAAAATTTATTTATACTTAGATTTGAGTTATGAAAGGTACCTGACATATTGGAGATAGGCTCAGTTTGACTGGTGTTTTCCTCCAACAAGGACATCAACCTAGACAACTGATTCTTTGTAAGAGAGACAGTAGTAGGAGTTTCACAAGAGTTGTTACTCAAACCAAGTTTTTGTTGAGCAATAGTTTTATTACTTTTCTTCTTAAAACTTTGAGGATACCCAACAATTTCAAAACACTTGTCCACAGTGTGGTTTGTTCTCCCACACTTAGAGCATTTCATGTTACTGACATTCTTTGTGGGGTATCCTATAATTTCAAAACATCCATCAATTGCATGACCATTTCGAAGGCATTTTTTACATTTTAAATAAGGATTAGCCAAATTCTTCTGTTGATATGTTTTCGAAAAGAAAACAGAAGAATGGGCACTAGATTTACTGTCAGTTTGTGATGAGTTTCTATGAGACTCGTCTCCCAAAACTAATGAAAAAGCAGTTTTTACTGAAGGTAAGGGATCTCTTGTCAAAATATTACTTCTGATTGGTTGATAAACCTCATCCAAACCCATTAAAAATTGCATCAGTTTTAACAGGTTTGAGTGACTTTGAATTTCTTTTGAAGCATCACACACACATTGCGGAAGTTTTAACATAGTGTCATATTGTTTCCAGAGGGAGTTCAATTTATGATAGTAATCAGATACAGAAGTTCCACTTTGAGTTAAACAGTTTATTTTTTTATGCAGGTTGAACATTACAAAGCAATCAACGTTATCATAGGTTTCTATTAACTCGCACCAAACTTCAGAAGCAATTTTTGAGTAAATATGGACATTATACAACTCCTCAGAAATAGAACTCAGAATCCAAGACAAGACGACCGCATTACACCTATCCCATTGTTTACCCAAAACATCATTTGTCAAAGATTTTTCAAGGGAACCATCAATAAAACAAACTTTGTTCTTTGTTTGTAAAGCTGATTCCATCGCACAAGACCACGACTTATAGTTCTCTATTCCTTTTAGTTTAAAGTTCACAAGAGAAGTACAGCTAGCGTCACTAGGATGAAGATATAACGGATCACCAAAATTCAATTTGCTAACAATAGTATCTACTTGTTTCTCCATGTTAAACAGATAAGAATCATAAACCCAAACAAACAGTGCAACACGTATCCAGGGCAGCACAAGCCTTCCAGAAACAACCACAAAGAATTAACTAGATATGCTCACCTACACACACAGGAGACTCAATCCCTTGCGGACAGGATTCCAAGGAATTCAAATGCCCGGTCAAGTCCAGAACTGAATCCCCATCAACAAAAAAAAAAAACACAACAATTTTCGAAGGTTCTTGTCTATAGGCCAAGTATGAGGTCGTAGGGCGTAGGCACGGAAACTCCCACGGCCAAGAACTTGCTACAACACAAGAAAGGGCAGAAGACTTACAGTGTACTCCACCTCTTGATTTTTTCGTTTCTAACAGCCAAGCCTTACAATGTTACGAGCAGCGGAAAACCAAAATCAAACACACCAGTGGGAGGAAACCGTCAAGGTTACACAACAAGACTCTCAACACGAGAATGGAAGCAGGCGACGCAGTGGTAGGTAGAATAAAAAATCATCAAACCCTAATCAATCGAAACCGAGAACCAAGGCTGTGAAACCATGTTGAGAATTTAACTATCTTGAACAACCAAGAATTTCAACCAACAACTAAGATTTTCCATTAAACAAAAAAAACGTAAACATTGACTATTACCAACTATTACAACAAAACGGCGCTACAAACATTGACGATTCTTCATCGACAGATGAAGATCATCGCAATCAGAAAACCAAAGGACGAAGAAGGTACAAATATCTGGAAAGGAAAAATGAAAACTAACTTAATTCCCGAGCAGATTAGACGAAGATATATATCCTTGAAACAATGCTGCGTTGTATTCAGTTGCAGTAGATGGAAAATAGAGCCCAACCAAAACTACCACTATACCGGCCCAGGGCCCAAGAAGAATAAATAAAATATTATAAGATATTTAAGATTTATAACATTGTATATATAAATAAAATATTATAAGATATTTAAGATTTCTCAATGAAATATAACGTTTGATTTAATTATTTCTTGAACTTGATACATTTAGATTTATTTCTAAATAAACGAAATATGTCATTTATATATAATTTTTAGTTTTAGAATATATATATATATATATATATATATGACAAATATATTATTAGTATTATTAAAATACTTTAATAATTTTAAGGACTAATTATATAAGATTAAATATATAAATATTTATATTCTTTTACATACAATGAAACAAATTGATCAAAAGTGAAACAAATAAAAAAGGATGAAATTGACATTTTTAAAAAATGATCAAATTAGATGACCATTTGTGTAATTTAGACTTTTTAAAATGTAGAAGTTCAAAAAAATAGAGAGATAAAGGATAATAAATAATTGATTTAAAAAAATACCATCATTTAGTAAATAAATTTAAAAATACAAGTATTTGGTAAATAAATTTTCAAATCACTATGCATTTGTAAATAACTCTTCCATGTCATGCCATGATACATGATATTTTAAAAATGTTATTTATTTTGTTAACTATATTATAAAAGAAAACCCTTTTGAGAACGTACATGTTCAAACCTTCATTAACGCCATCCGAATGAAATCCAATAAACGCATTTCACTCCGCATTTGAAGTTTGTAGGATATTATGATTCAAAACCTAATCCAACCATACATTATAGTTAGAGATTTTCTTCTTCTTTTTTTTTTTTTTTTTTGCAAGTCTGGAAATTAAGTACCTTTGTATTCGGAGGAATGCAATTCACAATCTTTTAAAGAATTACTTTATGATTCAACTTTTTTTTTTTTTTTTTTTACTTAAAAACCAGTTTTACTTAATTTTTAACCAATTTATAAATTTATCTTATTCTAATTATTGAATAATCAAAGGTAAACAAGCATCAGATGAGAAAATCCGTCATCGTATCAAATCTGATAAACAAAGGTGTTGAGGTGTCCGGTTTGTGAGGATGGTGATGAATCTCTGGAACATAGTTGAGTCGTTGATTGAGATTTATGTCCCTGTCTTTGGGACTTTGGTTAAATTGCTATTATCAAGTATATATCAACAATAGCTCAACCGTTGGAAAAACTAACAATCAACAAATATAACAGAAGACTTGGTCCACTCTGGCTGCTGCACCTGTCACTTCCAATTTTCTTGGAAAAGATCCATTTATATTAAATGTAGAGTCTTCACTACCGTTTCATTGCGCATAAATTCAGCCTTTTTTTTATAAGGATGGTCTTTGATAATGATCAGCAAGGTAACTTCACCCTTGTTCTAATATGCCTCATCTCCACCATTTTTATCCGAGTGATGTACAAATCTACTCGTACTCCTAAATCTCATCTTCCTCTTCCACCGAGCCCCTTTCGCCTTCCAATCATCGGACACCTCCACCTTCTTGCTCCACTCCCTCATCAAGATTTTCATAAGATTTCTATCCGACATGGGCCAATATTTCGCGTCTTTATGGGATCTACACCTTGTGTTGTTGCTTCTTCACCAGAAACAGCAAAAGAAATCCTTAAAACGTATGAAAATGCCTTTTTAGACAGGCCCTATAACTCCTCTGTAAATTACCTTGCTTATGGAGGCAATGACTTCATCTTTGCTCCTTATGGACCCTACTGGAAGTTCATGAAAAAGATGGTCATGTCACAAGTCCTCAATGGTACTACACTTGACTCTCTCCTTCTAGTCAGGTACGATGAAATTAAACGGTTTATAGAATATTTATCAAAAAATGCAAAAGTTGGGAAATCGGTGGAACTTGAAGGGGAGCTGATGACAATGACAAGCAATGTGATATCAAGAATGCTTATGAGCAAGAGGTGTTCAGAAATAGAGGACGAGGCAGGAGATATAAGGCATATAATTACGGAGATAGCTGGTCTTATCGGAAAACTTAACCTTTCGGATTATATATGGTTCTGTAAAAATCTAGACTTGCAGGGAATTCGAAAAAGTTTGAAGGATGTTCATACAAGATTTGATTCCTTGATGGAAAGAATCATGAAAGAGCATGAAGAGGCAAGAAAGCAGAAGAAGGAGACAGGGGAAGTGAAGGATTTTCTCAATATTTTACTTGATAGCTCAGAACTTGAGAGCATGGAGATAAAGTTGACCAGGGAGAACATTAAAGCCTTCATTCTGGTAACCATTCTTCAATGTTTTAAGTGTCCATCTCTACACATATATATATATATATATATATATATTTGATATTTCCTTCGAATTAATAACATGCATGTGTTCCTTTTCAGGATGTATTTGTCGCAGGAACAGACACTTCCGCGATAACTATAGAATGGGCATTATCAGAACTCATCAACCATCCAAACATAATGAAAAGAGCAGTAGAAGAAATTGACCAAGTTGTCGGCAAAAACAGACTTGTACAAGAATCAGACATACCAAACCTTCCTTACCTCCAAGCAATCATCAAGGAAACACTACGGCTGCACCCTGCAGCCCCGTTGATTCACAGACGATCAACGCAAGATTGCACCATCAGAGGCTATCATATTACAGCAAAGACTAATGTAATAGTGAACTTGTGGGGCCTTGGCCGAGACCCCACCCACTGGGAACAGCCACTTGAATTCAGGCCAGAGAGATTCGAAGCGAAACAATTGGATGTGAGAGGACAGCATTTTGAGTTGTTGCCATTTGGGAGTGGAAGGAGGATGTGTCCAGGGACATCCCTAGCGTTGATGGTGGTACATGCGACCATTGGTTGTATGGTTCAGTGCTTCGAGTGGAGGGCTGGGAAAGATGGGAATCTATCAAGCGTTGATATGGAAGAGGGTACGGGGATCACACTTCCTAGAGCTAACCCTTTGGTTTGTGTTCCTGTGGAACGACTTAATCCCATACCATTATTGACTATGTAATTAATGTGTTATTGATCGAGTTTTAATCGCTACTATACACCTGCATCTTCATCACATATTAATTAACCAATGTCATTTTTCACACTCTTATTTTGTTTGGTTATATCTGCTGATCGATCAATTGTTATATGGAACCTCTATCTTGATTCTTGAATGCATAGTATATTTGTAGAGTTCCATGCCTGTCAGATCACTTCATCATTAATGATAGCGGGGAGCAGGGGACTTAGGGGAGCAAAGGTTTCTTCAAGGACACCACCATAACTGACATTAACAATTGCAACTTTTATGAATTTTCAAATATATTAACCGAAAGAGTGTTGCAGGATTGAGGATAGTAGAAATAAGAATTCAGAATACCCCAGAAAAACAGTTGCTAAACTCAATTCCCAAGTAGTTGAGAAAGTTTTTATTCATATATTAAAGAAATACCCGATGCTAGAAAGGCTGAGAGTAAAAAACAGAGTCTGTACCTTCATTACAATTGGTTGATAATCTTCATTACAAAGAAGACTAGATTCTCAATGAATCTGTGAGGTATAACTGACTCATCATTTTGGGATGATTGGGTTCCAGCTATGCTAATTGTTGACCCTTTTATTTTCTCTTGAAAGGTTCATCGATCTCCTTTGATATGAATTTACAGCAGATTGGATGATGTTATTTTTAATGTCAACAGGCATATAAACTCATATCATGCACCTTCGAGCAGTTGATGCAATTTATGTGATTGATGAAGTTATCAAGTAAGTTGATTTTTGCATGATAAAATATTGCTCTGATGGGATGGGTTGAGCTTAATTCACCGTTGTACGAACGAGGTTCATCCCCTTCTTTTCACTATTTGAAAGCTTAATCTGTACCATGAAAAATACCACTGTTCAAAGTATAATTTCTTTATCACATAGATTATGTCTAGTGGAGATTAATTTATGAGAAAATTAATTGATGGAAGAGTACTAATTCAATAATCAAATGAAATTAATGTCCCTTTCCTACTTTAGAAACCAATACCAGGTCAAAACTATCCTTATATGACTAATTTGTCCTTGTACCTTAGTAATTGCCAGTCGTATGTATGTATGCTCCAAACATCCATCAAGTTTGATCTCTTCAAACATCAGGCGGAATAGCTCCAAACACATGATGGAAATACCAAATAACAATCATTAATGAAACACAAGACTTGGTTTCTATTCTGTTAGACATCACTTGTCATTGCCGGCTACAATTTGTTTAAACGAGAATAATAACAAATGTGGACACCATATTTAATTTGGTTTATATAATTTGGAAAGAGAAGGTTTTGATTTATATAAATTTGAGCATAATCTTTCTAGTTTGGGCACATCATTAATCATGGCTGATTTCCAAAGCTACTTCATCCTCTTTGTTATATGGTTGATCACTACCATCTTGATCCGGGCGTTGTTCAAATCCGCTCGTTCTAAACCTCTTCTTCCACCAACACCTTTTGCTCTTCCCATCATTGGACATCTTCACCTGCTTGCTCCGATCCCTCATCAAGCTTTTCATAAGCTTTCCCTCCGATATGGACCAGTTTTTCGCCTATTTCTTGGCTCTGTACCTTGTGTTGTTGTCTGTGCTCCAGAAGCAGCGAAAGAATTCCTTAAAACGTATGAAAATGCATATTTAGATCGACCCCAAAACTCAGCTGTGGTTTATCTAACTTATGGGTCAAAAGACTTCTCATTTGCTCCTTATGGATCGTATTGGAAATTCATGAAGAAGATAATCATGTCAAGGCTCCTAAATGGAACAACACTTGACTTGCTCCTTCCGCTTAGGTATGATGAGATTAGTCGTTTTATTAGATCAATATCTCAGAAGGCCAAAGTTGGGAAAACGGTGGATATGAACAGAGAGCTGTTGAAGATGACAAACAATGTCATATCAAGAATGCTGATGAGCGAAAGGTGTTCAGATAATGAGGATGATGCAGGAGAAATCAGGAAATTGGTTACTGAGATAGCTGAAATTACTGGTAGATTTAACCTCTCCGACTACATTTTGATTTTTAAGAATCTAGACTTGCAGGGATTTGGGAAAAGGTTGAAGGATATTCGTAGCAGATTTGATGCTTTGATAGAGAGGATCATGAGGGAGCATGAAGAGGCAAGAAAGCAGAAGGAGGCAGGAGAAGTGAAGGACCTGCTCCACATTTTACTGGATATTGCAGAAGATGAGAGTATGGAGATACAGTTGAGCAGAGAAAACATTAAAGCCTTCATTCTGGTAACACATCTCTCCATGTATTTTAATTTGGTAACATTGTATATGAAATGTTAACAAATTTATTTGGCATATCAGGATATATTTGCTGCAGGAACAGACACTTCGGCTATTACAACCGAATGGGCTTTAGCAGAACTCATCAACCATCCAAACATCATGAAAAAGGCAGTAGAAGAAATCGATCTAGTAGTTGGCAAGAATCGACTTGTACAAGAATCAGACATACCAAAACTTCCTTACCTCCAATCAATCGTCAAAGAAACGCTACGACTCCACCCGACAGGCCCAATGATTATAAGACAATCAACAGAAGATTGCACAGTAGCAGGTTACCATATCCCAGCAAACACTAGTATATTTGTCAACGTCTGGGCCCTTGGAAGAGACCCAAAGCATTGGGAAAACCCACTAGAATTCAGGCCAGAACGATTTAACGAGAGCCAGACGGATGTGAGAGGACAACACTTTCACATGATACCGTTTGGTAGCGGGAGGAGGATGTGTCCAGGGACTTCACTAGCGTTGCAAGTTGTACATGTAACTCTTGGTTTGTTGGTTCAGTGCTTTGAATGGAAGGCTGGGATTGATGGGAATCTTACTAGTGTTGATATGGAGGAAGGAATTGGGATCACACTTCCTAGAGCTAACCATTTGGTTTGTGTTCCTGTGGCTAGAATTGCTCCAATCCATTTGTCAATGTGACGTCTCATGGGTCGAGTTGTAATTGTACTAGTTCTAGCTAGTCCAATGCTCTAAGATTTCTCATGGTTAATTTATGTCATTTCTAGACGTGCTTGTCCCAGATCGCTTTTCACTCGACCTTACTTGCAAGTACTACACAATGCAACATATTAACTAGAAAACACAGAATTTATTCAACTGTAACAAACATGAAAGATTATATATATAGCTAATTAAGGTATCTACAATTATATTGTTTGATCAAAATGTGAATAATGAATAGCAAACAAATCAATAATAGAACACAAGAAGATGAGTCATGAGTATGATGAACTTGATAAGCTGCCACAGGCATGATAAGTTACATCCTGATCTAAATGACATAAGTAGCAATCACTCAAAAACTAAACAAACAGAAGTCGGGGTGGCCATCCAAACAGCCACAAAATAAACACATAGAGTTTGGATTATTTGTGGTTCTACGGTTCCACGCTTATGGTTGCACTGTTTGTTCTTCCTATATTGAATAAAATGGTTTTAAATATTAACATAAGTAGAATTAAAGTCAAAAGTCAGAAAAAGAAACAGAAATTAACAGAGACATATATAATCTAAAGAAATTTATGTTTTAATTTGTAAAGGCAGAAATCAGTTAGGGGCTTAGGTGGTCCTTGCATGTGTACAAGATAGATGAAATAGAGACAGATGGAGAGAAAAATTGATATATTCTAAAGAAATTCAAATAGGAAAATTGAAACAAATTAAATATTTAATGTAGAATCTTTCTGTTAAAGAAATATAATCCTTATGTTTGAAAACAGGTTTTGGAGCAAAATTCTATAAACTGTGTCCATATAACGCATTTAATCCAAACAACATACGTTAAACCACATTACCTAATCAAATAGCCGTGATATTATACATATTTTATGGTTCATTTACCTCTTAGTTTTTATGGTTTTTATACCTAAATTCATGAAAAATATATTGAATTCCTTCATATATTGATTTCGGGGTTTAAAAGCCATTAAATCGACAAAGAAACAAAAAAACGAGAAAAAAAGGGATGGAGTTGATGATTGGGTCATCTACCATAATCAAAAGTAAAAAATTAACGAAAATTGATGCTATGCACCCGCATATGGTCAGCCTAGACCAGTCAAAGCAAGTCACGCACATGCGTGACTTAACTCTACGTGATTGCGTACGAGACTTAGCCCACAAAAATTCATTGTTAAACACTAGTTCACATTAGTTTGAGGACATACTTATTTTAGAATCTATTTTTTACTCTCACCGTCAAACACACTAACTAAAAATTAAAATTCCAATCCCTCCAAATTTCATTCTGTGAACCAAATGACGTCTTAGTCATTTAACTCATATACTCGTCTTAGTCGTTTAACTCCGAATTCTAATCCCACATTTAGTATGTGAGGTAAACGATATAAATAAAATTTGATTAAAATAAAGATCGATCCTTTAAATAGTCTCAAAATCATTTAAATACATACACTCAAGTCATGCACTTGCACACACATGCACTCACTTGTCATGATCTATGGGTCGTAGCTGAATATAAATGATTGTAATACATGATAAGAATAACATAAATATATGTGTGTGTGTGTGTGAGTGATAATTTATGTTCCATTATATCGTTTAAGTCATATACTAAAGATTAGAAACTATTTTATAATATATAAATTTTATTTTCAATATCTCAACCTTGTTATAATATTAAATTTTGATTAAAAACATAAATTTATAGTTTTTATAGTCTGAACATGTATATATAATACTTAATCTAACTCCAAAATTAAAAATCAAATTTGCAATTATATATATATATGAGAGAGAGAGAGAACGAGGAAAATAAGGGGTGACCATGGCTCACCTTGTTTCTAACAGGGCTACGCCACTGGGTGGCACATGCCACCCCGGCCACACCTTGATCCGCCCATGTATAAACTAGTCAATTATTCATGTATTAAAACATTTACAAAATAGTAATAACAATAAACATTGTTTTATTTATAATATTAAATAATTATAATAGATGATGATAAAATAATAGCATATATAAATCTAAGTTAAATTAATTTAAATTTATAAACAATCAATCTTTAATAGAGTTAATGAAAATATTAAATTTTAAGATGTTCAAATTTAAAGATTGTTGTAAATTATATAAATATATTGCTGGCAGAGCAGAAAGAAACTTTGCTCACGTGACATAATTCTAGCCGTTTAAAATAAAAATAAATGTATCTGTGCTCACGTTCATGACATGATTATAACCGTTGAAAATAAAAAAAAAGTGGATATAAGATTGCAAAGTTGTTGAAAATTAAAAAAAAAAAATTAGGATAAGATAAATAGCTGAAAAAATCATCAAAATTTCTCTCACACACAGATAGAGAGTAAATTACAAAAATGGTCAATGTAGTTTGCATAAAATTTTGGATTCGGTCCATGTAATTTCAATTTTGCATAAACAGTCATGATTTGCACAATTTAGTTGCAGAAATGGTCTATCTATCTTATTATTTTTCTAAATGACAATTATATACTTATCCTTCGTAACATTTCCGATCCATTTCTTTTCATAATTTTTGTTTTTGTTTTTAAATTTTAAATTTAAATATTAATTTAATAAATGATATTTTTATTAATTAATTAATATTATTCTCATTGCTTAAGATATGTATATTTTTTATTTATTAAATTTAACTATTTTATCTATTTAATTAATTTATTGTACATTTCAATTATGTATTTAATTTATTTACCGAAGTTTTATTTATATTATCTTTTATTATTATAATATTTATACATTTTATGTATTTTATATGTTTTGATATATTTATTTCATTACGTTAATATATTTTGATTTTATTATACTTTTCTAAGAAAATATATAAATTAATTGTAAAATAAAATGAATTATGATGAAGGATTGAAGGAATGAAGTCAAACACACATCAAATCAAACAAGGTAAAAATTCAAAGAGCGAGGGCGGCATCCCAAGTATCATGATATCATCTATGTATCGTAATCCTTTATGACATATTGTTTATGATACTTTCTAGTTTTTTTATTGCATTTATTAGTTTCATAAAAATTTTGATAATCAAGGCATCAACAATGGAAGTCTCATCTATATATCACAATGACATGTCATATTATCAATGTATTAATTATTTCATTGCAAAAAAGGGTATCATGTTGTATTTTATGATACTCATATCATATATAATATTTGTAGCATGGGTGACAATTTTGACCAAACGGACCGAACAGTTAAATGGACTCATTGTAAAAAAAAAAAACTAAGATAAAACATAATTTTTTTATAAAAGGATGTATTATAAAATTGTTCTTTGAAAATTTTTTCAAAATTATGTACAATTTATGAGTTTTGTCGTCAACCCGTCTGACCCGTTACTTGAATGAGCTAAAATTGTCACCCCTGATTTGTAGCATGCAAGAAACTGGGTCCAACTAATAAAATGTATTAGAGTTGTTTAAAAAATAGTAATTAAATAGCATGTGAGACCTTTTAAATATGTTCTAAAAACATTATATAAGTATTATGGTTGTTGGAGAGAACGTTGTCGCAAAAAATATTATTATTTGATAATATGACATGATTGTTGATGCTTAGAACATCTCCAGATGTTCAAACCCTTAAGGGTTTTTTTTTTTTTAAAACAGGCAAAAACCTATTTGAATGAGAAAAGTAAAAAGGAAACAGAGAGATAAACTCAAATAATTAAACTCATTAAATCGAAACATTTTATCATTTCATATAAAGATTTGTCACATCACTTCCATGTCATCTATACCTTTTAAAAACAACCTAGTTGGAGATGTCCTTATATCATGTAGATGATATGGTAGCATATCAGATAAATAAGTGGGTCCCTTAAAACTATTAAAGTCTTAAAGTTGAGTAAGAATTTGTATTAAATTGTAAATTGGAAAGTGTTGGCATGCTTATGATAGAGTACTGTATTAATATGATAGTTGATGAAAATGTCCACTACACGTGTTTGCCCCTCTTTCTTTAGTATCCATTCAGAAGTTTTTAACCGAATATATATATATATATATATACACACACACACTCCTCACAAAATACTATTGGAGGGAGACTGTTGAAATTTCTACGTACGTGGTGGTTCAGTGGTTGCAAATCCGGGCTGATAAACCGGAGAAAACACAAGTTAGTACGTGGAAATTAAGAATAAAGATGCATCACATATTATATCAATAGATTAAAACTAGCTCCATCACTTATATAAAACTAGGGAATGGGAATGGGAAGGGGATCGAGCCTCGAAACGGGAACACAAACCAAAGGGTTAGCCCTAGCAAGTGTGATTCCTTTACCTTCTTCCATATCAACACGAGTCAGATTACCATCTTTACCAGCCTTCCACTCGAAGCACTGAATCATGCAACCAAGTGTTACATATACCACCATCAACCCTAGCGATATCCCCGGACACATCCTCCTCCCACTCCCAAACGGCAACAACTCAAAATGTTGTCCTCTCACATCCATTTCTTTCTCTTCGAATCTTTCTGGCCTGAATTCAAGTGGCTTTTCCCACTGCGTTGGGTCTCGCCCCACCCCCCATACGTTGTACAAAATGGTAGTCTTTGCAGGGATATGATACCCTCCCACGGTGCAATCTTCTGTTGAAAGTCTTTGGATCAAAGGGCCTGTTGGGCGCAGCCGTAAAGATTCCTTGACAATTGCTTGGAGATAAGGAAGGTTTGGTACGTCCGATTCTTGTAAAAGTCTGTTTCTCCCCACTACTCCGTCAATTTCTTCTACTGCTTTTTTCATTATGTTTGGATGGTTGAAAAGTTCTGCTAACGCCCATTCTATAGTTATCGCCGATGTGTCTGTTCCTGCACCTAATATATCCTGAAATTTAATATGTACGTTAGCGCATGCAGTTGCACATATACACGTACACATGACACTGCACCCTGCTATATATATATATATATATATATATATATATATATATATATATATATATATATATATGGTGTAAGGTGTTACCAGAAGGAAGGCCTTGATGTTGTCTCTGCTCAACTTGATCTCCATGCTCTCATCTTCTGCGATGTCGAGTAAAATGTGGAGCAAGTCCTTTGCTTCTCCTGTTACAGTTTTCTCCTGCTTTCTTGCCTCTTCATGTTCCCTCATGATTCTTTCTATCAAGGCATCGAATCTACCACGAATATCCTTGGACCTTCTTCCGATTCCTTGTATGTCCAGATTCTTCAGGAACGATATATGATCGGAAATGTTAAATGTACCCATGAGTTCAGCTATATCAGTAACTATCTTCCGTATATCCCCTGTTTCTTCCTCTTGGTCTGAAAACCTTTTGCTCATAAGCATCATTGACATCACATTATTTGTCAATTTCATAAGCTCCCCTTCCAGTTCCACCGGTTTTCCATCTTTAGCATTTTGCGATAAATGATTTAGAAAGCGGTTGATTTCTTCACGCCTGACTGGAAGGAGGGAGTCGAGTGTTTTGCCATTGAGAAGTTGTGACGTGACTATCTTCTTCAAGAACTTCCAGTAGGATCCATAAGGAGCAAATATTAAGCCACGTCCACCATAAGTAATGTAATCCATGGATGAGTTATGGGGTCGGTCTAAAAACATGTTATCACATGTTTTAAACAATTCTTTCGCGGTTTCTGAGGAACCAACGACAACACAAGGTACAGAGCCAAGAAAGAGGCGGAAAACCGGCCCGTATTGGATAGAAAGCTTGTGAAAAGCTCGATGTGGGGTTGGAGAAAGGAGGTGGAGATGTCCGATGATGGGAAGAGGGAAAGGGGTCGGTGGAAGGCGACGACTGGATTTGAATAGTGGTCGTAACAAGATGGTGGATATGATACCAATGAAAAGGAGGATGGCGTAAACATAAAAATCAGCCATGGTTGATTTTGAAAAGATTAGACAAATATGCCCTGTTTATAAATAACAAAATCACACCTTTTTTCCAAGTTGTGATTATTCCTCGAATGTACGTTTTTTATATAGTCGTCAGAGATGGCTATAGTTTTAGGTAAACTATCTCTCTCAAAATGTTCACATTCATCTTAGGTACTGTAAGTGTTGTCAATAGGTTAGAAAAGAGGGGTTGTTTTTGGTTAAGTAAACATGTGAAATCCCTCGAGTTTTTAATTTGTGTCTTCAAACATGTATTCGTCTCTGTTCAATTTTCATTTTAAAAAATAGATTAGATCATCTATTAAAATAGAAGGAGATAATTCTTAAAAACAATTTTTTAAACCATAATTTTAAATTTTGAGTTGGTAAATTTAATGTAAAATTATGGATGCTTGCATATTATGGTTTGGGTTAATTTCTGGATTGCATCAATCCATCTTGACTTGGCCTTTTTGTTAATTTATAAATTACGTTTCCAAAAATTAAATAATTATTTGAAATTAAATTTTTTGAAGGTGATATATAGAATTTAAAATTATTTACTTTACAAGTTGTACAATAATGACTTTCATTGGAAATTTATGTGATAGAAGTTTGGTTGGAATCTCATGTTAATTATATATACTGAGAATTTGAGAACAAACAAACAAGTAATAAGCAAATCCATTTATGTATGTAACACACTTCTGGATCCAGTTTTGACCAAACGAAAAAAAAAAAAACACTAGCTTTGATACTTAACAAACAGTCTAATTAAACCACTCTCGTGCCAGTCTTTGATCGTTCTTAGTTCTGCTTGGGCTTCCTCCTAGATGGTTCTTATGTGCTTGATATTTTATGTCTATCTAACCTTTAACCGTGTATCAGTTTTTGGTTTTCAGGATATATGTTACACTGATTGACATTCAGAAATAAAACGGATAGAAAATGGACCTGACATAATGAAGTTATTTCATGATCAAATTTACAACAGAACAGAATAGTGGTGCATATATTTATTTTTATGCACGCTAAAACTACAGCCACTACGAAGTAGAAGATACACCCTTTGTTAAACACAAATTATTTACTCAACAACTTCTACTTTGACTTGATATCCAACAAGTCCTTCGGTTTGAGATCTTCGGAATTAATTGTGAATTTGGCTAAAATGGCCTTTATCCTACCTATGGTACATCAACCAAGACTGTTTTATTAAAAAAAAAATACGAGACCCAAACAACCACCAGCAAACCAAAATGATTGTAAGATAGAAGCAGCAGACAGAAAAATCAAGAAAAACCACAACAAAACCAGAGAACTAAGTCTTGAATGGATTGCTTCTTTACCCTGATCGAATTGGCTGATTGTGTCGTCACATAATCTGCAGCACTTTGCTGGTTTTAATCTTCTTTAATTTGTTCTTAAGGTGCTATAAATTAAGTGGCTATCAATATGAAATTATATATGTCAGTTTTTTTTGTTGTTTTTTCCTGGTTATTTGCCTTTTGGTATATCCCACCCCAACAATCCTTTTTCGTTTGTTTTATGGTTTGTTGCATTGTAGAGGCTGAACAAGGAACCTTGGATTAAGAAGCAATCATAAAATGACAATGAGAAATCAATAGCGTTGGCCATTGGATAAAACCAGTGAAAATAAAACATGATCCATGAGGACCGACCATCACCCATGTTACAGTGATGACGGAATTGGAATTGGATTTAATCGAGCCACAGGAATGCATACCAAAGGGTTGGCTCTAGCAAGTGAGAGCCCTAGTCCTTCTTCCATATTAACACTAGTTAGGTTCCCATCTTTCCCAGCCTTCCACTCGAAGCACTGAATCATGGCACCAAGTGTTGTTTCTACCAAATGCAACGCTATTGAAGTCCCTGGACACATCCTCTTCCCGCTACCAAATGGTATCATGTGAAAGTGTTGTCCTCTCACATCCGTCTGGCTCTCTTTGAATCTTTCCGGATGGAATTCAAGTGGGTTTTCCCAATGGTTTGGGTCTCTTCCAAGTGCCCAGACGTTGACAAAAATAATAGTATTTGCTGGAACATGGTATCCTGCCACCAGACAATCTTCTGTTGCTTTTCTTGGTATCATTGGGGCTGCAGGGTGAAGTCGTAGCGTCTCCTTGACAATTGCCTGGAGGTAAGGAAGGTTTCGTATGTCTGATTCTTGTAAAAGTCTGTTTTTGCCAATAACTTGATCAATTTCTTCCACTGCTTTTTTCAAAATTTTTGGATGGTTGATGAGTTCTGCTAAAGCCCATTGTACAGTAATTGCAGTATTGTCTGTCCCTGCGGCAAATATATCCTGTAATGGCAGATATATAGATTGATATGTACTTGATCAGTGTTTCATATCCACATACAAATTCCAAAATACATGGAGATAATGATCTGGAAATTAGTTAATGTTACCAGGATGAAGGCTTTGATGTTATCTCTGGTCAACTTTATCTCCATGTTCTCATCTTCTGCTATATCCAGTAAAATGTTGAGAAAGTCCTTGGTTTCTCCTGTCTCCTTCTTCATCTTTCTTGCTTCTTCACGCCTCCTCATGATCCTCTCCATCAATGCATCAAATCTTGTATGAACATCCTTCAACCTTTTCCTGAATCCCTGCAAGTCTAGATTCTTGAAAAACCAAATGTAGTTGGAGAGGTTAAATTTGCCCATAAACTCAGCTATCTCGGCAACCAATTTTTTCATTTCTCTTGCTTCATCCTCATTGTCTGAACATCTTTCTCTCATAAGCATTCTTGATATCACATTGTTTGCCATCTTCACCAGCTCCCTTTCAAGATCAACTGCCATCCCAAGTTTGGACTTCTGAGATAATGATTTGATAAAATGGTTAAGCTCATCAATCCTAACCGGAAGGAGCATGTCAAGTGTTGTCCCATTTAGGAGGTGTGACACGACTACCTTCTTCATGAACTTCCAATACGAACTGTAAGGAGCAAAGGAGAAGTCTTTAGAGCCATAAGTTAGGTAAACTACAGCCGAGTTTTGGGGTCGATCTAAATATGCATTTTCATAGGTTTTAAGGAATTCTTTCGCAATTTCTGGTGAAGAAGCAACAACACAAGGTAATGAGCCAAGAAAGACTCGGAAAAGCGGGCCATATTTTAGAGACAGCTTGTGAAAAGCTCGATGTGGGGTTGGAGAAAGGAGGTGGAGATGTCCGATGATGGGAAGAGGGAAAGGGGTCGGTGGAAGGCGACGATTGGATTTAAATAATGGTCGTAACAAGATGGTGGATATGATACCAATGAAAAGGAGAACGGCGTAAACATAAAAATCAGCCATGGTTGATGGTTAAAGTGAAGAAGATTAGACAAATTAATATGCCCTGTTTATAAATAACAAAATCACACCTTTTTCTAAGTTGTGATTATTAAATTCTAAAACTTAATTTTCTCGAATGTTTTTTATATAGTCGTCATAGATGCCTTTTGTTTTAGGTAAACTATCTCTCTCAATTCATCTTAGGTACTGCAAGTGTTGTCAATAGGTTAGAAAAGAGGGGGGGTTTTTTTTCTGTTACGTAAACATGTGAAATACCTCGAGTATTGGTCTCTATACATTTTTCATTTTAAAAAATGGATTAGATTATCTATTAAAATAGAAGGAGATAATTCTTAAAAACAACTTTTTAATTGATAATTATTAATTTATAGTTTGAATTTTTTAATCGTATAAAATTACGTTTCAGTATCACCATGATTTTGAATTTTGAGTTGTTAAATTTAAAAGTAAAATTATGGATGCTTACCATATTATGGTTTGGGTTAATTTTGGAATTGCATCAATCCATCTTGACTTGGCCTTTTGTTAATTTATAAATTACGTTTCTAAAAATTAAATAATTATTTGAAATTAATTTTTTTTTTGAAGGCGATAGAATTTAAATTTCTTTCGTGTGGGTGGGGAGCAAATGGAAGTTTTTGTAAGTTGGGATGTCTTATAGTAATTAATATTGATTGATATTTTTTATTGAAAAGGTTGTCCCGTATTGAGATTTAAGAGAGAAAGGAGTGCCCTTAAAGTTCGAATCAAAGAAAATAAAGTTTTGTGTTTAGAAGCTATTATAGTTCATAACGATGGTGTTAATTTCTAAGAGAATGGGATGCAGATTTGATTTTATATATAAACAATTTATTACATTGTATCTTCCACCAAAATAGAAAATCAAAATCATTTAAAGAGAATAAGATTTCGTTCTTTCTTTATTTTTATGAGTTATATCGATCACTGCTTATTTATTAATCATCATGATGACGCAAAATAGCTTGTGAACATAAGTAACTTCGTTACTCTATTTAATTTTTATATACAGTGTTTGGTTTGCAATGTTTTAGAAAGAAATTGAAATCTGTCAACGAATTGAATTTCATCAATAGTGTAAGGGATTGTTTGGTTCACAGAATGTTTTCAGAATGATTTAAATCTGTCAAATGAATGGAAAGTTAAAATAAATAAAATGAAATATGGGTGGATCTATTCAATTAATATATAAACTAAATCACTTACACAACCCTACAACCACCCTCATCCCCACAACCATCGGTGACTGCCGCCGCCACAGCTACCCCCGCAACTGCCGTCACCACCGATGTCATCACCATGACCACCATTGCCACCCACCGTCATCACCACAATCACCCGCAATTGCCATCACCCACTACTACAGCAGCCGTTGTCGTAGGGTTGGGTGGGGGTAGGGTAAGGATGGGTGGGTGGGTGTGGGATAGGATATGGTATGGTAGGGCGGAGCGGGACGAGGCAAGGTCATGACGGTAAGGTGTGAGTATAGAGTGATATGAAAATCGAATATTTAAATGGGTTGATATGGATCATGATCTATTTGTATAGTTTAGTTGGATCACATCACATCACGATTCATTGACTAATGGATCATGATCATAAAATGTTGGGTCATGATCGAATCCAATCCAAAGTCGTCCATTGTGAGGTCTACCTAAGAATAAGAGTATCGCGTGTAAAACTTCAGTTTGAATTGACAAAATAAATGATCCAACTAGTTTGACTCAAAGGGATTGCGCTCGGTCCAATATTAGTTCTAACATTTTTAAAAACTAACCTTTGATTTCGTCTTGTTCGAGAGCTGAAACACTACCTTTAAAATAATTTCATAAATGAAACAACATTCTATTATACGTATAAAATTAAATATAAAAGATTTGAAGTGTTTATTGGATTAAATATCTAGTTTGGGATGCATAAAACTAATTGTAACATAGGAATAATTGATTTTAACTGCTTTAGTTTTGTGTTTCATCGTTGATTTTTCATTGTTCTTTGGTTTCAACTTAATCCAATTTGATCCGTCAGTTTTAAACAGTACATCTATGAGACAACGAAGACGAGGACTTGTCTCCTACTTAATTAATCCACATTCGATATCAACGACTTTAGTTTCTAATGCTCTATAGAAGACGACCTGATCGATGACCTAATGGGAATATGGGATATTGTCATACTGAGATATGACCTCAACATCTCATGTGTTGTAGAAGTTTACGAAACAAAAAATAAACCATTATTGCAATTAAAAGTTAATTTGTTTATAATTCAAACTGATTTATACATACTATAATTAAATATAAACCATTTAAGGTCTTTTAAATTGTGGGACTTCAATTTTTCTCTCTTCGTCAAACAAATACAAAAGGTTTTTGTTAGATACTGTTTGGTTGGAAGGATTTGAAGATCTCATATAGAATTTAAATTTCAAAGTACTTGCATATCATACTTGATTGAAAAAAGATGAACGAATTAAATTTCATTTAGCATTTGATATTTTCCTAACCTTCTATTTCATCATCCTCCCTCTAGCTTAATTATTATATAATCTTTAAAAGTAAACTTTATATAATCCTTTCATTTTTTTAGTTCTAACTTTTTCAAATCCTGTCATTTTCTGATTTTGTCATATCAAATCCTTCGATCCAAATGACATCTAGGTTAATACTCATGTATTAAATGAGTTGATTTAAAAAATATTTATAAATATATTAAAAATATTCTAAAATTTTGTTAAATGCAATTTTAGTTAGTTAATTGTTAAATTAAATTTTAATAGATTGAAATGGATTAGATTAGATTAGATATTATTAGGGGGCGTTTGGTTCGCAGATTTCCTGGGATTCCCTGGGATTTGCATTTAAAATCCTGTGTTTGGTTCGCAGATTTCAGTGAGGATTTGAAATCCCTTCCTTCTTTGTTATTTAAAAACTCAGTCTCCCCCCTAGGATTTTAAATTCCAGTTACCTTGCATTTTTCAGATTAACAAATTTTTTCTAAAAGATAATGTAGATTCTTTGACAAAATCCTGACAAATGCAAATGCTGCATAATGCAAATTCTTTAACAAAATGCAAATCCCATGGAAAAAATATGCGAACCAAACGCCCTCTTAGTAGTTTTAGTAAATGACATAACAATTTGAGGAAATAACAAGTGACAAATTGAATAAGAAAATTGACAAATGACAAATTAAAGCAGAAGATGGCAAGTGATCGTGTTTTTACTCTTTTAATAATATTTATAGATATAGATTATAGTGGATGGTTCTTTAATTTTTGTAATATATTTATAAATAAATTTTATGGTTAAAAAATCTGAAAACTCAATTACTTTATTCAAGCTTTAAAAAACGTGTACAAAATGAATAAGTTTGTATTTTTTTTTTAAGTAAACAATATTAACAAATCTTCACATTTTAATATATGAATATTTGATTAAATTGTTAATTATGAATTTATAAACACTAATTATAAGCATGAAGATTTCATAAGATTGTTGAGTTAAAATATGTAAACTTGATCAATTTGTTGATGTTAAAATTGTGAACATTACAAATGGATTTGTTAAAATAAGCACGAACCTCGTAATACTTCACGCGTTAGGGTGTTTAAAGTTTCCTAGTTACGTGCGAATTTTTGACTATGTTTAATGTAATATGGTAATTTATTATATGATTAATTTAAATAAACTTTTATTGGAATTTTCATATATTATATTTTAAATATTACTAAAAGTAGTTAATATAATTTAATTTGTTTAAATGCTAATAATAATTTTGAAGATTTTAAAATTTTATATTAAATAAAAAATATATTATTCTACAGTTTTTTTTTATTTTAATATGATGAATAATTTTTATTAAAATAAAGTTACCTTTTTAAATTTCTTTTGAAGTTTGTTTATATTGTTTGTAAGTGTGCTATGTAACATTTGAATACAATATAATATTAAATTAAAACGTGATATTAATTTTTAATGTATTGTCTATGTTTACTTGTTTTAACATATTTGAACTTATACTTAGATTATAACTTTTAATTCATAATTCCGGCAATCTTATTAAAACTATACATTTATTCATTAAAAGTAGGGGTCAGATTGAACACATAAAAAATTACATATAAACATTCATGCATATTAACACATTTTTGTAACAGGATTCATATGATTCAAATAATCAAAAGGTTCACAAAAATGTCAAACACAAGATCCATGACATTCAACATAAAAGTGTCAAACACAAGATTCATGACATTCATAAGGTTCATAGCAGTGTTTGTAAGAAGATTCATATGATTTAACGAGGTTCTTAAGATCCAACAAATTCCTAGAATCCAACAAGATTTTTAGGTTAAGAGAAGGATTTAGTAGTATCAGCAACAAGATTCATAAGATTCAAAACCATTTTATGGTTGTATACAATGTTCATTACGAATAAAGTGTTCACAATTAAAAGATCCTCTGTCACATATTAAAAGTAAACAATTTTATTTCGTCACAACGTGCGAGCAATTACTATCTTGTTCATGTCAATCGTGGAAAGATACATCATGTATTCATATGACCGGTTTGTTGTTTTTATTTGTTAGTGTAATCATATCATTAAGAAGTCATTCGAAAAGTAAAATAACTTCTTAACGATCTAGTTACATAAACAAGGGAATGGGAAGGGGATTGAGCCTAGCAACGGGAACACAAACCAAAGGGTTAGCTCTAGGAAGTGTGATTCCTTTACCTTCTTCCATATCAACACGAGTCAGATTACCATCTTTACCAGCCTTCCACTCGAAGCACTGAATCATGCAACCAAGTGTTACATATACCACCATCAACCCTAGCGATATCCCCGGACACATCCTCCTCCCACTCCCAAACGGCAACAACTCAAAATGTTGTCCTCTCAAATCCATTTCCTTCTCTTCGAATCTTTCTGGCCTGAATTCAAGTGGCTTTTCCCACTGCGTTGGGTCTCGCCCCGCCCCCCATATGTTGTAAAAAATGGTAGTCTTTGCAGGGACATGATACCCTCCCACGGTGCAATCTTCTGTAGAAAGTCTTTGGATCACGGGGCCTGATGGGTGCAGCCGTAGAGATTCCTTTACAATTGCTTGAAGATAAGGAAGGTTTGGTATGTCCGATTCTTGTAAAAGTCTGTTTTTCCCCACTACTCGTTCGATTTCCTCTACTGCTTTTTTCATTATGTTTGGATGGTTCACGAGCTCTGCTAACACCCATTCTATAGTTATCGCCGATGTGTCTGTTCCTGCGCCAGATATATCCTGAAATTCAATATGTTAGCGCGGATGCCACCTGCCTTCAATACTTTGAAATTAATATACAGTACACATATATAGTAGCTAGGGAGATGTAAGGTGTTACCAGAAGGAAGGCTTTGATGCTGTCTCTAGTCAACTTGATCTCCTGCATGCTCTCATCTTCTGCGATGTCGAGTAAAATGTGGAGCAAGTCCTTTGTTTCTCCGGTCGCCTTTTTCTTCTGCTTTCTTACCTCTTCATGCTCCCTCATGATTCTTTCTATTAGGGCATCATATCTAGCTCGAATATCCTTGGACCTTCTTCCAATTCCTTGTATGTCTAGTTTCTTCAGGAACCATATATGATCGGAAAGGTTAAATGTACCCATAAGTTCAGCTGTATGGGTAATTATCATCCTTATGTCCCCCGCATGGTCCTTTTGGTCTGAAAACCTCGTGCTCATAAGCATCATTGACATCACATTATTTGTCAATTTCATAAGCTCCCCTTCCAGTTCCACCGGCTTTCCAGCTTTAGCATTTTGCGATAAATGATTTAGAAAACGGTTGATTTCGTCACGCCTGACTGGAAGGAGGGAGTCGAGTGTTCTACCATTGAGAAGTTGTGACATGACTATCTTCTTCAAGAACTTCCAGTAGGATCCATAAGGAGCAAATATTAAACCACGTCCACCATAGAAAATGTAATCCATGGATGAGTTATTGGGTCGGTCTAAAAACACGTTATCACGCGTTTTAAACAATTCTTTAGCAGTTTCTGAGGAACCAACGACAACACAAGGTACAGAGCCAAGAAAGAGGCGGAAAACCGGCCCGTAGCGGATAGAAAGCTTGTGAAAAGCTCGATGAGGGGCTGGAGAAAGGAGGTGGAGGTGTCCGATGATGGGAAGACGGAAAGGGGTCGGTGGAAGGCAACGATTGGGTTTGAATAGTGGTCGTAACAAGATCCTAGATACGATACCAATGAGAAGGAGGATGGCGTAGACATAGAAATCAGCCATGGTTGATTTTAAAAAAGATTAGAGAAGTTTGTTGTGTTTTATAGGCAGCGAAAACCACACCCATTTTTCCAAATTGTACGGAATTATTAAAATTTAAAATATACACAGCTTTTGAGTTTTGTTGCATGTGTGTACTATATATATTGTAGCCGCCCAAAGAGACCCACTCAGATTTGTATGTTTTCTTGGATTTTGTTTAGGTGTCTCAGAATTAAATGTTAAAATTCATATTGATGAAATGAAATTTATACTAAAAGAATGAAAATCAGATGAATCAATAAGGTGTTTAGTTTTCATAGAATTTTAATAAAAAGATTTCGACTAAAACAACAATTATTGAATAATATGACAGGAAAAAAAAAAAGAATAATATTGGTTACGTACGTAAACATGCAGATGCAGGACAAAGAATTATAAATATTTAGTGGGCCAGGCCTCCACCATTTTTTTTTAAATATTGTAGTTTGAGTACGTGGTTAGGAATTTAGGATTAGGATGTGTACGTTGCTTGCTTGCAACTTGCAAGAAAAGAACGTACGTACGGTCTTGTGTTCAAGTCCGTTTATGTTTTTGTTTGTTTTTTAGGCGTTATACAAAAGAGAATTTCATGTATGTTTTTCCAAAACTTCATAATATTGGATATACCCAACTCAAAAAATAAATTTCATATACGACCTACTAAAATTCATAATATTATATTTACCCAATTTAAAATTTTAATATCATATACACCCTTTAAAACTTTTAAATATACCAAATATATCCAAATTTTTATTTATTTATTTTTATTACTTTAAAACTTATAACAAATATTCATTCTTAAAACTTATAACAAATATTCATTATTAAAGAAATGATCAATCCACCCATTTTATTTCTTAAACTTTATAATATCGTATTTATCCAATTTAAAATTTTAATATCATATATAATCAATGAAACTTTTAAATATATCAAATATATCTAATTTTTTTTTTTTTTTATTACTTTAAAACTAGGTAGTGAAATAGATGCGGCCAAATATGTGTCGTCATGATTTGATTGGGAATTGGGATACATGAGAAGTCAAGAATATAAGGTCATATATGTAAGAAATTAATGTTTCAAGTCTCCATGACATGTATACAACAACAGATTCATTCATTCTTCCATTCAACGCTAGCTCACTTGCTTTTACTTATCATATTCAATTATCTTCCACTTCCTATTTTAGTTATTGTGAGAACCTAGAGTATGTTTAGTTACCAAAAATTTTATCCCACTTAAAAAAATTAAAAACTTGTTTACTTAACAATAATTTCAAAAATTTTCATTTCACTTCTCAAAATACAACTTTTTCATACCCTTTCTCTTATTTTTCAATTACATACCCTATATCTTTTTCACTTTTTATAATACACCATTTTTTATGAAAACTATAACTTGAAAACTAAAATTGAAAAATGACTAGTTTTCGTTAACTAAACGCAACCTAAATATCTTGAGAAAATATGAAATACACTATGATTCACAAGTTTTGTATATTGATTCACCAATTTATACATTGATTCACTTAATTTGTACATTGATGCACTTATTTGAATTTGTGATTCATTATTTATATATTTAAGAACTAATGAATCAATGTAAAAAAGTGATGAATTATCGATTACGTAAGTCAGAATTATGATTCATTATTTATATATATCTAAAATATGGTGAATTAGTATGTAAAAAATGAATCACAATGCTTCTCATATTTCTCAAGATATTTTAGCTTCTCATTTGATTATATATACACACACACACATATATGTAAAATAGGGTTCGTGAGTGTACCTCACTTTTTCAAGCGTACCAAACGCACCATCCCAAAACAACGCAACGAAATTAACCATTCAAGGGCACGATCGATATTTTAAAACTTCAAAACTCAAATCGCATAACTGTCATGCAAATAATGAGATTCATCATGCCGCTTCATCTCCTTCTCCATCTACGTCTCCATGTCCATCCATTTCTCCATCAACAAGTAATGTACTTTTTTTCTTTCAGTTCATCAAATTCAACTTTCAAATTCACATGATGATTTAAGTAGTACACGAAAGGTGTTCAATGGAATGCCTGAAAGAAAGTTATATCTGATTACAAACTTTTTTTATGAGAACTGAATACAAAACGAGTTTGTTCTATAAATATATTGAATATCATCTTATAAAATTATATAATCTTAAGTTTTTACGGTTGTGAATGATCATATTGGTGAATGATCATTGTATAGTGATAAATGGTTAAATAAATATGATAAACAGTCGCATAAGTGTGGTGAATGATCAAATAATTATTATGAATAATCAAATAAGTATTGTGAATGATCATATAACACTAACCAATAATCAAATCAGTATTATGGATAATCATATAACATTAGAGTGAATGGTCATATTCGATAAATGGTCAAATAAATCTCATAAACAGTTGAATAAGTCTGGTGGACAATCTAGAGGGTGTTTGGTATTGCGTTATGAACCAAATTATCAGCTTATTACGTCACAATAACGCAAATAATTAGTTTAAAGTGTTTGGATACATACGTTAATAAGTGATTATTTGCGTTTAGCGTTAATCTTACCACACTTTTTCATAAGTTAAAAATTGTAGCTTATTTGCTTCATAAGTGATTATTTGGTCATTTTACAAGTAAAAACGCAAATTCAAATACTTTAAAAACTGATTATTTGATAATTATGATAGCAAACAGCAGAAGCTAAACCAAACACTACATTTCCTGCAGCACTTTTTGTTACAGCTATTATCTGATTATTAGTTTCCAAAACGCTACGGCACTTTTTCAAACGCAAATCCAAACACCCTCCTAATAAAAATCGTAAGTGATTACAAATTACGGTTACATCTCTCTCTCCTTATCCGGTTATCCCTTCCCGATCGGATTCTATATTTTGGGTCCTTAAACATATCCTACATTGCTCTCTACGAATGTGAATTCCATCTTCTTTCTATCTTTTTTTTCCCAATCATTAGCAACACTATTTCATTCAAATCCATTCAAGTGCTCGATGATTCGGGTCGTTTGTTGCATTCTTATCCCATCACACTCATTTGTTCATTCAAACCAGATCCTAATTTACAATTTTGATCCGATTTGTCTCTTATTACTTGATCTAAAACCTCTTTTGGTGAATGTTTGGCTTTAAAATTGGTTAAAAATCCCATTTTTTGGTGGATTTCGGTTCTGTAGATTGGTGGGCGTGTTTTATAATTGATGTCAATTGACCAAAGATCCAAAAAACATTTCAGAGTTGGAAGTGGGTTTTATTTTTCTGATTCCTTACATATGGTGGCATTAAAGGTTGGTATGCTTCACTATGTATTGGACCATGTTTATAGCGCATTCGTTCATAGAACAAGATTCAGCCCACCGTTCTTCTCAGAAGGATGGGGTGGCACAAAGCTTGATCTCTTAGAGAGATTGATTAAGCAGCTTTTCCCAGAAGTTGAAGGTCAAAATTGGCCTCCCAGATTGATTCAACCTATTTGGAAGACAGTTTGGGACACAAAAAGTGCTTGTTTGAGAGAAGGTGTTTTTGTAACTCCTTGTGATGAACAGCTTCTCAATGCATTGCCCCCCGAAAGTCACATTGCAAGAGTTGCTCTTCTTGCCCCAAAATCAGTGCCTGCCCACAAAATGGGTTGTGTTGTTCATCTTGCAGGTAAAAATTTTTAATATTTTTTTTTTGTCTTGGATCAGTTACTTATCAATGACTCAGATCTTGTAGTCAATTTCAAGGTACTGTTTTGGATGTTTTTGATATGGGTATATGTATATGTTGTTATTCAAAATCTTATCAAGTTATTGATAGAAAAGGCAGACTCCTATAGCATCGTCAGAAGACTAACAAAATGCGGTGTCTACTTTCTCTTGTTTAAATTGTTTAATAATAACAGATTATGGAGAAATCTTGTATGTTTTAAATACATCAGCAAACTAATGTGAATGTGTACTTTATTGAATTCAAATTCGTGGACTGCGATCCTTAGTTGACTGATACTTGGTATGGTTAGGCATTTTTCAGCTTAGAAGGAATGTAAACTTCATTTGCCCACATCATTTATGAATTTTACATGACTAGTATATTCGGGAGATATGATATATCTTACTTGACTGTACTAAAACAAAATTGGTTGGTTATTTTTTACATTAGAAAAAGGAAACTTTGGTCAATTATCGTTGCTTTGAGCTTGGAGAATTAAATTAATTCCGGTGAAACAAAGTACAGCAAGCAAGATACTTTTAGTGAGTGTTTGGATTTGTTTATACAGAATACTCTTATTCCCCCATTCCAATTATTCTTTAATTTAATGATCAATTTTGGTTAAGGATTAAGTTGGACTGTTGAAGGGGCATTGAAGTTCCCTTTAAATCAAATTGTTCACTGTGAGGACTTTTGAATTCTTTTAGTATTATTATGTTAGTTGTTATGCAGTGTGTTCGTTGGTATTTAGTGTGAGCTCTTGAGCACAGATTCCTAAGTTTTTTTTTCATAGGATGCCTGTGATGGAGCTAAGCCATTAACGATAATTAGGGTAGAGCCCATCATGATTTATATCAAAATTCCAATGCAATAAGGGTTAGGGTCAGGACTCAGGTGCGATACATGGGAGTCCTCTGTGGCTATTTGCTGCACATCCTCAGAATACATTTGCACAATTCCTCTTTATAAATTAACTTTTGATGAGAGTGCTGTTGAATTTATGATCTTGGCTTGATAGTGCAGGTACTGGGGACCATGGTTTCAAGCGAAGATTGCGTTTGGGTGGACCACTATTGAAAGAAAATATAGCAACAATGGTTCTTTAGAGGTAATAACCAATTATCTGCTTGATTCTGGTTTTTCTGTCCTTCATCTTTGAAGAATCTGCAGATATCGTATCTAATTTGTCAACATTATGCAGCCCCTTTTATGGACAGAGGCGGCCAATGTTGCAGAGTGGTTCAAAATTGTTGTGTGTAAGTGACTTGCTGTTATTAGGACGAGCTACCATTGAAGAAACACGCAGTCTTCTACATTGGTTAGATTCTGAAGTGGGTTATGGAAAAATGGGTGTTTGTGGACTAAGCATGGGTAAGTTTATAATTTTAGAATCTCTATACATATGAACTCTGGGATACTTTCTCCAAGTTCATCAAGAGCATACTTGTTCATTTCAAGATTTTATTATATGGTAATATAGGTGGAGTACATGCTGCCATGGTAGGATCTGTACACCCGACACCTATAGCTACATTACCATTTCTTTCTCCACACTCAGCTGTTGTGGCGTTTTGTGAAGGAGTGCTGAAGCATTCCACTGCATGGGAGGCCCTAAGAGAGGATATTCCCATGGTGAAGGCTACTATGACACTAGAGGAAGCACGAGAGCGTATGCGAAACGTATTATCACTCACAGATGTCACACGCTTTCCCATCCCCAAAAACCCAAATGCCACTATTCTTGTTGCTGCGACTGTAAGTACTTGAAATTTAGGTATTTCTGGTGATTGTTATCATTACACATCATCAAGAAAAATGAGTGAGTTCTTGATGTGTTTTGCTTTGTTATGACCATGATTCTTAGGATGACGGATACATCCCAAAACACTCGGTGTTGGAGCTTCAAAGAGCTTGGCCTGGATCCGAGGTGAGATGGGTTACTGGTGGGCACGTTTCATCCTTCATCCTCCATAACAATGAGTTCCGTAGAGCCATTGTAGACGGGCTAGCTAGATTAGAATGGAAGGAATCCCCATTCTGAAGGTGAAGATGCAACTACTAACTTTTAATTTGATTTTTAGCTGAAAACAACACCTCAGTAGATAGAATACATCAATCAAACAGTTTTTTTATGTACATGTACTAGCTCCCCTTTTGTGTAGTTGTTCATGTAGATGAGCTCCTAGTCGATTCTTCCATATACTGCATGCAGAAATATGCTTTACAAATTGTACAATAATGACTTCCATTGGAAATTTATGTGATAGAAGTTTGGTTGGAATCTCATGTTAATTATATACTGAGAATTTGAGAACAAACAAACAAGTAATAAGCAAATCCATTTATGTATGTAACACACTTCTGGATCCAGTTTTGACCAAATGAAAAAAAAGCACTAGCTTCGATACTTAACAAACAGTCTAAACCACTCTTGTGCCAGTCTTTGATCGTTCTTGGTCCTGCTTGTGCTTCCTCCCAGATGGTTCTTATGTGCTTGATATTTTATGTCTATCTAACTTTAAACCGTGTATCAGTTTTTGGTTTTCAGAATATATGTTACACTGATTGACATTCAGAAATTAAACGGATAGAAAATGGATCTGACATAATGAAGTTATTTCATGATCAAATTTACAACAGAACAGAATAATGGTGCAAATGTAAATTTTACGCACACTAAAACTACAGCCACTTGCCTTTTATTTATCCAACAAAAGTTACATTCTAACTACGAAGTGAATAGATACAGCCTGTTAAACACAAACCATTTACTGAACAATTTCTACTTTGACTTGAAATCCATACAATAAAGATTCCTTCATCTGCTTTTTGGCTAAATTATCCCAAGGTTTTACTATCGGATGTATGTTTAGGTATGTAAGGCTTGAAAATTTATCAGTACAAAAGTGAAAAGAATAGCCCTTCATATGCCAATTGTACCCAAAGAGTCTAAATTACAACTCCACCAACTTAAGAAAAAAAAAACCCTCCAACCTATTCGGAAATAGATTTACCCTTCTAAACTTCTGCCTGAATCAACCAATAACCAATTCTGGCACCGCCCCTCTTAGGGTTAAAGGTTAATCTTGTTGTTCAAGGTTCGATCACTCGTTAAAACTTAAGCTTAACTTAATTAAAGCTTGTTTAGTAACTGAGTCCGAGCTTCAAATATTAACCTTTGACTCACGAGTCTAAACGAGTTCCATAATTATGTAATTAATATATGATAATAAACATATGAATAAATAGTAAATTAAAGGACAATGTCAAACTATCAATTTTTTTAAATAATTAAATACCTGAACTTTATAAAATTGAATGAATAAGATCTAAACTTTTTCTAATGATCAAGTATTTAAATTATATAAAATAAATAAATGATTTAGAAGTTAAAATCTGAAAAGTAATTAAAAAAAGTATTTCCGAAAAATAACAACCGCAATCTGCCATAAACCCGGAACGGATTTATTTTGAAGAATTATTGTACAAGTATATATTTTGATTATAATAAAACTAAAAATTAAGGATAATATATAGGTCAAACTTATGAATATCAATTAACAAAAAACAAAAGTATACATCTGGCTTTCTTGGAAAAAAAATATTTAAAACATTGTCCAAAAAAAAAAAATATCTAAAACGAATAATTTTGCTTGTTTGTTTGTAATTGTAGGCCACACACATGCAGTACTGTCGGTACGTACTTGTTTTAAGAATAATTGTTTAATGAAAAACAAACGAGTTATACAGTACATCTGTAATAATGCCAACCATCTAATATCTATAACTGGCAAACTACCCATCATAATGACATGGCAGTCCGGAAGTAAAAGTATTTATGCAAAGCTACTCTTATCCTTCGATGGTGTTAAGTGTTAACTGTACGTGGCCTCCGTCCTTCAGCCTAATTAAGCCAAGTCCTTCGGTCTGAGATCTTTGGAATTAATTGTGAATTTGGTTCAAATGGCCGTTATCCTACCTATGGTATATCAACCAAGACTGTTTAAAAAAAACTACGAGACACAAACAACCACCAGCAAACCAAAATGATTGTAAGATAGAAGTAGCAGACAGAAAAATCAAGAAAAACAACAATAACACCAGAGAACTAAGTCTTGAATAGATTGCTTCTTTACCCTGATCAAATTGGCTGATTGCGTCGTCACATAATCTGCAGCATTTTGCTGGTCCATCACAGAGGAATTGAATAAACCCACAATACCATGCTTTTTAATCTTCTTTAATTTGTTCTTAAGGAGCTATAAATTAAGTGGCTATCAATATGATATTATATATGTCAGTTTTTTGTTTTATGGTTTGTTGCATTGTAGAGGATGAACAAGGCAGAATGTACATTAACCTTGGATTAAGAAGACATCATAAATTGACAATGAGAAATCAATAGTGTTGGCCCTTGGATAAAACTATTGAAAATAAAACATGATCCATGAGGACCGGACCATCACCCTGGTTACAGTGACGACGGAATTGGAATTGGATTTAATCGAGCCACAGGAATACATACCAAAGGGTTGGCTCTAGCAAGTGAGAGCCCTAGTCCTTCTTCCATATTAACACTAGTTAGGTTCCCATCTTTCCCTGCCTTCCACTCGAAGCACTGAATCATGGCACCAAGTGTTGTTTCTACCAAATGCAATGCTATTGAAGTCCCTGGACACATCCTCCTCCCGCTACCAAATGGTATCATGTGAAAGTGTTGTCCTCTCACATCCGTCTGGCTCTCTTTGAATCTTTCCGGATGGAATTCAAGTGGGTTTTCCCAATGCTTTGGGTCTCTTCCAAGTGCCCAGACGTTGACAAAAATAATAGTATTTGCTGGAACATGGTAACCTGCCACCAGACAATCTTCTGTTGCTTTTCTTGGTATCATCGGGGCTGCAGGGTGAAGTCGTAGCGTCTCCTTGACAATTGCCTGGAGGTAAGGAAGGTTTCGTATGTCTGATTCTTGTAAAAGTCTGTTTTTGCCAATAACTTGATCAATTTCTTCCACTGCTTTTTTCAAAATTTTTGGATGGTTAATGAGTTCTGCTAAAGCCCATTGTACAGTAATTGCAGTATTGTCTGTCCCTGCAGCAAATATATCCTGTAATGGCAGATATATATATAGATTCATATGTACGCGATCAGTGTTTCATATCCACATACAAATTCCAAAATACATGGAGATATGATCTGGAAATTAATTAATGTTACCAGGATGAAGGCTTTGATGTTATCTCTGGTCAACTTTATCTCCATGTTCTCATCTTCTGCTATATCCAGTAAAATGTTGAGAAAGTCCTTGGCTTCTCCTGTCTCCTTCTTCATCTTTCTTGCTTCTTCACGCCTCCTCATGATCCTCTCCATCAATGCATCAAATCTTGTATGAACATCTGTCAACCTTTTCCCGAATCCCTGCAAGTCTAGATTCTTGAAAAACCAAATGTAGTTGGAGAGGTTAAATTTGCCCATAAACTCAGCTATCTCGGCAACCAATTTTTTCATTTCTCTTGCTTCATCCTCATTGTCTGAACATCTTTCTCTCATAAGCATTCTTGATATCACATTGTTTGTCATCTTCACCAGCTCCCTTTCAAGATCAACTGCCATCCCAAGTTTGGACTTCTGAGATAATGATTTGATAAAATGGTTAAGCTCATCAATCCTAACCGGAAGGAGCATGTCAAGTGTTGTCCCATTTAGGAGGTGTGACACGACTACCTTCTTCATGAACTTCCAATACGAACTGTAAGGAGCAAAGGAGAAGTCTTTAGAGCCATAAGTTAGGTAAACTACAGCCGAGTTTTGGGGTCGATCTAAATATGCATTTTCATAGGTTTGAAGGAATTCTTTCGCAATTTCTGGTGAAGAAGCAACAACACAAGGTAATGAGCCAAGAAAGACTCGGAAAACCGGGCCATATTTTAGAGAGAGCTTGTGGAAAGCTTGATGAGGATTTGGAACAAGGAGATGAAGATGTCCAATGATGGGAAGGGCGAAAGGGGTTGGTGGAAGATGAGATTTAGCATGACTTGATTTGAATAGCAACCAAGTGATCATCAAGATAGTAGAAATCTGGCACAAGAAACAGAGGGTGAATTCGTAGCCATGGAGGGAAACCATGGCTTGGTGATGTGCTAGCTCTATGCTCAGTCTCAGACAACAAGAGTTTGTTCTTATATATTGGATCCACGCACTCATTCTAGTATTGCTATAATTCTAGCTCACAAAAAACGAGTCGGATTTTGATTGTTTTTTTTTATTTTGATGGCAACATATATAGCTTTAGAAAAAACCACGTAAGTAGATACCCAATCCAGCCACCAACAAACATATATATAAAAGTTGCAATTAGTCATAGAAAGCTTTGAAACAGATGTATGCGCGCCGCCCATGTGGCTACACTGACACCCACACCCACTGAAAAGATCAAGTAGCTAGCAGTATACAAAACTACAGATTTTCATTTTCATTTCAACCCACTAGTAACCACTTGATGGAGTACCAAAGGTAGGAGGGTCCCTTGGTTTGGTCCTTACCCTCAAGGTGTTTAACAACGGTGCTAATCACTAATCGTTAATAATTGTTGTTCAATATATATATCTATATATATATATATATATATATATAATAACACTAGTCTTAGTCTTGTTTATTTAATTTTTAATCTGGCCAATTAATAAGCTTACTGGGAATTTAATTTGATTAATATATTGTGGTTTTTTGAATCCAGAAAAAAACACCCTTCTAGTGTTTTCACTCTCACCCATGTGATTCTTCAACGTTTCTTGATATATCAGTGATGGTAGTTTATGTACGTGTAAGTTTTTTCGCCAGTGATTCGTTTCACTTTTATCTTTTCCTTTATTATTAATTAATAATGTCAATATTATCGTTCTTACTTTTCATAAATTACAAGCATGCATCTTGATAACCAAATATTAATTCTGATGATTCAGTATTTCTCAAAGTTAATTTATTGCCAACTTCTATTCTATGAACTAGTTTATTACCCGCGTATTACGCAAATATTTTTAATATATATAAAATATAATAAATAAAAAGATTAAGACATAAATATTACATTTTAAACAAAAGTATATAAGATGATATTATTATTTATTATGACCTATTGATTTTGTATATTTCTAAACTAGATTATTGCCCATGTAATACATGGGACATGAGTAAGAAATATTTATATTTTTAAATATAATAACTTAAAATATTATTATAAAAAATAATATAGTAATAATATTTTGATATTAACTGACATAGATAATTAACTAAAATTATATTTGAAAAAAATTATTATTCTTATTATAATAAATATATATCTAAGATATGAATATATATTTGAAATACTGATTATATTACAATAAAAACTAAATCAATTTTGTAATGTTTTTGTTTTTAAATTAGAATACAATATTTACAATATATTAGAAAGTACTACTTTTATGAAAATTATTATGGTGTTACTCTTTACATATTTAGATATGTTTTTAATGATAAATAACTTAAAATCTTGATTTTATATATAAGAAATTATTTTGATTCAATGAATTATGAATAAAAAATTAAATAGATTATGATTGTTAACATAATTTTAAAATAAATATTAATGTACAAATTTTAAGAATGAGAATGGATTTTAAATTGATACATTTAATATATGATTAAACATTTAACCTTTAGTTTAAATTTGAAAAAATAGAAAATTATAAATCAAATTATTCATTCTAGATAAAACATTTCAGGTAAAATTAGAGTTTAAATTAGGAAGTATTTAAATTCAATTATTATATAAGTTTTTCTTTAATATTTTAAATTTTCTAAAGTAAATTAGATGAGTTAATTGAGAAAGTTATATTAGTAAAAGTAGGGGTGAGCTCGGTATCGTACCGAACCGAACCGGTACCGATCCCGAAAATACCGAAACCGAATTATTAGTTTTGGAAGAACCGAATACCGAACCGTATAATTTTATATGGTGCCGGTTCGGTTCCGAATACTAGCTAATTTAAGAACCGAATACCGAATCGAAAGTACCGAATACCGAATTTTAGCTAATTTAAAAACCGAATACCGAACCGAATATATTAATTCGGTACCGGTTCGGGTTCGGGAAATGGTACCCGTCGCTCACCCCTAAGTAAAAGTTGGCGGGAAAATGAAATCTTGGAGAGTCATGGAAGCGTCATGTGACAATAGTTATTTTGCTTTATTAATATATAGATATATATGAATGGTAATTATTTTCTTATATATTTTTTTAAACTTTTATTATATTATCTTATAATTAATAAGTTAGTAGATTATTATATTTTGTTTGATTTGAATTTAAAAGTGGGTTATATTAGATTTGGATATATTTAATTAATAAGTTAGTAGAGTATTAGATTTTGTCTGATTTGATTTGATTTAAATTTAAAAGTGGATTATATTAGATTTGGATAGATTTGATTTAAATTTCTATATTATTTTTAGAAAATATAAATGTCATGTGTCGATTCATGGTGACGACACGTGGCTTCACCAGAAATGAGTATAGTTACTCTTTTAATAGTATAAATTGAAATTGATTAGCTAGAATTACAGATGGATTTGCCTGATTTAATTATGATCATATATATCTACCAAAAGTAAAGGAGATGGCTTACAATTAAGTGGGATAAGATTTTGCAACCAGATTCAGGTGATAACCCATGATATGGGTATTGTGCATTTGTGCAGATGAGGATGTATCGACATTTTCTCACAAAATGATATATAATAACACTTCTTTACAATGACTTAATTAGTTAATACTAAGTTACTAACATGATATGATACTGTTGTGTTGGCAACGGAAGAACATAACTTAATTGGAAGAATAAGAACGCAATATGTATATACATCCAATGACATAAACAAAAGTATGAATATTTATAATCTATAAATATTATTAACATAGTAATAAAAAATTTTTTTGTCACTTATCATCTTTTCCTTTAATTTGTCACTTTGTTATTTTCTCAAATTGTCATGTCATTTGTTAGAAATATTTTTATATATCACATCAAATCCAATTTAATACAATGCATTAAATTCTAATTTAATAATTAACTAATTAAAATTTCATTAAACCTAAAATTTTAAAATTATTTTTATATATTTATAAATATATATGTTTTAAATCAACTCATACAATACATGGGTATTAACCTATTATATACTAGACCAAAAAATATCAATGACTGGTTATAATCCTTCTTCTCAAAACTACCCTAATCAACTTTCTAAACTAACCCCTAAACTTAATATTAATGACACTTGGCACCCTAAATTAATTTTAGTTTACATTGCAACAAATACTTCACCTTATTAACAATAAAATGATAATACTCCTATTAGATGCTCTAAGAATCATGCATGAAAGGGTGGTATAAGTTTAGCTAATCTTAAAAAACATATGAATATGATACTTTTCCATTATAAGTTTTTAATGAAGACGGCGCAATGTTTTGTTCACTTTGACCACTGTATACGTAGTTTATTAATTCGATCAATCTTAAATTGCATATTGGTTTAGGATTAGGGTATACTTATTGTTTTGATTCATCTTAATTAATTTGCATTCTGGTGAAGTAATGTTATTATATTATATTATATTATATTATATTATATTATATTATATTATATTATATTATTAAAAAACATCACATTAAATCAGCTTATACGTACTGTACAATGTTTGGATCATGTAATGTAATCACCGAAATGTAATTTAGATCAAAACATAAACTACATGTGAGGTAGGTCCTGTTCAGACATAAATGTTTTAAATAAACACACAACAAAGCATCTATAACACAAATTGCCCGGGCCGCTTATACTGCATGTGATATTTCATCTAAAATGATAATTACACTTTATATATTATATATATAATAAAATAAAAGATAAATACAATTAATTATTTTAGTAATATCTATAAACATTAATAAATATAAGAGATAAATACAATTTATAAAAATATAAAGTCATCAGTCACGTTTTAAAAAGGATAAAATTTATTTTTATGGTATAATTTTTTGTTTTAAAAATTAATAATTCTTATACTATTTAATTATAAAGTTGGTTTTGTAATGATTCTGTATGTGTGTGTGTGAGTGATCATTGCAGGATCTAATTTTAGTGTAGATTTGCAAAAAAACCCAAAGTTACACTATTTTATTGATTAAAATTCTCAACCATTTTTCATTACATAAAAAACAATCAACCGGTAAAATATTACGAGTTAGGATGTTACGCATTATAATAGGTTGATTGCTCATGTGGATTGTGGAACATACATTTAACTATATTTTTATCCTCTAACCGATGACCACATTCACATTCTTGCTTTTCCTCCACCTTTGGCGACTCCGCTGACTCCATCCCCTTTAAGATTGTTTTCAAGGTACTATTTTGATTTGATTGGCTCTTCAGATTTGTTTGAGGGTTCAAAAATATTCATTTATTATATGTATGTTCGATTGACTCTTGCCTTTGAATCTTTAATTGAAACTTTGCTTGTGCAGATGAAATCAATTTCGTTTTGTTTTCACGAGTTGTATTTTGATGTTTCGTTTTATGTTCGATTTCATTAATCTAGGTCCTATTTTATATTCTGAATATGATCAGCAAGGCAGAGGTGGTATGGGTGTGGGTTTCGCTATAGAAAAGGCTCTTTGTTTGATAAATAAGTTTATAATAAAAATCTATGTCATAAAAATGCAACTAGTTAAAAAAGATCAAGTTTAATGATTTTTTGTTGGTTTGTGGTTTTTTTGTGCAATTAAAAATGATTTGGGGTTTTAATTGAAAAAAATAACAAGTTTGAGTTTTTTTACGCAAACATCTCTTAAATAAAATTGATATGTCATCAAGTTGCAAACAGTTAAACCAGTTGCAAGTCATTTTTACAATAAAAACCCAAATTTAATGAGTTTTAGTTGTTTGGAGGTTTTTTATGATGAAAAATAGTTGGGAATTTTAACCACAAAAACGATTCAACTCAAGGGTTCTTTTACATACATTTCCCTTTTATTAAAGGGGGGTGATTTGTACACAATATTTTTTCTCCACACACAAAAAATTTCACATAATTAGACTATTCTAATCTTTATATCATTTTTATCAAATTTACATTTTATCCTCGTATAATAAAAATAAAATAGTCTATTTATATAAAATTATTATGTATATAAAAAATAGGGTTTACGAAGGAAAAAAACCAACATGTTTTTACGATTTTTGCGTTTTCGTCACTCTATGTATTTTTTTTTCATAAAAGTTCTCAAGTTAATTTTTTCTTTTTGCTTTAGTGAAATTTGGACACTAGAATCTGGTTATAATTAGTAAACCGAGTTTTTAAAAACTGAAAACAGGGGTGGATCCAGGTATATTTGTTATCAGTGTCAATTTTTTAGAGAAAGTTTATTACTTAGATTTTCAAAACATTTTCTATGATGGATCGGGTCACTGAAACGGGTTGCCACACAAAATTAAAAAATAATAAGATTTTTCTAATTAAAAAAATACTTAGTACAATACCATTAAAACTTTCTTTTCAAAAATTTGTCCATTGACCATTACTTTTTTTTAAGAGTCAACAAATACGTTTAACAATCGACCAAATAAAATTAAAAAGTAAACACTTAACATTTAATTTGTCCATTAACCTAAAATAGGTAAATTAAGCATATATACTTTATATTTCAGTAAATTAAAGCATTAAACAACTACTCACTACATTTAACATATAAATACTTAAAATGAGACATTAGAAAGACATATTTTATACCTAGAGAGAGAGAGAGAGAGAGAGAGAGAGAGAGAGAGAGAGAGAGAGAGAGAGAGACTCCAACAGTCTGCGTCACGCAATCACTGGTGAAGTCCGACAAATTAGCTGGCATCGGCACTACAGCAACGAGGTGGAGAATGGAGACGTGGCTGCGTCGTCGCCGGTCGGTTAGTACTCAAAAAGCCGGAAGTCCGGAATGACAAAAGGGTGAAGCCGTGAAGTCTGGAAGAAAGAAAACGGTTAAGGGTTTCAAAAGGTTTGGGCTATATTTTTTGAGTTTTTTTTAAAATCTTTTGGGCTAACTTAACTTAATTAACTTGACAGATTGTATATTTTTGTTTTATATTCTATTTGACTCTTTTTAGAAAAATTTATGATTAAAACACAGTAATATTTCAATAAATTTGAGTAATAAAAACAACAAATATAAATTAGATATGTATATTATAATTTCATAAATTTTTTTGTAGGTGTCACTGAAAAAAAAAATATTAGGTGTCACTCGAGTTTTTGATTCATACGTAACTCAGTATTTTAAAATTTTATCGGTGTCGAGTGACACCCATACTTATAAAATAGGTCCGCCCCTGACTGAAAAACCGGGTTCTAATGTCCACATTTCACTAAATCAAAAGTAAAATACTAACTTGATGATTTTTATGAAAAAAAACATATGGAAGGAACGAAAACATAAAAAAATATATAATCACGTTGATTATGAATTATTTTCGTATTAAACACAAACCATCTTCGTTTGTCAAGGGCATGTCATGGTCCAAAACAAAGTTGTTGGACGGAATTTGTGCCATGTGACATGTGAGTTGTGTAGGGCCTTTAGGCCTAAATGCCTAGTTGATTGTGTCAGTTTGAAAAATGCATGGTTATTATTTTATTTTTTAAACTATAAAAATTTCCGTGATAACAAATTTTTGAGAAATATAATTCTTTAATTTTATAATCATTAACTTACTCAAAATGTTAGTTTGAATTACATATTCTTTAATTTTATAATCATTATAATCAATTGATCTTAAAAAACTAAAAATAAAGAAAACTGAATCTTAAGTATCTGAATCATTAATTTCTAATTATTAATCCCGACCCTCTATTTAATATCATAAAGTCAATTTGAAATAATAAATATTAATTTAAGTTATTTTTGACAAGCAACGTATGAAAGCTTATAAAAGTTTGACCTTACAGTCTTAAAAGCTTCGGTCCATAGGATAGGTTTGGATAACTTTTTACTCAAAAACTAATTAAAACCATAAGCCCTCAAACGAGAAGTTAATTCATTTCATAGCTTTTGAAATTAGTTTGAAGTTATGTTAAATAAAATCACAATTATGTCATTATGAAAGTATATTTTTTAAATTAGCATTATTATTAACTTGTCCTTTAATATTATTTTACACTTCAGAACACCAGTTCCAGTTACACTGTCAAACACAAATGTAATAATAAAAACTCCAGCTAAAAGCTAATTTTTTCAAACATATCATTAGCTAATTTTGAAATTGGTTTTTAAAATATATGTATTAATTAATTCACATAATTTATTACACATAACATTAAAACAAAGTTTACTTTATACAAGATATATGACTTCATGGATGATCAAATATATATTTAGTTTAGTTTATATAAATAATTAAATATTAAACAAGCTGAACACATTGATTTTTTCTTATAAAGCAATACGTCTCTTCAACGATTAATCATTAAAAGTTAGATGTATGTTCCTATCAAAATTATCATCCCTATGTGGAACAACGCAAAATAGTTGATAGTATAGATCACTTGTTGCCACATAGGGAAACATGAGAAGTCTCGTTCTTGTTTGTTTGAAAAGCTTTATGATAATACCTAGCATTTTAATCATTATTCAAATATCTAATGAAAAAAATAATTTTTTGGGTGATGCTATACGTGCATATTCATTCCTTAATTTTTACTAATCTACATAAGTCAAGCTAGCCCTTCAGAGAGTTTAGGATGTCCCAATGGTCGAAGCTTCTTGAAAGATCCACGAGCTTGTAACACATGAGTGTGTAGTATGTTCCATGTAAAAATCTTGTGTAGGGTTAATCTAGATTAGATTACTTTAGAGAATGGATTCTAAAGATTAGATCATAAGTATTAGATTGAATTGATCTCAACCATCCATAGAGTTGGTAGATATATATGTTGTATAACACTATAACCCTTGTCAAGAAGGATTCATTTTCGACACAAAGCCCACAACCATTTTCTAAGACTTCCAATGTTTAATCATACCAGGACTCGATTTTAGAAAAAAGAAATATAATGGCAAGGTACTAGGAACCAATTGAACTAGAGTCACTTTACCAGTTTACCCCCCGATTGAACAATTCGTCAAACTCTTTGACTTTTTGATCATAGGATTCCAACTAAAGTCTCTATTGATTCATGCCCATACCAATAAGAAGTGCTCAGTATTTACACACGTGTTACCGGCTTGTTTCTTTTAAAAAACTTTATAATTTTTTTTTTTTATAATTCTTTATAATAAAATAATGTATGTTTGTATATTTATAAAACTTTATAAATTTTTTGTAGTTCTTTTGTTTGAATCCATGATCTTATGGCTGAGATTAATCACATTTGATCTGTGACAAAAATAATAGATAGTTATAGTTTATTAATTTAATCAAATTTGATAATTCAAGCTTTTGAAATATTATTTGGATCGTTGCTTATAACTTGCGTTTGTCATGATGTAATAATAATAACAATAACAACAACAAGCGGTAAACTTTGTCATTGGGTTAATTAACATAAATACTTAGTAGTTAAAATAATAATTCTAAAATAAATACACAATTAAGATGTTTAATCATCATAAATTGTTTTAAAATCCTTTGAGTGATTAAACTTAATCATTCCTCACACGTTAAGAGGAATAGATGTATAATTAACAATTAAAGAGATGTCTGCTTAGAATCATTCTAAACGTATCATATATTCTTGAGACAAAATAAAAAAAAAAACCTAAAAAAATATAGCTGTAAGGTTGCAACCATTTAGGAGGTTCCTTTAGTCATTTTACAAATGTTAAATCGGCTGCCTATTATTATTACTACTATATTTACGGTCAACCAAGCCGGTTAAAAGTGGTGTTAATTTTGACACAACAAGCAGGACAATTAAATTGACCCGTAAGAAAAGCTAAAGTAAAAAATGAAAATTTATAAAACGGTGTATTAAACAAATTGTTTTTTTTAAAAAAAAATTTAAAATCATGTAAAATTTTTGATTTTTTCTCATCAATCAATTTGATCTGTTTGCTTGAATTAGTTAAAATTACCGCCCAGATTTAATGCGACATGATATATCAAATTTCAAAGAAAGACGTCTAGTTTTCACAAAATCATTTAAAAAACTATAAAATAAATATAAAGTTGAAAAAACAATTAACCAGCTTGAAACACCCACTGAAAATAAAAATATTTGTTTATAACATACTTATTTTTTTAAATAACATAAAAGAAAACAGTCGTATTCTGTTTTGATTTTTCCTCTGAATATCTATAAATACGTGCATATCCAAAAACAAATATAACACCACCAGATAAAAACAAATTAAAATGAAGAAAATATCATCATCACTTTTCATCGTCTCTTTCATCCTCTTTCTCTCTCTTCCAAACATCTCCCTCTCGCAAACTTGTAACAAAGATGACGAAAAAGTCCTCTTCAAGATCAAGAAATCCTTTGGAAATCCTTACCATTTGGCCTCTTGGCAAAAGACTTTAGATTGTTGCCAATGGTACAATGTCGAATGCGACGCAAACACCAGCCGTATCATCTCACTCACCATCTTCTCCGGTAACATTTCCGGCCAAATTCCAGATGCAGTCGGTGACCTTCCTTACCTACGAACCTTGGTCTTAAGAAAACTCACCAACCTCACTGGAGAAATCCCCTCCGCCATTACTAAACTCACTCACCTCACCTCCCTCAGACTTAGCTGGACAAATTTATCCGGCCCAGTTCCTTCGTTCCTCAGCCAACTCAAAAACTTAGATTTTCTTGATTTGTCGTTCAATGATCTCACCGGCTCTATCCCGCCGGAGCTTGCAACGTTGACCAAGCTAAATGCCCTACACCTGGACCGGAATAAGCTCACAGGAGTCATCCCTGAATCATTCGGGAGGTTCACCGGAAACGTCCCGGATCTTTATCTGTCACACAACCAGCTCTCCGGAACTGTACCCAAATCTTTAGGAAACTTAAATTTCACGACGATCGATTTTTCAAGAAACCAGTTGACGGGTGACCTAAGCATGTTTTTTGGAAGAAACAAGACGATTCAAATAGCTGACTTTTCAAGAAACAGCTTCGAGTTCAACCTGTCGAGGGTTGTGTTTCCGGCGAGCTTGACTTCCTTGGATTTGAATCATAACAAGGTTTACGGGAACCTGCCGGCGACGTTGACGGGATTAAATTTGCAATACTTGAACGTGAGTTACAATAGGCTGTGTGGACAGATTCCTCAAGGTGGTGAGTTGCAGAATTTTGATAACTTCTCCTACTTTCATAACCGGTGCCTGTGCGGGTCGCCGTTGCCGGCTTGCACTTGAAGTTTATAGAATTCTCATTGTGTCAGGGAGGGTGTTCGTCAGTAGATGGAACACATTGGAGGGTCCATGATAATAATATGCAAAAGAGAAGGGACTTGGTTGAAAAGTTACATATATAAATCAGACAACATTCCTATCTATTAATATAGATGCTTTATTAGTAGAGATTATAAAACAGGTTAATATTGAATAATTCTTCTCAAGTTTGTTTATTTTTCTGATTAAGTATTTAATATTTTTTATTGTTTAAGTACCAAATTATTTTTGTTTTATTTAAAAGCTATATTTGATCGGTTAGTAATAAGGAATCTTAGTTTTTTATTTGATGAATGTTGAAAAAATCTATCATCTTTACACATTTTAATGATTAATCTCTATATCTTTTATTTTATCAGTCGTGTTTTAACAACTAATCTGATAACCGGTCAAAAATATATAAATTGTAATAAAAACAAATAAAGTTTAGAAACTTAAATAAATGAAAAAAAAATTAATTAAATACTAATTAAGAAATTGAAAACAGTTGACTTGATTTTGTGAGTTAAACATTTTTAAAAGTACGTACTTATATGTTTCCTGATATTAATCATTTGTTGCACCCAGAATTTTGATCGACATATTGGGATCAACGGCCGATTTAGTTGGTTGGATCGGGTCAAATGACCTCTATAATTTTTTTTTTTTTGGTATTTTATATTTAGTCAAAAAATTTCGACCCCGATAAATTTTAAAATTCGACCCCCATATCCTAAAAATTATATGTAAACATATGTATAAATTTGATAGTTTATTAATCTCTCTTGAGTATTATTGACTTTAGGCTAGTATAAGTTATATGAACCATTGACTTCTTTTGCTCTGATCCTTTATTATTTTAGTGTTTAATTTATCATCAAATGCAGAATACTAGACTAACAAATCGTTATTTGTTTAACACTAAATAAATGTAATAGCATGTTAGATTAGATTGTTATTGTTGATTTGTTAACATAAGTATTATTAAAGTTTTTATTTTATTATATAATATAGACTATTTTGAAAAGAAATTTCCAAAAAAGAATTGTTTGTCAATGTTTCAGACGATGAACTAATAACTCGTTTTCAAATTATGAAAACTCGTAGAGTACAATTATAGAATCCAATTTTTTCGGGTTTGTAATTAATTTGTAGCTTTTACATATTTGTTTTTTATTTAATCAAAATAAACGAATTCAAATTTTCGAAATCTGAAAATTTTATAAAGGACCACAAATATTCGTACTTTTGTAGCGTTGTTAAATTCCGACCCCTTTAAATTTTTTTCTGGAGCCGTTACTGATTGGGATCCTATATTGGGGATCCTATATTGGAAAACTCATGTTCTAGCCATTGGTCTATTCTTTAAGCTCGTCAAAACAACTTTCTTTGAGGCTAAAGGCTATGGACCATTATGAATTTATGATATTCTTTAAGATCGGTGTAATTTACTGTCACGTATGTTAATAAACTAGATAAATCCAATTTAAATTTACGGTCACGTATGTTAATAAGCTACATAGATCCGATTTAAATATAAATGACTAAAGACCTGACAATTTGGTACACGACACGACAGACACGACATTTATACGACACGAGTTCGCCGTATAGGGGTTTTAGAAATTCGTGTTTCGGGTAAATTCGTGAAATTCGTGTCTTATACAGGTTACACACGAATTTACCCGTATAAACACGTGTAAGACACGTATAAATTTCGTGTTACACGTTGACACGTATAAGACACGCATAATACACGTATAAACTAGGTTTTAAAAGGATCTAAAAACATTGGGCCCTCACTTATTTTGAAAATGTTTGGATGTTATATAAAACGAGTTATTTGACACCCGCGCGTTGCTGCGAGGTCTAAAATATTAAATACAAACATAAATAAAGAAAACTACTTTTTAAACAAGTCAAACAAATAGTAAAATTGGAAAACTGATATTTCGAAAAACAAGACAAATGATAATGTTAGTTGGTTCTTATGATTGACTTTCTAGAGTTTGCAATTCCAAAATTAGAAACAATGTCTTATTAAATCGGATCGGAACCAGAATTAACTAATTCAATATTCATAACCATTATATGAAAATTTGACATTGATTAGGTTTAATCGTCAATTTAATTTGTTGGTTTTACGATCAAATAAAAAAATTTATAACGGTATGGCTAAATGAAAGATAACACTAAGATGATGATGTATTATGGAAAATTTAAAAATAAAATTAAGGAAAATTGTAATTGGTCTAGAGCATTACGTAAATGTATATATATATAATTTGTGTTTTCGTATGACACGTGTTTTATGTGTGTCGTGTCACGTGTCACACGATTTTTTTACTTGTCGTGTTCGTGTTTCAGATCGCGACACGTTTTATAATTCGTGTCGTGTTCGTGTTTTATAAATTCGTGTCTGACACGCGACACGACACGCATACACGTAGTGTCACGTCTACGTGACAGTGGTCTAATAATGGATCTATCTAGTTTATTAATATCGTTTTAACTAGAAGTTAAGATTTTTTTTTAAAAAAAGTACACGCTGCTATGGACCATCCACGATTCCACGTTCGCATGATCCCATTTGTCAAAATCTCATGGACGGAAGAATATGTTCTCTTGGTGCTTGGTGGTAGGGGTGTTCAAAGAAAACCGAAAAGCCGAGCCGAACTTCTTAAACCAATTGATCTGAAACTGAAAAAACCGAAACATCACGGGACGGTTTAGGTTTTCATTTTTAAAAAACCGTGGATAACCTAACCGAACTGATTATATATATACAAGTTAGTAGCATGTATTTATAATTTCATTTAGACAATATAATACAATAAATACTAGATAATAATTTTTTATTTTAATTGTTTTATTAAATAAATTTAGTGTAACTTTTAAAATTTATATTTAAATAGTTTACTATGATTTTAAAATTAAAAAAATATGCTTAAAAAGATATAATTCTATAATTTTATTTGCTTTTAAACATATAACGGATAACCGTGGATCGAACCGCGGGTAACCAAAAACCGAAAACACGGTTTACGTGCTAATCACTAATCGAACCGAACCGAACCGTGCACAACATTACTTGGTAGTGCACCGGTGCATATAGCAACCCTTTATTAAACTTCATTTTTAATTTCTAAAGTTTTAAATTAAACTTATCCCTTGGTTTTCTTGCGTAATGAAATTTGAATTGGTAGAATTTAATTAACGACATATATTATATTTATCAGTTGACTTATGAAATGATATTTAAAGGTGACTTATCATTTGTCAATAAATACATGTATTTTTTAAGAGAACACATTTTGAGTAGTGTATAATATGTATATTGAACCCTTATTGATATAATCTTGATGATAATAAATTAAAATTATCATTTAATAATAAATATCATTGTGATTATAAAATTAACGGTGAAGCTAAATTTAAGATTGATTATTCAATACATAATATTATAAATATGCATTTTAATATTAAATAAAAGTATCACTCAATTCTTCGCTTACCCTCATACGTGAACGTGTGCGCACGCGCACACACACGGATCCAAGCATATTATACGTGCTCTCAAAAGTATAGATATAATAAATTAAATTTCAAAGAAGAATACAAAGTGTAAGCTTGCATGCTAAAATATAATAGATTGTTAAAGTTTCATCTTTTGAATTATGATATAGAACATATAATATGATAATGTTAAAAATAAAATATCATACACACATAAATTTTTTAATAGTTAATTATTACAAAATGTGAAAAAAATAAGAATTTGATATGCCTAAAAAATTTGTAGCATACATAACAAATTATTAAATATGTAAATAAAGTTATTAATATAATATTATTGTAAGCTATAAATGACTATGACGCATGTTAGAAAAATCATATTTATTTATAATTAAATGGTACATGACTACATGTTAGATTAACTCACTTATGAATAGCGATTTTATTAGCAAATAATGTATAGATGCATAATGTCTCGATTAGAAGATTGTGTACGAGACGAGGACTCTAGGAGAGGGCCAGATCCAAAGTTAGGTTTCAACTTTCAACATTCAATGTTCAGTTTTCTAGGAAAACAAATTATCAAATTGGTGGTTTGGGCCTTTGTGGGCGAAACCGAAAGGAGAAAGCTCCATAGGGTCTTAATTGGGCGTCAAATGACCTACAAATGGGCTTACAAGTTACAACTATACAGGCCTACTTTAGGTGTCTGTTTGTTTTTAGCTATCAAATGGGCTCATCTTTGTCATACATACATGCTTTGATAACGAAAAAAATAATTACCATGATTACAAAATAAAAGAAATTAACCTTCTTCTGGAATTCCTAAAGACCATCTTTATCTTGGATAAAACTTATAAAGAAAAAAAAAAAACTCAAAAGACCTCAAGAACAGAAAACAAAACAAAATTCATAAAATCAAGGTTCATACAGAAAGCCTTCATTAAATATATATGGACCTATTTTATGGTTGATCAAAGAGTTTTTAATTACATGTATTTGTTAATAAAATACAAGGTGACTCCCCCCCCTCCCTCCTTTTTTTTTTTTTTTGTAATCAACGATTACCTGTATTGTTAATACCAAGTGCATAATGGACGATATGATGTTCAAGCTCTCTCCTATATGCGGATTGAGTGAGAATCAGTGCAACAAGATTCAGCTATCTTGGTGGGACTGCATTGCTATTCCAAAAAAATGATAGGGGTCTGTTGCCTTCTTTTCTAGTATGTGCTGTTAGTTTGTGGCCTTTTCTGCAGGCAAGATCTTCATCTTAGGTTCTCCTTTGTATCCATGTCCTTTCCTAACATCTTGCTAGTCTTGTATATATAATTTTCTTTGTTGTCCGGAAGAAATCAACTATCTATGAAAAAATCTAAATTAAGTCATGTATAACATATAACTAACTATACAAATATGTGCAATTTAGACGTTCAGACGATTTTTGCTAGTTTTTGAAGCACATCTCTTGGAATAAATTGTGTGTCCAAAAAAAATTAACATTATGAGTTGTCGATTATGCTCGAAACAATGATTCACTACCTTAATACAATATATAGTCATGGCATTACTTGCATTTTAGTGCCATGCTTGATATATGACGAATGTCTAGAAGACAAAAACGTACCACTTTTTCTTCAATTGCTCCTTTAGAGTCTAGTCTCGTCTATGGTATGATAATATATGATAGTTGGAGGGATCAAATTTGGGGTTAATTATATATATACATTTGGAGTTATTCTTAAAGGTTTGCGTAAAGTAATCATCTAGATAGTTGGCCGGATCAAATGCTTGGTTAGAGAAGCCGCTAGCTATAACCATAACCAGGCTGCTTGTTTGCTAGCATCATGTTAAGTATGATTTTTTAAGCTTATGGCCTTTCCGAAAAACGTCCCTTTACGTACACCAGAATGGCATGCAGGGGAGAGATCTAGCGCAGTTTACATCATATACTTCCATACTATTAAAATCTAGTTAAGGGACTTTTGTCTATCTATACATCTCTCTAGATAAAGGATGCAAGGTGAAAAAAAAAGGTCATAAAAGTACTTTAAAAGGGGTAAAAAAAGAAAAAAAAAAAAAAAAGAAAGGGTAGAACCGGCCATCTGAAGGACATAATATTGCTTGGTTCCTTTTTTTTTTTTTTTGTCCTAATCTTGTCGAGGGCGTGCCACCCAGAGAGAGCTGAGAGAGCGAAGGCGATGGAAATGCTCAGCCACCGCTAGTAAACTCCTTGCTGCTTGGCGGGTTGTCAGGAGTTGAAGGACATGATGAATCGTTTGGCGTCGCAAATTATCGGCCTGTGGGTGCATATATGGTGTGTTAGTTCATACGTACTCATGATATAAATCTTGAAATAAAAGATGAAAAATTGAATTAGAATTCAGAGTCTTGCATATATGTCATTTTCATGTTATATGATACACGTACAAGGTAAGACGATATTTATGTTATTAATTAAATTATACGTTGACATTTTACAAGAGTGAGTCATAGTGAGTGGTTAGATTGTCAAACGTGCTCGTATTTCCATAATTATTTTCAATATATATATAAGTTAGATGATTATGATATATTTAATTTATTATAAGTGTTTGCATGTGTGTGAAGATGGAAATCAGAACATGGATCGACCAGCATGAATTTTTCTTCTCTTAGGTAGATTGGCTGGCAAAATTTTGCCCATTATTTCAACCTTTTACAGCTGCTCTGTATAATTGAAAAAAAAAATATTAGTTATATTTGAATAATTAGTAAATATATATGCCTAATTATATATTCAAATTCGAAAAACATGTCATTAGCATTTAATTATTCAAGGCCTGCACCAATTAAATTAATTATATTTCCTTTAAACCTAATATAAGAATATTTTGATGAATATTTTTTATATACTAATAATACATCAATAAATATTTATGAAAGAATTAAATATCATGTGATTTTTTATTCATATATGATTCAATCTTGATTTGACCAAATATTACATATTTAATAGGGTAAATTACAAATTTCGTGTGGTCTAGTAAAATTTATGGATTGAGTCATTTATTTTAGAAATTACATTGATAGTTTCTTGTGGTTGAACTTTTATTATGGATATCGTCCTTGGGCCATTTAAAATAACCATTTTATCCTTATTTGTCTAATAATTATTATTAATGTGTTTTTATTAATATTTTTATATTATTATTAAATAATAAACTGATCTAAAAAATTAATTTAATGAAAAATACATAAATTTGAATAGTAAAATATTAGTAAAGAAAAGTGTATGATAATTATTATTAATTAAAAACTAAAAATTAATGTTTTGAGTTTAGATAACAACAGTAATAAAATTTATAATTTACGTAAAATGATAATTTAGTTGATGAAAAGAAAATGATGCATATATATAATTAAGGTTGTTGAAAATGAGAACATACAATATATACAAATACTTTACATCTAATTACACATGACATGCATCGATCTAATTCAAATTTTCCAAAATAACTAGAAGTATAATCATGATCAAATTAAATCGCAAATCAAGTCATCGATCTAGTTGTTGAACAAACACAAAATCGAAAGACAATATTATATTTGATCACAATAGAATCATTGGTTATATTTTGTTAGGAAAATGACATATATATATATATATATATATATATATATATATATATATATATATATATATATATATATGTATATATATATAAAATAGTGATCATTAACTAAAACATATGAATTATGATGGCATGCATGTACTTGCATTAAACAAAATGGAATTGGTTGTAAACAACAAAAAACATATATATGGAAGTTGGTTTTGATGTTATTGAAGAATAGTAGGTAGGTGTACAATTTATTTTATTCTAGGGGTTTTAGTGTGGGGATGGCCTACTTTGTTGGTTAAAAATCAAATGATACATATTGAATATGACATCATGTATATATGGATTTTAGGATATATCTTAATGATGGGGATGTTTTTCTTGGGTCCACCCACTCTCCTTAAAGACACACACTGATTACCATCACCCCTTTAATTTCTATAACTAGGTCAAGCATATTACACTTTATCTTTAATTCATGCATCCCATTTCCCATTTTTTATATTATTATTATATATATATATATTTTGTGCTTCTAATCGATCACTAACAATTATTTCAAGTTCGATCCACTTCAATCATATTCCATCATCTTCTTTTATATCTTATTCATGCATTTGATGTCTTTTATTAACTTGATCATGTACAACATAAAATGAAAAGGTACTTTAATTGTCAAAATTAACGAGTTTATTTGGTTTTTTATCGCTTAATTATTATTTATTTATCATTGATAACATCTATTTTTAAAGTTTTATAATCAATAACATCAAATTTTATGTTTTGTATCATTAAAAGTATTTATTTTTTTTATTTTTTTTATCATTTATGGTATTAATTTTTCAATTTTTTAGTAAATGGTAAAAATATTAAAATTAATTTTTTTATAGATAAAAAGAATAAATAATGTTGTTATTGATGAGAAATAAACAAAATAAAAACTTATTGTTAGTTTTCTGAGTTGGCCCTACAATGAAATTATAAATATTTTATGAAACATGTTGAATAATAAAAAGGTAATATATATAACAAAGGGACATGTTAAGTTTCAAGACCATTTAACCCAAAGACCATACCAATATCACAAACGATATATAGCCTCGTAACCACTAAACTAAGATCACAGAAATATGTAATAATTAATATCGATAATTAAATGATGATAATGATAAACATATTCAATAATATAAATTTCAAAAGAAGTTATATGATTATGTCTTTGTAAAAATGCATCTACGATTTAATATTAGGGTTAAATATCATTATAATCATACAACTTTCAGATTTGTCTCATTTAGTTACTAACCTATATTTTGTCCTGATTTAGCCATTAAACTTTAGCTGATTGTTCTATTTTGGGAAAAATGAATAAAACTTATGGCTAAATCATTACATTAATATATGATAGTTTAATTGTTAAATCGATCAGGACAATTTCAGTAGTTAATTAAATCGGTAATCTAAACGTATAGTGACTAATATGTATACGAAAAATAATCTAGTGGCTAAATCCATAATCATCTGAAAGTTGAATGGTTAAAATGATACTTAACCATTGACATTAAAACAAAACAAGAACTTTCTATTCATTGTATTTTAATAGATAAAAACGCTAAAATTAATATAATGGTCGAAAACACTTAACAAGTGTTGAAAATGCAAAAGGAACATGATAAATCGTAAGGTTATTAAAATCGAGATATTACATTAGATAGTTTTTGTCAATGCATGATCAATCGGGATCTAAACAACTATAAACTGTAACCTAGCTCATTTAGCTTTGGTTTGTTGGGTTCTATGGTTTGAAACTTGAAAGACTATGCAGGAAAACAAAAGCACATTTTTTTTTTGGTTTTATCACTGAATTGTAAAGTTACTTATATTTTTGATTGATTAGTGAAAATTGTACATGTTTTTGACAAATAAACCAACTAGCTAGTTATATTACTCTAAATAACACTATGTTTAATATGCTTGAGAAATTAATCAGATCAATACTGTATACACATTAACTTAAGGTCACAAAGATATATGTATGTGTATGTGTGTGTATATGTTTAGGTTATCGTAAGAAGCTAAATATATATTAATAAGTGTGAAAAACACATTGATCGATCCACTATTTAATTTTATATATTAATTCACTAATTTTATGTATTGATTCATTTGTTTTAGAATTTGTGATTCATCATTTGAAAATTCAAAAGCTAATGAATCAATGTAAAAAAGTAATGATTTGTTGATTTTTGTCAGCCGTAATTTATGATTCATTATTTATATATTCAAAAAATAATGAATCATTACGTAAAAAAAGTACCATGTTGTGAATGATCATTCACATATATTTTTTTGCATAGACATATGTAAGACAATATTATAATTAAGACTTTTTATCAAAAGGAGCATCATAGGTACTGTGAATGTTTTAAAAAAAATCATGTGAATGGTGTGAATAATTATTCATTTGGATGATCATTCACATAATTTTTAAGGATACAAAAAAGTGTGAATGTATGTGAAATTCATATATCATGTGTATAACGTTAATTAAAACATGCTTATGCTTTTTTAAAGGTTGGTATTTTTGTGTACACTTAATTTTAAGAGTTACTTTTTTGAATATGCGTCTACACACACTAACTATTAAAGATAAAAGGTTGTCAAGAACAATTGAAAGGCAGAAATCTATAATCCTTCAATCATTAGTGAGTGGATATTTTAATCAAGTCAATGTGGGTGATGTGGATATGACCAAAAGAATCCATGCATGTGCCAACTGTAAAATTAGGGTTTTCCATTTCAATTTATATATGTACATTTTCAAGTCACATATATATAATTGATGCATGCATGGACCTGGCCGGGGAGAGCAGGTTAATAATCTGTTGGAGTAGGTTCCCTAACCAAAGATTGCTAGCAACATATTCTTTTTCATGGACCCACTACACACACACACACACTGACACACATATAACAAATATTTTCACTTTGAGCCATATGATTAAGCGATATTATTTGATGGTAAATTAAAGAAAAACAAAAGAAACAATACGTACCTGTATCACAAAAGTTTCGAGGGCGGAGAGCTTGTTCATGGCTGCAGCCATCTGACCCATGTAGTTAGCCATGTTTGTAGGGGAGCTTAAAGCATCAGAAGCAATGGTGTCTGAGAGAGATTGATTCAATGCCTCAAGCCCCTGTGAGAGTGCTTCTTCTGCCTCTTGTGTTGCTTGTTGTACTTCACATATCGCCATGAGTTGTTGCTCGGTTAATGGTTCTATTTGACCAAGAATTATCTGCAAAACGAAATTAAATCCAACCACCCAGAAATGGATTACTACCTACTGTACTAAATCTTAATTAGTTACCTTCATATAAAGATATGTGTGTGTGTGAGTGTGTCTATATCTATATCTGTATGTATGTATGTATGTATGTATGTATGTGTGTGTGTGTATAGAAAAGTAGGGTTTTCTTTTTACTGCAAAAGTGGATGTATAATCTTTCTATGTATTATTTAGTACAACGTTATAATATGCATTGTGCTCGGTTTTTGGTTTGACTTAATTGACCGATTAATAATTATCTGCAAACAAGTTATTGGCACTATTTGACCAATAATTATGTGAAAACCAGTTTCAACAACCCATTTAAGGATTACTTGGTCACCATGATGACAAGACATGTGACATTGGATATGTTTAATAAACTTTTGCCACTTAAAAAACAAGAAAATTTTACCAAATGAAAAAACAGGAAAGATCGAAATACCAACAGTGCAGATCGAATCAAGATTATGATTCTACTAAAATGCCCAATGAGACATGAATCAGACTCTAAAAATTTGGTACAAAAAGATTCCAAGTCAATATTAAACACACAAATTGGCCAGCAACGGGGAGCCGAGCAGTTGTTCACTTTTAAGAACACCTACTACAATATCATTTTTCCAGAAAACGCCCAAAGATGCTTCAGTCTCAACCAACTTCTAATTAAAGACCATTTCTTAATTTGTTTTAAAACTGGAAAACAGATTAAGGAACTTTAGGAGCAGGTAAACATAATGAGTAAACACATGTACATGTTCCCTTTTCATTATTATTAATTTGAGCATTTTTTCTAGTTGTAAGAATAAATACACCTACAATCCTCTTTGATTAGTTTTTATTCTAAATTAAGAGGAATCTGATGGCTTAGTCTTATGTGTTTTTGGAGGTGTCACATACAACATAAAGGTGCAGGTACGAGTTTCCGAGATGTAACATACAAATTTGTGAAAATGCAACTCTCTTTCTAGATATTTTGTTTGGATATATATATATATATATATATATATATATATATATATATATATATATATATATATATATACACACACACACACACACATACAGAGTTGAGATCCTGTGAGCATCATTTATATAATAATCACCATTTGCACCAATTGATATAAACTTTTGTATATATAAAAGGATTCATATATATATATATATATATATATATATATATATATATATATATATATATATATATATATATATATATATATATAGGGTTGGGTTCCGGTAAGAACCCTCGTTACCGTGAGAACGTGAGAACCACTCAAAAATGCACAAATTTGTACATCAAATGCACAAATTTAAAAATTAAAAGTTTTACTTAAAACCATTATTAGTCTTAAATATTAATAAATATCATAATCTAACACTAAAATTACATCCAAAAATTATATTCATTAAATTATAAACTAAATGCACAAATTTGAACATCAAATGCACAAATTTTTTTAAATGCACAATTCGTACATAAAATGGATAAATTATAGCATGATATGCGTAAATTTTTATATGAAATGCATAAATTTATCGAAAAATTTAATTTTAGTATCAAATGCACAATTTTATATAGTGGATGCACAAATATTAGAGTGGTTCTCACGTTCTCACGAAATAAAGGGGTTCTCATGTGAACCCAATCCTATATATATATATATATATATATATATATATATATATATATATATATATATATATATATATATATATAGAGAGAGAGAGAGAGAGAGAGAGAGAGAGAGAGAGGAATGCAGATCGAAGTTGTAGTGACAGACAGGGGCTTTTTAGCACAGTTTGGAATAATACCTAACTCATCCTTCAATGGAAAAAACCTTTCGTCATCAATGTAATTATTCACTCTGTGTCACCTTCACTTTCACACACAGTGTTTACGTACGACCGAACAACAGCTTTGCAGTACCCATGCAAATTAACTGCGCGCTTCCTATACTTCCTGCTGTATCTCATCATACCCGGCCCCCACCTCTTCCTCTTCCTATTTATTTATTGTCCTCGATCGATCTGGCCTTTCTACTTATGGTATTAGTCTTGCACATTAATTATAGTTTTAAGGTTTTCATAAAATTTTGCCTGTTTTCTAATAAAATAATATCCCCTCTATATATCCTAATTAAAAAATTGTTTCAATGTATAATTAGTAAAACTATTTTGTTGTCGATGAAGATATATATTTAAATGGCAGGGTTGTTATATGTATTCCTACTTTTAAAGGAGATTGAGAGATAAAATATATTATGGGATAATGGAACTAGAACAAATATATATGAGATGAAGTCTCAAATTATAAGAGGATATTTATATATATATATATGCATATCAAATTAACAAGAGGATCAGGCTGCGTAAATAAAATTCTCCTATTTAAAATATTCCTTAAAATAATGTATTGTAATTAATGTATAATGGTGTGAAAGGGGTATCGTTTTGTTAGTTGTATTCAAGGACAGATGAAGCTAACAAAACAACATTTGGGCAAATCCAAAACTTGTGCAAAAGAAAGGTGAGCATTAATGTAATGAGAACTTTGTTCTGGTTGGATATTTAGATGGGAAATGATGCTTTTAGCTCCAGATTCTAAGGTTTTATGTGTAGAAACGCTTCATATATAATTATAACATATCTTACAGACATTCTATTGGGAGGTTGGAGTGGAGACGGTAGAAGAATCCAATTATAAGTAGAGAAAATGAAGAACTTACAGAGCTCGTAAATCTACGAAATTTAGTGTTATGATTGAATAAGATAGGTGGGAATGGACTCTAGAAAACTCGGAAGGCTAGCTTTGAGAGACTCCAAGATGTTGGTGAGTGAAGAAAAGTTCTTGAGCTGAAGTATAACATTTATAGATTTTATTAATTTCTCTGTAACCCTTTCTTAACACGTAATCAAAACAATGAAAGGGAATGGAGATTTTGATAGTATGTCAAATTCTATTTAGGGGTGTTTGGATTTGCGTTTGAAAAAGTGTTGTAGCGTTTTGGAAACTAATAATCAGATAATAGCTGTAACAAAAAATATTGTCGGAAATGTAGTATTTAATTTAGCTTCTGTTGTTTGCTATCATAATTATCAAATAATCAGTTTTTAACGTGTTTGGATTTTCATTTTAACTTGTAAAATGACCAAATAATCACTTATTAAGCAAATAAGCTACATTTTTTAACTTATGAAAAAGTGTGTTAGGATTAACTCTAAACGCAAATAATCACTTATTAACGTATGCAATCCAAACACTTTAAACCAATTTTTTGCGTTATTGTAACGTAATAAGCTAATAATCTCGTTCATAACGCAAAACCAAACACTCTCTTATTACAATACATTCATTAAAACAACTTATAAATTTCATTTTATTTCATTCCAACGTATCAAACATCTTGTTCGAATATGTTTGGTACAACAATGGAATCATGAAACGTAACCATGTGAGGGTTATAAGTTTTTTATATATGGTACAATGGAATGTAATAGAAAATGAAAGAATAATTAATAAAACTCCATTCACTTTTCTTGTTTTTTATTGTCTTCATGTTAATTAAGAAGGAATTGAAAGAAAAGAAATTATGCTACACTCTTTTTTTTTTTTTTTTAAATTCTTCTCATTAATAATCAAAACTCTAATTAACCACATAACAAAAAAAAAACTTATAATGTTCATTTGATTCCATTCCATTTAATTCATTCTATTTTATCAGATGCCATTTTAGTTTACAAAATAAAATTTTAATTTTAATATACATATTATTTTTTCCTTTTACTTATAAAAATTAAGAAAGTAAATTAAAAACACATGAAAAGAAATAATGAATTGTTTTTATTATATCTTATAATATTTACATCAATCTTTATTTATGTGCCATACTAATGATTCCTTATGATTATTCAACTTTTTTTTTTATCATCTAGAACATGTTCATATAATTTAATTAAAAAACTTTTATGATAAACGTATATTTAAAATATTTACTACCAAAAAGTAATTAATTAAATAAATATATATGATATGATGATTATTATGAAATGTCTTTTTTTGTTAATATAATAAATATATTTAAAACTTTAAAATTAATTAATTAACTTTCTGATTATATATAGCACGAAAAAGTTTATTTAATTTTGAAGTTTAAACTATATATATTGTCAATTTCAAATGCTTTTACCTAATAATTATTAATTGCTACGTATTTAATTTAGTTTTTTTAACTTGAGAAAATAATCAAAATATATATGTTTCTTTTAAAAGCAATAGGAAGAATATATTTTTCTTAAGATGAATGCGATAAAGTCTAATATAATTATTATTTCCCAAGAACGCAACATCTGTTCAATATGAAGCTAGAGCTGAGGATGATTAAGTTTACTTTTGGTAAAACATTTTTAAAGCTTAATAAAAAAAATAATTTGTAAAATATATTATTAAATTAAATAAAAATTAAAAAATCTCAAACACATACACGACAAATAGTATGGTTTGCACTAGTTGGGGACCTAAAATGTCCTCTTTTAGAAGGGTTCGCAGCAAAACTTTCATACTTTTGACTATTCTTGGTGGAATTTTGAGGATTGTGTACCACATTTTCTATCTTGTTTTTAGTCTCTTCCATTTAAGGGGCTCTTATTTGTTTTGTTTGTATATATGTATCTTTGTGTATATCTATATGTATGCTTATATATATACATATATAAACTTAGAATATGGTTCGAGAGAGTTCCACTTTTAATGCAACGCACCAGAAAGTAACATTTAAAAAAAAACTTTTTAAATTTTTTTTTTCATAAACATGTTTTAATTAACATTATGAAGATAATATGTAAATTTCACATACATTCACATCTCTTAGCTCCTAAAAAATGATGTGCATTTATGTGATGTGTGATTTCATAAATGTGATTTATATAAATTTGAATATATGTGAACGTGCATTTATGTGATGTATGATTTCATGCACTTAGAGTGTTCGAATTTGCGTGGTGAAATTTATATATGATCTGTGTAATGTTAATTAAAACATGTTTATGAAAAAAAAAAATTAAGAGTGGTACCTTTGGGGGCGCTGTGTAATAAATGGTACTCACTTGAACCTAAATCTATAGACTTAATTGCGTGTAAGTATGAAAATATATAAGAGTAAACCTTGATGATTTCAGACGGACGAAACCCTCCGATCCACATGAAACATCGCTCAGCAGGAGTCTTCCAGGTACCTGAGATGATGTGAAAGACATCGGATTTAGCAACGATGCTCTTGAGATTCATCACATCATCGATGCGTGCTATACAATTGTCAACATAGATCCGGAGCTCGTTTTCCGACAAATGTTCTTGAACTGCTGCTTGAAGCTCACACATTTGACGGTGGTAGTCCTCAAGCCACCTTGCATATTCCATATCAAAAACTGCAGCATCTACAAGTTCCAGGAAAATTTTGATTGATCATCAAAGATCAATTGATATATACGTGATTATTTTTTATGAATCTTGCTGTTATAAACTGTACCTGAGCTTATGTTACTCATGCCAAGAGGAACACCTTGATCAGCTCCAAGGACACCACCACCGCCAAGGAAAACCCCCTGATCGAATTAAAACAACAATTAAATGGAAATTATTAAAAATCGACATATATATGAATGATTATTCTTTTTTTTTTTTTGGGGAAAAATTATGTGAATAAAGTGGAGTGAAATTCAAATTATTGTAACATATATCAATGAATGGCATTTTTAACCAAACAAAGAAATGATCACCTGAGCTCTAGCTCTTTGCAACTCTTGTTCCAATTGGGTAAGCTTAATTCTGCTTGATTCTAGCTGCTGAACATAAGCCTGTAAAAGGAACAAACAACGATGCACGGAAAATCATGCAAATATTTGTGAAACTTTGACACAATTTTTCTCTTTTTCATAAATTTCTTACTTTTTTTCTCAGCCTGCTTTTCCTTGCTGCCTCTCTATTCTGAGCAAGCCTCCTCAGTGTCTGCTTAATAAGATCAAACATGGTAGACAATTCGTTTCTTACATTTTCCTATTCCCTGAAATTAATTCCAAAATAATAATAATAATAATAATAATGAAATTAATGAAGGAACCTTGGGATCGGGTGTTTTGGGGCGACCCTGATCCGAACTAGCAGTCGTCGGCCCTTTTTTGTTTCCCTCGCGCTACAGTACCAAGCATGAAAATCAAAAAAAGTTATTCAAGAAGAATCAATCAAGAAATTATAATTATAAAAATATATAAAGATTTTTAAAAAAATGGGTGAATTGAAACCATATCCCAGTTATATACAGTTTTAACATAGTTTATGAAAATAAATAAATAGTTGAAAAAGAAGTACAAGTACCTTGATGACTTTAGAGGATTGAGGAGCAGGTGGAGGGGCATCCTTTTGGGGGTTGGCAATGTTATTCATAGACGGTTCAGATGGTCTCCTTGAACCACTGCTTGATGGAGAAACTAATCCAGTAGTTGCCTACCAAACACACAATTGTAAAAATCAATTTTTTTTTTCAACGAATTAAGTTTTGATCAATGAACTACTAATAATTATATATATATATCTATATACATCACAAAATAATTTATTGTAACAAAAGCCAAATTAGTTGATGGAAGAAGTATATCAAATTAAGCGTTAATTGATCAATTTATCATTTTAATTAATCAGGAGTTTTGATTTATAAATTGATACCTTGGTAGTAGCTGAGGTCGAGGGATCTACTACGTGCATCGGCTGTGAAGGGAATATGTTCAATGTTGGAGGTCTCATACCCGATGATGTCGAACTCTCTGCATGTATACATCACTTTAGTGAATCGATCAGTGATAACAAAATAAAGATTGTTTTGAAATTTAATTAAATAGTGATGAGAAATTCATCATCTCATTCATTGATGATATCATTATATATATGTGATGAAAGAACAGGTATTAGATAATCTTAACATTTAACAAGTATTTATTATTTACTTATATTAAATTAAAAATGGATCAATATATAGGGGAAAAGAGGACAACATAAAATCTGTGGTAAATTTTAGAATTAATTTCATGTACGGCAGATGATAAATATATATTTATATAATTCTGGGAAATATATATGATTTACGATGAGAATAATTGTTTTGCAGCATGTTTGTGGTCCAAATTCCTGAAACAAAAAAACCTTGTAAACCAAATAGAAATGCGAAACAATTAAGCTTGATCAAACAAGAATATTATCATATAAGGGAAAATTTTGGTTATTTATTTCTGGGTGAGAAGGTTAATTAAGAAGATCTTTTTGTTGTTTCAAAGAAAGGATCTGGTCAAAGCAAGTACCATCAGATGATATTCCCTGAAGAACATGCTTTTCTTGTGATTCAAAAAGAAACCTTTTAGAGAGAGAGAAGCAGATAATATAAACACATTAATTTTTTTAAAAAATTATATGAATTACATAGGCCGGGTCTCACGTCTTTTATGATCTTGGATATTAGAGAGTTCGAGTGCAGCGGGATCAGCAGCAGCAGCAGCATGACCTTCACCGTAGAGAAAAAGGGCTTGATCTAAATCCGCCAAATCATAAGGCCCACCACCTTCATCGTTTCTCCTGGATAATACAAAATATATCAAATGGAAATTTACAACAAGTAGAAAACAAACACAAAAATTAAAGAAAGTTTAGTCATCGATCGAGTACTGGTTTTGTGCGCTAGCTAGGTATATATATATAAACAAATAATTGATCGATGATGAAAGAAAGAATTGAATCACGTACATGATATTGTTGTTGGGGGTGGTGGTGGGATTATTAATAGAGGATGAGGGCATGGAATGATTAATCATGGCGAAGGATATCTGATTGGTGTCATGGTGATGATGCTGATGCTGATGCTGAAGGAATTGTAGTTGCTGATGATGATGTTGTTGTTGTTGTGGGTCTAGAAAAGTATTAGTTGATGTGTTTGAATAGGTTTTGTTTGTGGTAGCCATTGATGAAAAGGGAGGAGGAGTTTTGTTGTCTTGTTGGTGGTTTTGAGGTGGCGGTGAAGGGTGGTGACGATGGTCTTCCAATTCACCTCTCTCAAAACTCATATATATGTAATAAATTAATCTCACTCACAGCGCCATGTAAAGGATAAGTCTTGAGAGAGAGAGAGAATTGAAAGAAAGAAATTCAAACCATGAATTGAATGCTACAGATGAAAAAGACAAACTTTTATGCTATTTTTAACACTTCAATTCAATTCTATTCTCTCTCTCTCTCTCTCTCTCTCTCTCTCTCTCTCTCTCCTGCGTCTTGTTAATTATACAGCTGCTGCCTGCGTTTCTATCTGAAAACAAAAAACCTTTTTCTCTCTCGAAATGTTTCGATCAATCGGCAAAAAACCAGTAAAGACCTGGAGAGATAGAAGAAAGAGGAGAGAGAAAGCGAGACACTTTATGGCTTGCTTGTCCGACCATCTTAAACTTGGATAATATTAAATTACTAAAATGCCCTACTTCCTCTTCCAATTTGCTCTCTCAAACCAATCTTTTTACATGTTAAATATTGTTTTATTTGGTCAACTTCAGGGGTATTCTCAGAAGGATGAAATTAGTTAACAACCATTTTATTTTAACAACATTTGTTAATTTAACAACTCATGAAAGTAAACTTAGTATTTGGGGAGAAGTTGACAATTATTTCCAATCTTTTAGTTAACTTCACTATTTTTGTGATTGAAATGTATGCTATACTACAAAGATATATAAAATACGTGTAAATGGGATAATTATATAAATATTATATTTTTATACGCCCTTTTCAATTCTCCAAATTAACTCTATGTGAGTCCTCTGTGAGTGCGTTGGACAATTAGCTTTTGGAAGCTTCAACATTTGATTTTTGAAAGTTCATGTTTAAAAACTTCGTTTGGTTGATAGTAGCTTAAACTTTTGATTCATATTTGAAAACTCTCAAAAATCATTCTACAAGAAAATTAGCTTTCATAACGAGCTTGAGCTTTTGTCAAACAAATTACCTTTTTATCATCAAAATAATTATAAATTAACTTTTAAGTAATTTTATGTCATTTGATACTAAAGGTATAACTACAACACTACGTTAAATAAATACATTCATAAAAACAAGAGTAAATGACATTTTTGGTCCTTGTGGTTTGATGGTTTATCCGGATTCAGTCCCTTAACCATAATAAGGTCAAATTTCATCCCTATTTTGCTAATTTTGTGCCCTTTTAGTCCCTCGTTCGTTAAACTTAACGACACAACCGTTAAATTTGTAAGAATGACATTTTTACACTTTTCATTGAGACGCTTTTAGTCCCTATGGTTTTATTATTTACCCATTTATAGTCCAACATTTATTTTATTTTATTTTATCTTTATAATTATATTATTTATAGATATACTTAATTTATAATAAACACGCTTATTTTATTTATAAATATACTTATATCTAATATTTTATTTACATTTACTATTGTTCGTATTTTATTTAAAATTTAACTTTTATTTTAATTAAAATTATATATTTTCTTTACTAATTTATTTAAAGTTCATCTTTTTTATAATATAATTTATGTGTTGATAATTGATTAGGTTGGAAGATACTTGAAGAAATAGTGACTTTGGAGAGGAAAAATATCGACGATATTATATTTACTTAAACACAACTAACAAATTTACATATATAAATGTCAACAATAATATTATAAAAATTATAATTAATAAAAAAGATGAACTTTAAATAAATTAGTAAAGAAATATATATTTAAATTAAAATAAAAGTTAAATTTTAAATAAAATATGAACAATAGTAAATGTAAATAAAATATTAAAACATAACTATATTTATAAATAAAATAAGTGTGTTTATAATGAATTAAGTATATCTATAAATAATATAAGAGTATTATAAATATATAATAAAATAAAATAAATGTTGGACTATAAATGGGTAAATAATAAAACCATAGGGACTAAAAGCGTCTCAATGAAAAGGGTAAAAATGTCGTTCTTACAAATTTAACGGTTGTGTCGTTAAGTTTAACGGACGAGGGACTAAAAGGACACAAAATTAGCAAAATAGGGATGAAATTTGACCTTATTATGGTTAAGGGACTGAATCCGGGTAAACCATCAAACCACAAGGACCAAAAATGTCATTTACTCTAAAAACAAAAACACTCCAGCTCTTTTAGAAAGCTACAGCTTCCAAAAACACCAGCTACTTAAAGGTTCCAGCTCACAGCTCCAGCTCGAAACTATAGCTAGTCATGCAAAACATATAGAATAGGAATATCATATTTTACTAGATTTCTTTAATTTGCTAAAATCGTTTGGCTTGGCATTGACAATTCAATGATGGGGATCAAGTCTGCTCTTCCTTTTAACTGCAATCTTATTGACAAGAGAAAATTAAAAAAAATACAAGATGAGGTGGTCTGCGAGACGCAAAAGCACAATGCGCCTCTGAAAGAATTATACCACTACATCACTAACAGGAAAAACCTTGACTTTTATGAGTTCGTGTATGCTTAATGTTAAGAGACAAAGATATCTATTACGATGATCTCTCAAGGTCGTTACTCAATTAAATTTAAGTATTTTGAAGCGGTGATTCTTTTGGTGATTTGGTGTATATGGAAATTGATATAATTCTCTTGCAATTGATGATCACTTCCTTAGAACTAAGAAAAAATAATTTAACACACTTTACTAGATTTAAAATTTTAATATAAAAATTTTATTAACAATTTGGTGGGTAGAAAAAAGTGGTGTGGAGGTGTGTAAGAATCAGCTGTGTTGGGTGAGATGGGTTTGTGTTGTTTCTTGGACACATAATTAAATTATCCTGGGGGTGTTTGACTTACATAATGTAACCGAAGAAATCAAATTTATTTTCAGTGTATGTGAACATTTAGATTATACAAAAATAAACTAAAAATTAATATGAATTCAATCAAGTCCTATGATTAGAGAAATTTATTGTTCACTGTTATTTGCAAATCAATTTAGGTTCTAACATTTCATGGCACAAAAACATATCCAAACATTAAACAATTTATCCTATGACAACATACCAAACACTCTAATGCTTTAAATTTAAATTCTAATTGATTCAAATTTCATTATGAATGCCAAAAGGGACTTTAGAATTGTAAGTGAGTAATTGGAATTTATGGAATTGTTTTATCAGTTTCAAAATGCATCTAAGCGAGGATAGTTGGCGATGTTCTCTTAAAGCTTTAGGTTTTCATTTCCGATGTGCCATCGATAATAAGCTTCCTTTAAACTATAATGACAGCACAAAATGATATACTCTTCATCCAATAAATATCAATATTCTTCACTTGGAGAGCATGGTGTAATTTTGGCCGGCATCTAACGAGGTCAAATTAAGTCTTAAAATGTGTTTATTTGAAATCTAGTGGGCGTTTGATTCGTAGATTTTGTTCTCTGAGATTCACATTTTGTCAAAGGATTTGCATTACGCAACATTTGCATTTCTAAATATTTTGTCAAAAAATTTGTATTATCTTTTATGAAAAATTTGTTAATCTGAAAAATGCAAGGTAACTGGGATTTAAAATCCTAGGGGAATGTTGGGTTTTTAAATAACAAAGAAAGAAGAGATTTAAGAAATCCTGAGAGTTTAAATCCTTACACTACAACAAAAATGAAGATTATCCGCACTTTTTTTTTCGCGGTTGATGATACCGCGTAAATTTTATTTACAATATTCACAATTATAAGAGTGTAAAAAATTTTCACATTTATAAGTGTAGAAGTTACTAAAATTTTCACAATTATAATAGTAAAGAAACATGTTTACAATAAGAAGTGTGGAGACTTGAGTAATTTGTCCACGCTTCAATGTGTAGACAATTGAAATCTTTTTGTCACACCTATTTTCTCCACACAAATAAGAAGCGTGGACTTCATAATTTTACGCGGTTTAAAATGTGTATATATAGTCTAAAAAGTGTGGACAACTAACATCTTTTTTGTAGTGTTACTGAAATCTGCGAACCAAACATGTCTTGAAGAGACATGTATAAAACAAAATTACAAGACTTTTTTTTTCAAAATATATATATATATAGTTTTACATTTTTATATATAGCCAAAAATTGAACTGAATTTGAATTTGTGATGCATGCCTGTATTTATTCATTTGTGTTTCACCACTCAACAAACATATTTAATTGTATTGACTATGAGTTACATATACCGACTCATTTACGTCATTCTTCAAAATCTGAAAATAAAAATTGAAAAGTTTTGTGATGAAATCACATGCAAATTATTGTGAAATCATCGCTACACAGATAAATACTTAATTAGTATCTATGCCTAATGCCTTCATTTCGGGTGTGAATACGTTACTTGTCTCCATTCGACTTTTTTAAAATATGATTCACAGTAATCTATATATAATAAAAGCTGATACAAATTATCATATGACGTCATAACGTTGATCAACCTAAAAAAATAATTACACTTTATTACAAATAAAATAAAATAAAAGAAAATTATAATTCATTATTTGTAATATCTATGAAGATTAATAAATATAAAAGATAAATAATATTATTTTTAATTTTTAATTTTAATAAATAGATAAGATTTAAATCTACGTCCAAATTATATATTTTATATATATACTTATCTATATATCTAATTAAAAATATATTATTTGTTTATTTATAAACTTATTAATATATATTAAAAATAAATACTAATCATATAAATAATATTAAATATTTCAAAAGTAAACATAATACAACATTAATAGAATCGTATTTCATAACATTTTATTTATTATAAAATACATATAAACATCAAATAATATATGTGACAAATAACTGTACTTTTGTATTATTTTTTTATAAAATAAATATTATATGATTTATTTTAAGTTTACACACATTTTATTTAATCAATTATTTATTAAAAGTTATTCACGTAATACGTGAATTCATCACAAATTGCCACATGAAATCATCATGTTCAATCTATAAACATAATTACACTTTAGTATTTCTAAAATAAAATAGAATAAAAGATAAATATAATTCATTATTTTCTATTATACGATTATATATATATATTTATATATATAAATTTAGATATACGAAATTTAAAAGAATGTAAAAAGTAATTATTGTTCATAAATATTTAAAAAGATGGTGTATAACAAATAATTGTACTTTTATCTTATTTGTTTATAAGAATTAACATTATATTGTTTATACTTAAGTTTACATACATTTTATCTAACCAATTATTTATTAAAACTATTCACGTAATATGTGGCTTCATAAACTAGTTTATAACTTTATATAATAACAAGTAGGATAAATTACAAATTTCATTTATATTCTCATATACAAATTATTATCGTCCTTTTAACATCGAAATTACAATTACATTTCTTATGATTGACGTTTTGTTTTTTTTTTTTTAATCTTTTGAACAATCATGTTTTAAAATATCATTTTATCTTTTAGTTTTGTTTTTATTCTATTATTATTAAAATTATTATTATTTAATATGTTCGTCTTTTTCTAATTATTACAATTTAATTGAAGTAATAATTTTGTAATATGCTATTTATTATCATTACTAATTTTAATAATTTAAGTATAAAAATGAAGTTATAGTAATAAATTATTTGTTTTTTTGTATTTTTTGTATTGATTATTAAATTTTTTTTTATTAAAATAACTATTACTTAAATATATAACATTTATCAAAGTAAATGTTACTATTCCTAAGCTATTCATAGGAATAGTAAAAAATAACAATATATACATCTTTTTGTAATGTTAAAATGAAAAAAACTTGTAGCTCAATTTGCTAGTGCATGGCTTGTGATGAGAGAGATCATGAGTTCAAATCTCTTGACTTCAAGAATATTGTTATTAATTAACTTGATTGGTTTTTTTACATGTTGAGTCAAACTAATGTATTATTATTTTAAAACATTACTTTGACATAAATTAAACTAATTTACTATCAAACATATATATTTTATTTCCTAAATATATTTTAAGAAAATATGTCTTCTTTCTTCACGAATATAGTTTTTTCAGAAATATTTAGTATTGAATATATAATTTATTTTATTACAAATAACTAATATTATCTACCATATATTTTGATTTATTTTAATTTTAAAATAGGTTATTATAAAAGTAACACAAATATATTTTTTAAAATAAACAAATAAATAGTATATATAATATTGACACATTAAGCAAATTTTTTAATTTTAGTTCGAAAAAATATGTTTATATTTTATGTTTTTTATATATTGAAACTTGATAAAATGATGTTTAATGGCTAGCTAGCAAACATTCCATGCTTGAATAATAAAAATCATGTTTTTTATACATTAATTACCTCTAATACAATTGCATAATTATTATTATTTATACGATTTTTTTAGTTCCTCCAAACTCCAAAACCAATTGTATGTACATAAAACAGATAATGTGAGACAATGATTAATGTCGATGAATGATGATTATGATTTATGAGTAAACGGAATTCTTTTTACAAATATTGTATAAATATTTTTTTGATGCTTAATAATAATTATTTTGCAAATGTAGTTCTATTTTTATTTTGTATTGTGATCACTTTTTTATTTGTACTAGGTATTTAAAGTAGGAAAATTTTAAGTTACTCTATATAGGTTTTTTTATCGTTATTATTAATAATAATTTACTTAATACATTAATTTTAATTGGTGTTGATGATTATTACTAAATGAAGCTGTGACGGATAACAAATTTCGAATGTACAGAATTTTATGGATGTGAATAGTTAAAAAAAAACCAAGTAAAATAGAAGATTTTGTTGCTTTTTATTCATTTTTTATTTTTTTAATTGGCATTTATATTTTTTTAATCTTTTTCAACATACTTTGGAATCGAAAGTTATATTCTGATGGTAGTGGTGTGAACAATTATGGAATCGAACGTTGTAATTTAATCAATAACGCATAATTTCAAAAAATTTAATATATTTAATAGAAATAACATAACATTTTGCTTCAAATATCAAATATGCATGTTAATATGTTAGTTTTATATATTTTAATATTTTTCGTATGACATTAAATCCCGCCGCGAAGCGTGGGCAAATTTCCTCGTTATATATACAAGTTTTATTATTATTATTATTATTTCATTTAGTTTTAAGTATATATTCAACCATCTATACATTTGTTTTTTATAATTATTTTTATTAAAATTATATTTATTTGTATACTAAATCATTTATCCTTTGTCTCTATTATATTTTACTTCTTATTCTTATATATTTAGTCAATTTTTTATCCAATTTACGCTACGTATGTTTTAATTAAATTGTTTTAAGTCATTACGTTTTGATTTATTTTATATAAATATAATGGTTTTACAAAATATATAATTTTTTAAACAAAAAAAATTATGTATATAAACTGCATGTGTTTAATTTAGTTATAACTTATAAAAATATATAAAACCTAATATGTTTAATTAAATTGTTTCGTTGACTTTAGGTTCATATGAGTTTATAGACATACGTTCCATTATACAGATTTATATTAATTCTATATGAAGTTCTAGCTAAACTTTAACAAAATATTACATTGAATGTATATAGTTTATATACGTATTAACTTTATGTAATACTTTAAAAAAATAAAAATATAAAATAAATTATTATTATTTATTATTTTATGTAGATGTTTAAATCATTATAAAGTAATAATAATATAAAAAATAATAAAAGATAACATAATATTGAACTGTGGTAATAATAATAAAACAACAAATTAAATAAATAACTAAAGAAAAGAATCATTTAGTAAAATAAAATATTTTAATTTAACTAGAAACCAAAACTGAAACAAAATGATTATTTTTAAACAAATAATTGGTCTAAAGACCAAAAACATTACAAAATATCAATTATAAGAACCGCATTTAGAACTTTCACGTATAAATGATGATAACCATAATTTATGTATACAGTAGGCACAAAAATTATTATGTACTCTAAAAATTATATATTACGTACAAAAATACAATGTCATATGTATACATGAAAAACAAATTTAATTATATAATTTGATAGCTAACAGTCTAACAACCAGTTAATTATAGTAATTTGATGCTAACAAGCTAACTATAACATAGTAATTCCATCAATTGATTAAAATTACTATAATGGCTAAATAATAATTTATAATGTACGAAGGCATAGTTTTAGTATATGTTCAAAAGTTATGGCAAAATAACATTTTAAAGACTATAAAAAATATAGGTGGCGTTTAGCTTGCCGAATGTTTGCTCCAGAAATGAAATTCGTCATAAGGATAAAATTTTGGAAGGAATGAAATCTATCTGAATCTAAATGTTATAGTTTGTTTGATTGGTAGTAAATGAATGACATTCAGATTCAATTCATTTGTTGTTTTTTGTTTGGTTTATAAATATGTCAAAAAAATTATAATATGATTACGACAAATGACCAAAAGATATTATTAAAAACTTTTTAAATTTTTCTTGAATGATAAAAATATTTTAAAAGTATGTTATTTTTTATTTTTTCCTTCATTTTTTCGTAAAACAAAAAATTTTCATCATAAATTAATATAACAAATGTTTTAAAACGATAACATTATGTGTTAATATTTACCACATAAGCAAAATAATATATGATGTGAAGGGCTAGGTGTCGTGTAGTTGCGGTATGAGATGTGTAAATTAATGTTAGGGTCAGGTGGGTGGGATTGGATAGGATATATGTGGGTGCAGAGGTGTACCCGGCCACTATTAGTGGGTGGGGTCAAAAGACCCTGATAAAGTTTTTTTTCTTCCAACCCCGATAATTTTTAAATTTTGACTCTGATAATTTTTAAACTTCTAATTGTCTGATTTCTTTTTTCTCTTTCTCTTATGTCTTATCCTTTATTTTATTAATGTCTAAGTTTTTATTTCATTTTATATGATGTCTATAGATTATAGAAATATCAAATATAAAATATTATATATTTGTATTGTTAGTTAGATTAGTTGTTTATTTGTTTAACACCAAGTTAAATTAGGATTAGTTTTGTCATTTATATTATTATTGTTAACTTATTAACATAATATTGTTAATTTGTTTTATTTCATAAGACAATATGAATCAAATTTTTTATGAAAGTTAGCAAAATCTGAATCTTTGAATGAAAAAATTTATAGTATTTTTCACAAGCAATTGACTTGAGTGATCTTCCATGAGATGTTTCTGAAAGTATACATATACAAATATCATCCTAATAAAAAGATAAATCAGGCGAAGTTATTTGATCAAAGTACATGTCAACCAAAAGATGAAAACTCGTTGAGGAAATCGGACAGTCGTAAACCTAATTTCTTTTTAGTCCGTAATAGTTAAGTATATTTGTGCAAAAAAAAAAAACTCAAGTTGAATCATTTTGTGATTAAAACTCTCAATCATTTTTCATTACATAAAAATCTCCAACTAACTAAAACGTATCAAAATGAGGTTTTCAAAAACAAACGACTTGCAACCTGATGAACCGGTTGCAATCTGCTAACTAATCCTTCATCTCTGACGAACATTCTTTCCATCGATCACTTGTTTGTGTTTTATTATTCAAATTCACATTTCTTGTTGATTTTGTTGTTTAAATCTGTGTTCTTCTAGTTGGAATTTACTTTTTCGATGAAATTCTTGTGGTCACTAATAACTTGTCGTGGTGGCCTATGACTTTCAGTCAGTTACAACCGGTAATATTTTCAATTCTGTTGTTCACTATTGACTATGTCGGTTTTCTCAACGAAAAGGTTAATTACAACGAACTTATTTGAAGAAGTTCAGGTTGCTTCTTTTAGATAGTTATCCAATTGCTCAAAGGATTTTTAGTTGTCATGACAAAAGTGGTATTGCAATCCTAGTGGGGGTTTTCAACATCAATTGAAAGGTATTTTTGTGCATCGGAGTTTGATAGCGGTATAGCTTTCATTAAGGTTTTCGTAAGCTACCGCTTTCATTAAGGTTTTCGTAAGCTTTATGTAATATATATCTTTGTCCACTGTATCTGCTTCTTATGGATTGGGATAGTTATGGTTGCATTTTAGTTAACAACACTATTCAGTTTTCAAGTTATAGCTTTCATAAGTTTGCTTTTCAAAAAGTACAGGTTTTGTAATTTGTTTCCTTGAGAAAAATATGTCAATGGAAATTATTCATCGCGCATGCTAAAACAACAAATTTTAAAAATAATTGGAATCCCTTATAGGTGCCCCATGAAATCCCACTTGACATAATTAATTGTTGTTTATTCATTTTGTGACACTTGTATATAACTTTACATTGACTTCCAACTACAAATAAATAAAATAATACACATATACAAATTAATTAAATGTCTTTAATTAATATAGATTATATATATTTCTTCCATTGACTTTAGTTAATAAAAAAATAATTTAATTTAATTTCAAATTGATACATAAATTATTCATTAAAGTCCACATCGATCAATTGATTCCAAAGTCGGACCATTATTATTAAAAAGAACCTAGCTATTGGAAAATTAGAACTACATGCCGCATTGTTACATTGTTAGAGGGGAGCGAGTGGATGCGCAGATCGAGAGATGTGGCATGCGGCCTTAAAGGGAACCCTCCCACCTCTCGAGCCGCACCGAAACCTTCAATTCTGGCTTCATCACAGCCACACCGTGTGGTGTCAATTAAACCTAATTTTAGATTAAATGTGAAGTAAAAGAAAAACTAAATGTAGCATTCATGTAGTATATATAATGAGTGAAATTTGGTTCCACTCCCCCACCTTTATACAGGTTCACAGGGCATGCTAATTTAGATGACTATGCTAATATTACATCGAATAAATGACAAATTGTTAATAAATATAATATGAAGTAAAAAATTTGATAAGGAAAGTAAAATCAAAATTATTAAGTCTTCAAGGTATTATCAAATTGAATTTTGATAAAGACCAATTAAAAAGGAGAATTTTCACGATAGTTTTATAGTGACGCTTTTTCGATAAAAAAAACATTCATGATCATTTCTCAATAGCAAAAAAAGTTCATGATCCTTCCTAACTTTAAAAATATAACTTTTAATGTTTTCTTTCAGGAAAATTAGAATTTAATGATCATTTATTGGCTTAAAAATTTTCATGATAATTTTGTTGTCAAAATTTACATTTTATGTTACCTATCTTCTATTTCATTTTTTTATTACAATTTTGCCTTAAATAAAAATATAATTTATCACTTTTGCTAAATTCAAAACAATCATTTACATTCCCGTATAATTAATAGAAATGAAATTGCATATATGTAGCCTACTTAATTATGCAACATAGATGTAGTTGGTAATAAAATATAACTTTGATTCTATTATATCTACATACGTTAAAACTTGTTAAATTTTAAATTCTATAAAAATAGAAATATTGTTTGTTGCAAAAATGAGCGAGTCATATTATTTGAAATATTGTTTGTTGCAAAAAGTTTGTAGAAATATAAATTTACAAGAACAAATGTATCAAGATAAATTATTTTTTTACTTTTACACTGTTTGAGTTAATATTGAAAAAACTCTACGAACTTTCATAAATTTATCGATTAAGTCGCTGTATTTTTTTCTGAGTGTTTAAGTCTCTCTAGACAATTTTTTTGTCTTATTCAAAACTATATATTTGACATGTTTAGCAGGTCACTAACCCGTAAACGGTACAGTGACCTAAACAAGAAAAAAGAAAATACAGTGACTTAACCGTAAAAATTGGAAAAGGAAATTGGTTTTTATGATGATAAACTATTCGAGTAACTAATTATTTTACATGTTAAGCAGGTAGCAGATTAAAAATATATAGTTTTGAATAAGACAAACTTTGTTTAGGGACTTATATATTTGGAAAAAAAATTTAGTGACTTAATCGATAATTGCATGAAAGTACGTTGGGCTTTTTCAATATTAGCCTTTTAAAAATGTATTTAAATCGGTATATTTTGACATTAAAATGTGTGAACAAATTATCTCAATTACACATTTTTAGGCTAGATTGATGTGCAAATCTTCATTTTTTTAAAGTTTGAATAACTATTCAAATCTTCAACCTAATTACTATTTTACATATTAAAATTCATGAAATTTTATTTGGATTATATTCATGCATTTAGAATTCTAAAGTTTTATAATTTATTGAATACATGTGATGAAATTAAATTTTATATATATATACATATATATATATATATATATACATATATATATATATATATATATATATATATAGTCAGGTTCAAAAAAGTATCTCTCGAAATCAAGTGCACCAGAAAGTACCAACCTTAAAAAACTTTTTTTAAATTTTTTTCTCATAACCATGTTTAAATTAATGTTATACACATGATATATGAATTTCACATACATTCACACATTCTGTGTCCTTAAAAATTATGTGAATGGTCGATGCATATTTATGTGAATGGTCATTTCACACAATGTGAATGGTGTGACTGACCATTCACATGATCTTTTTTTACCATTCACAAGATTTATGATGTTGCTCCTTTTGAAAAAAAAAAAGTCTTATAATGTTGTATTATACATGTCTATTCAAAAAAAATATTACGGTACGCTGGGTACACTGGAATCTTATAGGTACGCTGATGAACCTGATTCTATATATATATAGAATATGGTTCGTGTGAGTACCTAAAAAATGCAGAGTACCGTGAGTACCTGTGAACACACGAGTTTCGGATGTGAACTTGCTCCGAAAAAAAGTTTTTTTTTTGAATTTTTTTTCATATTCATTTAGATACAAATAAAATAAGGCTATTCGTAAAATATTACATACATTCACATTTTTTAGCATCTTAAAAGTCATGTGAACGTGAAAAATTCATGTGAACATGCTTAGTTGTGAACACACATTCACAACTGTGTAGTTCATGTGAACACACACGTTTCACATAATTCTAGTGTGTGTTTAGGTGTGATTTTTTACAAGTAGTCTTATATTATTGATTTAAACATGATCATGAAATTTTTTTCAAAAAAAATGGTTTTAAGCGAGGTACCTTCGGTACTCCGCAAAACTAATGGTACTCATTTGAACCCATGCATATCTATAGATTTGGTTTCAAATGAGTACCACTAGTTTTACGGAGTACCGGATGTACCTCGCTTAAAAGCATTTTTTTTGAAATTTTTTTTCATAATCATGTTTAAATTAATAATACAAGACTACTTGCAAAAAATCACACATAAACACACACTAAAACTATGTGAAACGTGTGTGTTCACATGAACTCTGCTGTTGTGAACGTGTGTTCACAACTAAGCATGTTCACATGATTTTTTTCACGTTCACATGACTTTTAAGATGCTAGAAAGTGTGAATGTATATAATTTTTTACGAATAGCCTTATTTTATTTGTATCTAATTGTACGAATAGCCTTATTTTTTACGAATAGTCTTATATATATATATATATATATATATATATATATATATATAGAGAATATGGTTCGTGTGAGTACCTAAAAAATGCAGAGTACCGTGAGTACCTGTGAACTAGGGGTGAGCTCGGTACCGGACCGAACCGAACCGGTACCGATCCCGAAAATACCGAAACCGAATTATTAGTTTTGAAAGAACCGAATACCGAACCGAATAATTTATACGGTGCCGGTTCGGTCCCGAATACCGAATTTTAGCTAATTTAAAAACCGAATACCGAACCGAGAGTACCGAATACCGAATTTTAGCTAATTTAAAAACCGAATACCGAACCGAATATATTAATTCGGTACCGGTCGGTACCGGTACCGGTTCGGTACCGATTCGGGTTCGGGAAATGGTACCGTTTGCTCACCCCTACTGTGAACACACGGGTTTCAGATGTGAACTTGCTCCGAAAAAAAGTTTTTTTTTTTTGAATTTTTTTTCATATTCATTTAGATACAAATAAAATAAGGTTATTCGTAAAAAAGTATATACATTCACACTTTCTAGCATCTTAAAAGTCATGTGAACGTAAAAAAAATTCATGTGAACATGCTTAGTTGTGAACACACATTAACAACAACACAGTTTATGTGAACACACACGTTTCACATAGTTCTATTGTGTCTTTATGTGTGATTTTTTGCAAGTAGTATTGTATTATTAATTTAAATATGATTATGAAAAAAAATTTCAAAAAAAATGGTTTTAAGTGAGGTACCTCCGGTACTCCGCAAAACTAGTGGTACTCATTTGAACATATATATATATATATATATATATATATATATATATATATATATATATATATATATATATATATATATATATATATAGGGTCAGGATCAATGGGGTACCATGTTAGACTGGGGAACCGGAGTCCACCCATGTTTGGTTATAAGTAAAAAATGGTAATATAGTCAATTAGAATCTTAATTAATAAATAACAACTAATGAATTAATAAATCCCTTAATTATAGGGATTTACTTCCATACCATATTTAAAATAAATTTCAAAATGGATTTTAATGAACATGTTCAATTGTATTCGACAATGGGTTTTAGTGAACATGTTCAATAGGATTCAACAATGGGTTTTAGTGAACATGTTCAATTAGATTCGACAATGGGTTTTAGTGAACATGTTCAACCGGAGATGTCAAATAAATGTATTTATTATTTTCATCAAACCATTCATGAATGTTCAATTTTATTTACACGTTATTGAACATGTGCAATCGGGGTTTATTGTGTTTTTAGTCGCTCTTAACCGTTTTGGTGATAAAGCAATATTGACGGTATTGAACATGTTCAATCGTGGTTTATAGAGTGTCGTCATTGCACATGTTCAGTATGGGTGTAAGGAATGATATTAATTGAAATGAAGATTTTCATATGATACACAGAATCTTTGATTCTAATTTAAATTTTCAATACCATTTTTACCCAAACATTAATTAATGTGGGAAAGAATTTTAGGCAAAATCTATATTATATTTTAGCTTTTAATGATAAATGATTGGCTATAAATGGTTCCCCGGTACCCCAGTCTAACTTGGTACCCCATTGATCTTGAATCTATATATATATATATATATATATATACACACACACACTTGTAATTTCCAAGATTTAGAATTTTTTGTCTATACTATATAGACTAAAAATTTCCATATAATAGTAATACAAATTTATCCAATTAAAAAACCATATACTTAAATATATAAAAGTGGGTGATGTGAGAAATCGTTGTTGAAGCTATTTTTGTTCATAGGTGCTTGGGTTATCTAAGGCCATGATATGCTGTGAAGTCGAGAAAGAGATCGATTGTGTGGAAACAAAGATTCTGTGTATTCACAATTAATTAATTACGAAGAAAAAAATGAAACATAAAAGCAGATCGAGAGTACCGAACCTACACATTTGTGAATGATCATTCACATTTTTTTTACATAAACATGTATAAACTAAAATTATAAGACTTTTTATCAAAATAATCATACATTTATAGTTTATACATTAATATTCAAAAAATAATTTTTGTCAATGACTGAAAAAAATCATGTTAATGATGTGAATGATCATTCACATTTTCACAACAATTTTAAAGACGTAGAATCGGTTAATATATTTGAAATTTACAAATCATGTGAATGATCATTCCCTTGGATGACTATTCACACACACACACACACACACACACAGATATATATATATATATATATATAGATTGAGGTTCAATTGAGAACTTTTATGCATCGGGGCACCTCGAGGCACTTTTGTGCATCGGATAATCCACCAAGGGTGCACAAAGGGCATTTAGGGAAAACTAAAGACATGATAATTAATTTATTTCTAAAAATCATTAAATGATAAATAGGAGTTACACTTTGAATTAAAATCTCATATTAACTACATTCCTTCCTCCTCATTTCTCTCTCTCTCTCTCTCTCTCTCTCTCTCTCTCTCTTTAACTCTAATCATGTTCTTCATGATTTTATTAGTGATGATTTGAAGACGAAGAATAACGATGAACAACGATGATGATGAACATGAACAAGAGAGGTAACCGATGATAATTATGAAGAACATGATGCATAGATGGATGATGAAGGATGAATAATGATAATGCATAGATGGATGATGAACAATGACAATGCATAGATGGATGATGAACGATGAACAACGAAAAATGATGATGCATAAATGGACGATGAACAATGACGATGCATAGATGAATGATGAACAAGTTGAACATGATGCATAGCTCAATGAAGAATATGAACGACAAACACGATGCATAAAAGAATGATGAACAAGTTGAACACGATGCATAAATGAATTTTTGTATTTTTTTTGTTAAATGCGTCTTTTTTTAACATGATGCATAGATAAACAAGATTAACGATGAAATGCATCGATATCCATCATCTTTTTTTTGAATTTGTGTAATTTTTGTTAAATTTGAAAATGTATCAATTGAATTTATTTGGCATTTATTATTTGATTATTTGTTGAAATATTAAATTTAATGAGGTATGCACATTCCCCAAAATACCCTTCCTTGTTTGTTCCTATAATGCACAAGTTGCATAAAATTGTCCAACTATTTACCCTTTTGCCATTAATCTAACCCATACAATTTTTTGATCTAATGGTTGATATGGGTTCTTTTGTACCTCGATGCATAAAAGTTCTCAATTGAACCTCCCTCTATATATATATATATATATATATATATATATATATATATATATATATATATATATATATATATATATATATATATATTCAAGATTAATGGGGTACCGGAAGAACCATTTATAGTCAATCATTTATCATTAAAATTATAAATTTTGCTTAAAGTTCTTTTCCACATTAATTAGTGTTAGGGGTAAAATTGGTATTGAATACTTTAAATTAGAATCGAATATTCTGTGTATCCAATGAAAGTCTCCATTTCATTTAATATCATTTTCTTACAACCATACTGAACATGTATAAATCTGAGTTTATCACCAAAATGGAACCCATAGACTACACACACCATAAACCACGATTAAGCATGTTCAAATACCGTCAATATTGGTTTATCACCAAAAGGGTTAACAGCGACTAAAAACACAATAAACCCTAATTGCACATGTTCAGTAAAACCCATCGTCGAATCCGAATGAACATGTTCACTAAAACCCATTTTGAAATTTATTAAAGATATTATTATGAAACTAAATCCCTATAATTAAAGGATTTATTGATTCATTAGTTGTCATCTATTAATTAAGATAAACCTAATTGACTACATTACTATTTTTTTAATTATAACCAAACATAGGTGGACTTCGGTCCCAGTGTAACATGGTACCTCATTGATATATATATATATATATATATATATATATATATATATATATATATATATGTGTGTGTGTGTGTGTGTGTGTGTGTGTGTGGGGTTGGTAACCTGTATCATTTTTTTATTGCTATTGTCTCTATTAGATTGATCAATATTCTATATGTTAGTTAATTGTGAGGACAAAAATAAAGAATAAAAGTAAGGTGTTTTTAATATGGGATCGAAATGCAGTCTAAATAACTTTGTGTTTTCCATTGGGCTACTTAACCTAACTCTATAGGCTATAGCTAAATAAAAGGACCATTTTTTTTAACATTTAAGTGAAAAAGACTTGTGTATCTTGGATTAGGTTACTTACATATATAAATACTTCTTAATCTTGTTAATTAAATTATATGCATCATTATACAATTAAAGGAGAAATATGCACTTTCCTATCTCTTACCAACTCCTCTATTTAATTTATTAACACTGAGAACTTACCTTGATAACATACATTGCAAAACTAGTGCAACGCTACCACAGTAAGTAAAAGAAATTAGGGTAAATTACACATTCTGTCTCTGTTGTTTTCTTGAACTTTTGGACTGGGTCATTTAACTTTAAATATTAAAGTTCTTGTTGTTAAAGTTTTGTTACGAATTTCATCATTTGACAATTTAAAATAATCATTTTACTCTTACTTGTTCAAGGATTATCATTAAAGTTGTTTTAATTATTATTTCTATTATTATAAAACATTAAACTAATTGAAAATAATTTTAAAAAAATATATATAAATTAATTTAATGTAAAACATATAAAAATAATTAATAAACTATTTATAAGACACATTAAATTATAAATAATAATCATTAAATAGAAACTAAAAAAATAACGTTTTAAGTTTAGATATTTTTAACTTTTTAAAATAAATTGTAAATATTTTTTAAATCATAAAATAAATTTATTTTATTAAGTACTATTTTTTGTCAATTTTACATTAAATGATTTTTAATGAGAATTAAAATATCTATAAAAACATATAAATTATTATTCGCATCATTTTGTTGATTAAAGTTAATTAGAAAAATAGTTTTTTAATTTTAGATTTTCTTTTCAAATTTTTGTAAAAACCTATAAACGTTTTCATGAACAATAAAATAAATTCAAACTTTTCAAAAAAAAATGATATTTTTTATAGCTTTTCTAAAAACATTTAAAGGAATATACCTAATTTAAACCCACGTTCGACTGATAAAAATTAATTCATCACAATTGCACATGTAGAAGGAAATCGTTTTATAAAAGTTGATTTGGAGTAATGTCATTCAGTGAACCAAAGGGATCACATTATATAGAGAATTAATTGCTAAAAATATCAACAACTCTATAATATTTAGTTTTTATCATTAATAACATTATTATTCGTATTTTTCATAATTAATAGCATCAATTTTTATATTTTTTTCATCATTTATATCAACAACTTTTCAATTTTTTTGCTATAAATGGTTAAAAATATAAAAATAGATGCTATAATGATAAATAAATAACTATATTGCTATAAATACTAAAAAAACATAATGTTGTTGCTATTTTTAGCAATTGGTCATTATGTATATTAGAAAGTGATAATATTTTTTTGAAACAACTGAATATTATTTAAAAAAACACCTTAGCAAGAAGCTGAATGCAAAGGTACGAAACAAAACAACGCCGAAAGCAAAAACAAGACAATGGCGATCATGAGCCCTAAGAAGAAATAATAGAATAAGGATCATTAAGCCATAAACTCCACTCCAACTTTATACATATTTTTCTCCTTGAATTTATTCACTAGAATGACCAAACTTGAACTAAGTCAAAGAGGAATGCACGCCAATGCTTGGAAGGAAAGGCTTTCGAGCATCCATCCTTCCAAATAACACCACATACGGTGAGAAACTGATAACCATAGCGGAAAAAACCTTCAAATAATGATCAATTAGTGAGACCCAAATAACAACCCCAATAAAGCAAAGAGGCTGCTGAAATATCCAGGGATAATTAACTGCAAAATATTGATATTTGTAATAATTGTAATTGTTTTTAGTTTTCAAAAACCATTAATTATATTTGCCAAAAGTAAGATAAAACTATAAATGTTTTGCAAATACAATAATTAATGAATTCCAACAAATAGTGAAAGTCTTTGCTTATGTTAATTATAGTTGAAAAACAGACAAGGCTTGTATGTGTTGGATTCGATTATCAAGTTAATTAAGCAAATTATTGTTAATAATTAATATAAATCAATTCAACATCAAAATCCGTGATCATATGTCTCCCCTTCCGGAGATTCAAGTTCTAGTTCTTTTGTTCTTTCTTCGTTGGGAGGTCTAAAGCGCTAAAGTCTCAACACCAACTCACTCTAATAGTTTTGCTTTTAATTGATTTGGTTGTTTATAATTAAACTACCGTTCTAATGCTAATGACGAAGCATAAAAGATATACTTTATTTATAATTCGATTATCGTTCATATATAGTTCCTCTAGCTCCTCGTTAACTTGCAGTGGGTATCTTTTTCAATAAAATATTATTATTCCCTCTAAATTATCTCCATGAATATATCCTTTGCTGGGATATCCTTGTTTAACAGCAAAGATTTAATATCTAATTTCTTTTATCTTTAATAAAAAAATAAAATAAAACAATGATAAAAAATCAAGTTCACCAACTATTTTTTTTGAACGGCAAAAAGGTTAACTAGATGAGAGCTACGGCATGATCATCACGGCATCACCCCCACCTAGAAAACTCGAACGAATTGTTATCAAACCAAAATCAAACTTAGGGACCAAAATCAAGCTTAAAACCCCACAAACAATCAACACCCAATTCAGAATTTAATAATACAATACACTGAATTTAACATATTAACCCGTAATCAATGCATTATCAATTATCATTTGATTCCCGTGGGGTTTTGAGTAAGTACCTCTCAAATTGCCAATGAATCTCAAACGCAGACCTGACTTTGGTCCCTTGATTTTAGCAGAGGAGCATCAATTTGCCTTGATTTATGAAGATGGTGTTGATGTCATTTTAAAAAGTTTAATAGGAGAGTGTTAAATCTAAAGACGATAAGGACTTTGAACGTGCAAGGTTTCAAAAATATGGACTATTGGTAATAATAAAAGCTTTTTAGAGACGAAAACCGTAACTTTAAATAAATCACAAGAACGATTTATATAACTTACTCTATTTTAAAAGTTTGTACTTCTTGACCATATACATACATACAGCATGATATGCATACATATTATATGCACATACACATATGCAAGTAAATATTTTAAAAGTTTGTACTTCATGACCATATAAACCCCGCATAAAATTAGCCTAACGAGACATAGTTGGTTCGTTAGAATGCGTGGAAATTAGAAGGGAAAAAAATTTAACGTAAATTGTTAACATATTTTAATTTTTTAACAAACTCCACTTTTTTCAGAAATATTTCAACAACCAAACGTCAGTTTAGGCACATGTTTTACTTTTCATGTTTCTTTTCCTAAACTATAAACCAATAAGTTCGATCAGTTCATATATTTCATAAAAATTCTAGTGAATGGTTGACCATCTTGATGTCAAGGTTCAACATGTATATATAATTAATGACAAACATAAAAATATAGGTTCAATTAATAGATGTTTAACTAGTAATTAATTAATCTCATTAATTAAAGAAAGTATTAAATCTATCTAAAACACACCTAAGTACTGTTCATCATCAGATCTAGATACATTGTATATATTGGTTCTTTTTATTTTTGAAAAATTTAAAACACATTATTCTTGTTAATTAGTTTGCAATTCCCTTTCAATGGGAAACCACTAATATTTATTAACATTATTTTATTCATTGACTTTCAAAATTTATTACTACTATTTTATTGTTTGGTTTAATTATATATCTGAAAGTTTTATAGTTGACTTCTTTATAATATATATGGAATATATAAATTGTTTTATGTATATATATTCTAAACGAAGGGGTGACTGGAGGAGATCTAGTTCAATGGACATATAGTCATGAAACGATTAGCTAAACAGCTCTTTATTGATCAAATTAATTGTTTGATTAATCCAATTAGCAAGGTTTGTTTCAGTTCTTGACAACGACCAACAAAGCTCTCATTCCATTATCTTTAACGATATACAAATTACATATGGTTTGTCTATGAAAGCAGATGATGTGTTGCTTAATTCATGTGTCATGTTTGTTTACCTCTTAATAAAATCATTAAGAGGTCATTTTACCTTTGAATGACTTCTTAATGATTCCATTATCTGGCTTAATTGGTTGTATGATGTTGTTGGAGATATAAACTCTGATAATAAAGATTGATGCAAAATCGAAAGATCACCTATGTGACACATATGCTCTTACTTTTTTTGAGCATGCGGCAAATTAAAGAAGAAATTTTTATTTAGCAAAGGGCTAGGAGATAACACAAAACATACAACCCCAAAAAGAAGCAAGACAACAATGCCGAGAGGCCACACAAAAGATGGCCGGAAACTAGCCAGGCAAACTCAAACTCGAGCCACCAAACCGGAAAAAAAAAACACCACACAAAACTTAATTAATAGATAACACGAATTGTAAATCCTAGAGAGAAGAGTCAATGGCATGAATCCACCTTGGATTGCACAAGTTCTCCAACTACTTCATCTATCTTTTGCAGAGAGTCGTACAATATCAACGTATTTTTTTAAATGTATCGATATGCATGGTACATGAACTTTTTTTTCCTTACATATATGACACTTGTACTTTAGTTTTCCATATTAATATGATACATTTTTACATAAACCCTAATTTTTAAACCGAGTTTTATATAAAATGTATCGGAGTGAAAAACTAAAAAATATATATATATATTTATTCAATAAAAAGAGAATTTTTGATTTTTGTGAATTGAGCTCCCTGAGCTAGGCCTCCACTCTCTAGTTAAAGTAATTATATGTGAGATTTGAAAGTTTAAAATGATATATATGTAATAAGAAAGTTTGTAAGGATATATGTGTAAATGTATAATATTTGAAGTTTACAAGGATATACATGAAATTATCTCAAACATAACAGTGTCATATCTAAATGAAATATATGCACCGCATATTTTATGTTGCAAAACTTCGGCGAAATGTTGTTGTCTAAAAATAGAAAAAATATTATTATACATATACTAAATACATTAATATGCAGCAGAAGAAGTAATTAATAAATTAAAATAAAATTTTGTGGGACATATATATAAATGTAAATCGACTACGTTTTCTGCAGGCCCGCCCGCATGTATGTTGGTCGAGACATATGAGATCGAGACACGACACGCCCACAAATACCCTTGAGAAAATGATGGGTTTTTCTTTTTCAACAAAAGAAAAAATTAACGCAATTAACATATATATATATAATAAACCATCAGGGCTTGCCCGCCCTGGTGGCCACCAAGTTTCCATAAGGGGCTTGGGGAGGGTTGTTACCCGGTTTCGATCCTCAGTAGAGGCGGATTTTGTAGTTTTTCAGGTGAACTAATCTAACTTTGGAGATATTAATCTAACCAGGAGATTGTGGTGGGGATCGAACCGGGATCTGTCGGCACTTGGGCCTAGGCGATAACCACCACACCAGCCGTTTAATATATATATATATATATATATATATATATATATATATATATATATATATATATATATATATATATATATAGAGGTGGGTTCAATGGAAAACCACAATGCACCTGAAAACTTGTGAAAACCGCACTGCACCACCACAAATGCATCAAATTTCCCGCGTGATGCATCAAAATCCCGCGTGATGCATCAAATTTTCCGCGTGATGCATCAAAATCTCGCGTGATGCATCATCTTATTTACGATCATGCCACCACGTTTTTCATGAAATGCACCAAATCGGACGGTATGCGTAAGTTTCCACAGTTTTCCGGTGCATAGTGGTTTTCCATTGAACCCACCCATATATATATATATATATATATATATATATATATATATATATATATATATATATATATATATATATATATATATATATATATACTAAGGATCTTTTGTGAACACTTTATTCGTTGTGAACATTGTGAACAACCATAAAATAGCTTCTGAATCTTATGAATCTTGTTGAAAATAGTACTGGACTCTTCTATTAACCTATTAATACTATTGGATCCTGTAGATCTTATTGAATCCTATGAATTTGTCGAATCTTATAAATCTTGTTGCATCCTATGCATCTTGTGCATCTTGTTATAAAAACTACGTACTATGAACCTTTTGAATGTTCTGAATCTTAAATAGACACTTCTATGAACCTTTTGAATCATATGAATCATATTACAAACACTTGTTGATATATATGAATGATTATATGTATTTTTTTATTTGTTCACAACGTGCACAACGAATAACTTGTTCACAATGGATCACATCCCTATATATATATATATATATATATATATATATATATATATATATATATATAATAATTAATATTTAAAACTACTAATTTAATGAGATATCGAAATCATTAACTCCATAACACAAAAGCCACACCAAATTCTTTATCGTAGTCCGTTGATCGAGTCCCAAAAGTCCAATGAAGAAGTTGACAAATTACTGTATATATTTACAAAATACGAAGGAAGACGCTTCTAGAAGGTTATTATTGGTTAATTGTTCTTGGACCGGTAGTCATTTGAACAAGTATAGAAGATTGAATAATTATCATCTGTTTTTTTTAAAAATTAATTAATTAATAATAAAATGCAAAATATAAAAGATTAAGTAAATTTGATGTAAAATAAAACTTAAGTCAACTCCATATTACAAGTAACACCGCATTTTATCAAAAAAGTGTTACCGTGGGTATTAAAATATTTTACCTACACGATAAAAAAAAGTGGGTAAAAGTGGAGTGGATATAGATATATAGTGACTAAAATGTATGTGGGTATAGGCCTCAAGTATTTTTGTGACAAAATTTTTGTGTCATTGCTCTAGAAAAGTGTGGGTAAAAGTTTGCTCTATACCAACTTTTTTTCATAGGTGACACTAAAAGTTATATATAGCGACACTTTTTTGTGTCACAAAATGACACTTTTCTTGTAATGTGTGAATCTATGTAATTTTTTACAAATAACCTTATATTATTCGTATATAAATGAATATGAAAAAAAAAACTTTTTTCAGAAAATGTTTACATCCGAAACTCGTGTGTTCACGGGTATATACTCACAGTACTCTGCTTATTTTAGGTACTCACACGAACGATATACCACTGAAAATACAATTTTGGCCATGATAACATGTGCCTTAACTTAGATTACGTTGTATTTAAAGTCGATAATTTTTTGAAAGCATACACTTTACGGGTCACTCAAAATTACACAACTATTTGACGTCATTTTCCTTTTTTTAATTCACACTTAAGCCAAATTAACAAGATTGAAGTGGCTTGAAATCTTAAAGGGTGTTAAGATTTTGACTAATATTTTATGTTTAGTCAATTAAAATGTTTCATATAATAATTAAATTGGATTGTAAGATTTAAAAGATTGTTATTAATACATGCAGAAGGAAAGAAAAGTAGCTTTTACATGCATTAACATGAAGTACAATTATAGCTTAGGAAAGAGAGTTTGTGGAAGGAATCTCATGAGTAACACTCATGGTTTAACTTGCTAGGGTTTTAGATTGTGGAGGACATAAAATAATTATTTTACTCAAAATAGAATGGATAACATGCCCGTAATTATATATACAATACAATGTACAAATAATACAACGCTATTTGTAAAAAATTACATACATTCATACTTTCTAGTATCTTAAAAGTCATGTGAACGTGAAAAAATTTATATGAACATACTTAGTGTGGACATATGTTCACAACAGTGCAGTTCATGTGAACATGCACGTTTTACATAGTTCTAGTGTGTGTTTACTTGTGATTTTTTATAAGTAGCATTGTATTATTAATTTAAACATGTTTATGAAAAAAAACAAAAAAATGGTTTTAAGCGAGCTACCTCCGGTACTCCGCAAAACTAATGGTACTCCCTTTGTGCACCCTTGGTAGATAATCCGATGCACAAAAGTTTCTCGAGGTTCTCGATGCATAAAAGTTCTCAATTGAACATCAATATATATGTGTGTGTAAATGTATATGTATGTGTACAAATGGATACATATCATGAGTTTTAAATTTATTGTCATGCATTAACATATAGACTATGTTAGCATCCGTTGGACTAATATGAATGTTGTTGATTAAGAACACCTTTTAACTTACCGAATAAGTAAAATTGTTAAATCAGCACTTATTATAGAAAAAAGAAAACCTGCTAACTTATCATGTTTTCATTAGTGACCATGGTCGTCATTTGTTGTGAGTTGTAGTTTTTCAGTTTTCAAGAAAGAGTTAAAAGTAAAAAAAAAAAAAAAAGAAAAAAGAAAACAAACTAGACAATTAATTTAATAAGAAAACATGTACAAAAAAAGGATTTATCTACGTTACCGACTACACTATGGCGGTATGGCCCATGGATTCAATATTGGATCCTATAATTTTAAAAAGTTAGGGGGCGTTTGATTCGCAGATTTTTTTCTTTGGAATTTGTATTTTGTTAAAGGATTTGCATTATGCAGCATTTGCATCTGTCAGGATTTTGTCAAAGAATTTGCATTATCTTACAGAAAAAATTTGTAATCTGAAAAATGTAAGGTAACTGTGATTTAAAATCCTAGGGGGAGGCTGAGATTTTAAATATCAAAGAAGTGAGGGATTTAAGAAATCTTGAGATTTTAAATCCTTACTGAAATCTGGGAACCAAACACATGATTTTAAATGCAAATCCCAGTAAATCCCAGGAAATCCGCGAACCAAACGCCCCAAGGATTTAGACCCAAGGATTTTTATCCCAGTAAATCCCAAGGATTTTTAACAAATGGACATCAAGAATATATTTTAAAATATATCATCAAAAAAAGAAATTACAAGAATTTTGAAATCAACCATGCATGTATAAGATACTTTTACATTCATATGAATATATGATATATTTTAGGGGAAATTGCGCAAAAAACCTCTAAGTTGGACCATTTTTGCGATTAAAACCCCCAACCATTTTTCATTGCACAAAAAACCTCAAACTGGTGAAAACTTTGTAAATTTGGCCTTTTTTCAAAAAATCTGACTTGCAACCGGTTTAGCCGGTTGCAACTTGATGACGTGTAAAACTTTTAAATAAATTTTTGCGTAAAAAACCTCCAACTTGTTTAGTTTTTTCAATTAAAACCCCAAATCATTTTTAATTTGATAAAAAACCTCCAACCAACAAAGATAATTAAAAATGAGTATTCACTTATTGCATTTTGATGACATGGATATTTATTAAACTTTTATTTATCAAACAAAGAATTCATTTCCCAATGAAACCTCCACCCTCTAGGCTAGCGAATCTCACTGCTCTGGTTGATCATATTCAGATGCAAAAATGGAATATAAATAAATGAAATTGAACATAAAGCTGAACCTAAAAATGCAACTCGTGAACACAAAATGACATCGATTCCATCGGCACAATTGAAGTTAAAATTCAAGATTAAACGGGAAAAGTTAATCGAACATACATAAAATAAACAACACTGGACATAAAGAGGAGATAGAGTAATCGGAGTTGCCGGAGGTAGAGAAAAAGAGAAAAGGTAAATATTATTGTTGGTTAGAGGTGAGAAAAATATAGTTAAGGGTTTTAATCGAAAAAGTCACCAATTTCGGGGTTTTTAATGCAAAAATTCAGTTTAATGAATTATACATGTAGTGCCACGTAGGCGCCACGTAAGTCGGGTTTGCCATGTGGATGTCACGTGTGTGACATGTAAGCATAGCAACCTATTATAACCGGTCAAGTCCTAATTTCAAAAGATTTTATCGGTTTAAGGTTTTTTGTGCAACAAGAAATGGTTAGGGGTTTTAATCACAAAAATGGTCCAACTTTAAGGTTTTTTACGCAATTATCTCTATATTTTATAATCTTAAAATAGTATTTGTATTGATTAGTTTTCTTTCATTTATTGTAATTTTTTGTTGCAGCTTGATTACAATTGAATGTTTTAATCAAATAAATTTCACTTTTCATTTATGTGATTTTAGATGGCAAATGTTTAATTATTGGGTCATAAAAAGTTTGATATATAGCAGCTTAGCTTATATTGATATAATTATGATAAAGATAAACTTGCATTTGATAGTATTATAAGTAGCTAGCATACAACCAATGGATCGATCTAGTCATCTAACCTTTTCATTTTACAATTAATCTTGATTAAATTATTAGACCATATATATATACACGGACTTTGATATTTAGATTTTCCACATATACATCTCACGCTTTAACTAAATAATACTTTTATTTATATATATGATATTTAAAATATCTAAAATATTGCAAACTGTAAACAAAATGCTTTCATATCATACTTATATAAACCAACTTCCGATTCAAACAAATGTTTAGTAATAGAACATGTAAGATCTACTGACAAAACTAGCCAGCCGTAATTTATTGAAAGCTATAATTTTTTGAAAAACATGAAATTTTTAGTTTTATAATTGTGTTTGGTAAAAATAACAAATCACATAAAAGAACACTAATATTAGTCAGAAATTGAACTTTATAATCATTAAGGAGATAAAAAAAAAAAAATTTGTTTGATTAAAAACTTAAGCTCCATTTGAATCCTATTTCAAGAAGTTTCTCATAGAGGAACTTGTATTTTGAGACCAAAAGAAACTTTACAATCTAAAACAGAACTTTTAAGCTTGAGGTTTAATAACAAAAGTTGAAGCACTTAAGACACGCACTTACAACAAATACTATAGTACCATTGGATACGTACATAAATTATTATTGTCTTATATTTCATTTTTACAAAGCTAACAAAATTAAATCTCACTTAAATTGAAATAAAACATATATATAGCTTTGCTTACTTAAGAGGGCAACGTACTCTTTTTTTCTTTTTCCCATTCCAAATAGTCCGACTCCTTTCACCAAAAGTTATACGTCGATCGATCCGCTGCAATGCAATAAATGTTGACCTGACCTATAATCATCACTCGTTGATCCTTATATATTATCTTCCTTGGAATATAAAATAAGATTAACTTCTTTAAAATAGTTTCTTGATTATTGTAACCTTTTCCCCATCCCATGAGAATTTAATCGATTAAAATGAAAAATCTTAATTAATTGGCCAAAAAAAACCTAACATTAATTATTAGTTTATAAAGTGTAAATAATAATTCATTAATTTTATATATAGCAATGATGTTTAATTTGATGTATAAATTAATCGACGAACCTATGGAGAATTTGGAGATGGGATTGTGGGCTTCACATTGGAAATGGGCTGGTTTTACTTTTACCATTGGATTTGGATTCCTTTCCTACTAGTATTTTATTTCCCTAGCTACACATTAATTATTTCCTCCTGGCTCCTAGTCCTACCTACGTTTGGGTTTTCGAATTTGTCTTTCGCATCAACGGATTCTTTTCCATCCACGGCATATATATTTTTTAGAACAAATAAAAGTTATAAAACCCAAAATATAAAAATTTAGACAAAGAAAAGTCAACTAAACATAATTAACAAAATTTTTTAATAAGTTATAATGTTGAAATATAGACTAACAATTTCTTACATAACTAGAATACTGGGCTCGTAAAAGTGATAAAAAGGGTTGAAAAATAGGTTGACACGCAAAATTTTGGACCGAGTTAAATGAAATTAACTCAATTCATCCGTCTAGACTTTCAAAAAATTTTAATAAAACTTACATTAAAAAACAAAAATTATAATTGTGTTGGACAATTGATATTTACACTTTATTTAAGACCAAATATATGATTTTAATTGTTGTTCGGACTGTATAATTTCATTCTATGGTTTTTAAGATTTAGATTGAACGAACACTGAATACCTATTTGAAACTTTGAAAATTGAATCCAAATAAAAAGAATCGAATTAAAAAACAAAGTTTAAAATTGAAAAAAAAAAAAAAGATTCAAATCAGAATGTAAAAACCTACTAATAAAATTGAATCCAAATAAAGTCATGGTCCAAGAAACCTTGCATAATCCAGAATGTAAAAACCTACTAATAACAACTAATAGATTCAAATCAGAAAATCACAACCTACTAAGCTACAAATAGAGATGAGCATAATAATCGAGTTGACAAAGAAAGATCCACAAAATATATGAAGATGCTTTGTAGGCATCATCATACTAGGATTGATCCACAAAACAAACGCGGCCTATGAAATCATCATGCATCTGTAGCATTGTGGAGCCAGAGGACTATCTGGTGGCACCCTTTTTGGAACCTCATTAAGATCAAAATAAATGCGGCCTATGAAATCATCCTTCATTACATCTTTATCTTTCATGAAGGAGACCTCAAGCACAGGCGCTTGAATCCTGTGTTTAGAGAAAGCAACACCTGGTTCCATTCAGGATTCGTTTTTTTTTTCCTCAAAATTACCTTTAATAATTTCAAAAATACACATTTAGATGATCTAACCGTTAATAAACTTATTAATTGTAATGTAAAATGGTGACGAAATAATGTGTAAGTATAAATTGATTTGTATGAAAGCATTCTCAAAACATTATTGTATTTCAATTTCACATCAAATTTAACTGGAGTTTCTTTAAATTTTTGAATGTCAAAACTGTGTTATCCCTTAAATGTATAATCTAAAAGTATGATCACTGAAATAGATTTTGACACAAAATAATTACATTTTCATGTCATTCAGGGTAATTAGGAAACTTTGTCACACCCCGTTTGATAAACAAAGATCATAAATGCATAAACAACTCAACATATATTGCCAAACGAGATTTAAATTTGAAAGTTCAGTTTTGTTGAATTTAAATGGTTGGCAACTCGGCATGTGGTTTCTTTAATGCATCGATCACAAATGTATGAAAACCAAAGTTACGTTGCTATTTTCAATTTGTTTCAATGCAAGTTCACAAAAATCGGATTTTTATTGTAATCCCAGTCACAAATATCAATTCTAAAAGTTGACAAACAAAGATCCTAAAATTAATCATAATTAGCTACATATGCCGTTGTTTATGCATAATCCGTTTTTCAATGACTAAATCCGAATCCGATTAACCTATTTCATTCAACATGGTCCAGTAAAACAATTTATATATAGAATGTCAACAATTAAACAATGTTGTCTTATGCTTTAAAAAATGTTGTATTATCTTGATCAAATGGCATGAAAATGTACCATATTTTGGATCAAGATTCAATTTGAAATCGTTCTTACAAATTGTAAATTAAAATCCAAGTAAGAAATATAAACTTACCAAAATTATTTTATACCTTTAGGAGTAATGAACGAGATCATTCAACTAACATAATTATAGCAAAAAAATGCATGTGACAGCTAAAAAAACTATTTAGTATCTTCAGATCTTAAAGCCATCATTTTCACCCATCGGTAAATGGAACAAGAAAGCGCCCCAAGTCAAACCATCACCTAAAACATACGAAAGCATCTCTGCACACTCATGCCAAAAGCTGAACAAGGCTGCTGAAATTAATCCGACTCTCAGAGCCTGCACAAGCGGCTGCAATCTGACTCGATTCACACAAATGCACACTCAGGACAGACCTTTGAGGATCTAAGTATCTGATCCTCTTAAAACCTTAATACTAAAACGATGAAGTTGTTGATTATGCAAATTAAAACAGACTCAAGTAAGATCATCTTCCTCCTCCTCCTTGGCCTTCAGCGCTTGCTTCACTCTCAGCAAAAGGGTCGTTTTCCACTCATCCTAAAATATTTTCATAAGAAAAGACACACATAATTAGAAAACATTTTGAATGTGCATTTGTAGTGAGATTATTTCAAGCAACTCCAAAACCAGTTTCACACCTCAGAATTCTGTTAATTGTATAGCTTAGGGAAATACTAAATAATTAGAAAGGTGAAAGACAGCATCAGTAAACTTTTGAAAAACAAAAACTTCTGAATAGATTAACAATGACTGAATGACATACTTACCAGCTTAGTCATGCTGTCAAATTCCTTGACAGCATCAGTAAACTTTGCAACATCTTCCTCATCTAGTGCTGCAGCTAAATCCTATAATTAGAAAAAGAACAAAAAAACAGAAGCATAATCACAACTTATTCAGTAACTTGTTACCATAGTAAAATTCAACAAATAACATGGCAAGCTAATCATATTTCCAAATATACCGCCAGTAATCTGTATTCACGAGTTCCTGAAAATGTTGGATCCAAGTCCTGGCAAAGCAAACGGCACTTTCACTCAGTATACCCTTTCACTCAAAGAAAAAGTTTAAAGCTGCATAACGAGAAACGGCATTTTACCTGATAACGCTCCAAAGCATTTGTAATTGCAACAACATCACCTTTACAGAGTTGGCAAATGCCAGCATTAAGTAGATGCCCCCTAACTCCATATTTTAGCAAGTTATTGTTGAGAGATTGTCGTGCTACCTCTTCATAAATCTCTATAGCTTTCTGATACCTGGAGGCCATAGCAAGTCTATTAGTCTCCAAACAATTTCTTTTGGTCATTGCAGGTGTCAATTTCATTCAACATATTCTATTTCTATGCCCGATAGTCATTAAAGCTTCTTCCAAGCTGTAAAGACATAGGTTTAACACATGTTATTAAATGATGAAGGGGCGAAAGAAACGATGCATGTTGTGACGATTGCATTTTCAGTCCGGCAAATAATATTCAACATGTACGTTTTTTAACCTTTTGAGTGTTAAAATAGTATGAAGTCAAATAACGCCTTCTTATGTAGTATGTAAAAACCGTTATGTGAAATAAGATAACCGGGTACGTACGAATGGAACGCTATTATTTCTACAACATGAGTAGTAGTATTTTTCAGATAATTTTAGCAAAATATGACTAAAGTTAGCAATGTAGAAATACATTCTTACAATTTTATGAAAAACTATAAGCACATAAAAAGTAAATCATGAATTAAAATGAATGCAGGTCAGATTCCCAAATAGAACAACTTGAAATGAGAAGAATCTGATTTAAGTTGAAGAGAAAGTTGGGACTGAAATCAAGTGATCCAAATATGCTCAAAGACTTCAATGTCTTAAGTTATTGTGATCATATTGGATATTAGTTTGACTTGTTTTACTGACTTCTTCTACATTTTGTATTGGCTATACCTTATGCAAGTAGGGATCTTTTACATGTTGAAATTAAAATAACTAGGAAAAAGTTTATCCATGTGTCAAATACTAAATCAAGGATACATGGTTGGTGTTAATGAACTATGAAAGCTTCGAGCTTTCCCTTTATCAAGTACCTGGATCAGCAAGTGTTTCTCTATAATGGTATTTGCCAGAAAAACTCCATCTTAGTTTTTCCATTTTACCAAACAAGTCCCTAAACTATCAAAAGTGTGAGCCCCTTATCTAAAATGTAGAAGTCTGTAAATTATAACTTGAAGTGAAAAAAGCCCTAAACTTATTTGTCTTATTATTATTAGTACAAATGATAGTTTTGGGACTTTTCACTACCAAAAATAAAAGTCACGGGACTTGTCTACAAAAATGGAAAAAGGACTACAGGTTTTCTTTTTCTTTTTTTTTTTTGCCAATACATAAAAGTAAATTAACACCTACATACAGGAAGCAAACTTACTGCTCCAGCTGAGCTGAAAATTGTGCAATTTTCTGCTTGCACTGGCTTGCAGAAGTTGTTACTTCTTCACCTAGAAATAGATCAGCAGCTCTATCATAATAAGCAATGGCCTTCTCCAAATTCTGCTCCTGTTCACACAACTCAGCAATTTCCTGTACAAAGTGAAGGTGATTAAGGCCACTAAGCTACGGCAATTTTGGAATTATCAATCCATGAAAGCCCTCAACTATATTGAGAGAAAGAGAGGTTTGGGCGACACTAGTTTTTATTGATGCAGTAGCAAAGCATTACGGCAAACATAATTGATGCTGTACCTTGCAATATCTTGCAGACATGCTGAGCCTCCCAATTTCCATGAACAAGTTTAACGCTTGTTCTAGGCAAGCTATGCACTCTGCATGCATCAAATGATACCTTAGAGAAGCTTCCAAATCCACAACACAATCTTTTGGCATTTACATTAGAACATTAGCAGACGATATATAAATAACCTAACTTGGAAGATTGACAATACTTTAGAAAGGTGTAATGCTACCGGCGTACCATATCAATAAATTTTGTTGGTCAAGGCACCAAAAAATAGATTATGCGAAGAAGAAAGAGACAAAGAGTTCTCTGACAAGCAAGGGCTACCATCGGAATCCCTGTCTTCCACTCTTCCTTGTGAGCAAAATCTTTAAAGAAGAAGCTAATTAACTAGTAGATGATGTATTTATCCTCTTTGGCATCCATTCGAATTTCAACAACATTGTGATTTGGTTTTTTTTTTAACCTTTTTTTTCAGCTTAATCTTCATGGAAAATTGCAATATATTAGGAATGCCCTTTCACTTCGACTCTGGTTACTGGACTTAAAACTGTTACTAAAACCATCCAACTTTCGAAGGCGTCACAAAAAAAAAACATTGAACATTTAGAAACCTTTAAACCTCCTCAGCATTTTACAAGTTTCTGGTCAAAATTACCCTAACTAATCAAATATGATATATGCAAAATGATCCATATGTAATTTTATTGAACTCATAAAATACGATGCAATGATCATTGAGCTAAGTTCAGCTTTCCATTATGGGAAGAAAATGGAAAATAGTTCCACAATGATTAGTAAAATGGTGTGGTCGATATAATATACATAATATTTTATCGGCGTATATGTGAAGGTAGGTAATTTTATGGACAAATAACTAATACAGTACATATGACTTTTATGTTATTTTACTAAATGGTTATAACCATTGTTATACATCCTAGATCCACCACCACATGCACGGTAACTATGAAGGCACATTTGATAGTTTCTTTTAAGACTTGCTATTTCGTATTTGACACACAAACAACTAGAAAATCGCTTCAAGTTTCAAAAGGGAGCTCAATTTCTAAGGGAATGGAGTCATTTGTATTTCTAACGTGACAAGTGAAGTCAAACTAGTAAGAGTAAACAATATTAGAAACTTGTGAGCTTAATAGAATAATAGAAACTGGCCACATCCAATTAACTAATGCATGCTTGACCTATAAAAAAAAAAAAGCCAACATGATCATACCCTCAGATAAAAAGGTAGTGAAAAGGGTAATAACTTTACTAATTATTCAAAGAATGATGAACCAAATGCTGAAAATATGCTAACCCTTGGTGTTTGTTTTCTTGTAGGAATGACCAGCATCAGCATAGGCATTAGCAGCTTCATGTTTGCTATCACTCTGCAAACAATAAATTCAAAATCAATACACCTCAATAAAGACTGCCCCCTCCATGCCACTCTCCCGTGGCGGGAAGGGGGGGGGTTGGACAATTGATGCTGAGCAGCACCAAACACTTGCCTTCAAATGACACTGGGCCAGCTTGACGTATACAGCTCCAGCTTGGTCCCCTGAGAAATTATGTGTCACATTAGCAGAAAGAAAGAGACAATATTTTATGTTTCTATGTTTTGTTATTTGTCATAAGTATTGCTATAGCGGTTATCGTGGTGATATAGCGTTGTGTGTGTGTGTGTGTCTGTATAATTAAAATCATTATATAAATACATAACATAATACATCTACATAATTAAAATCATATAAGGTTATATAAAAAACATAACATAATACATATATAGAAGTAATATCATAAAAGTTTATATAAAAATTATAATTAAAGTCATAAATGGGCCGACCCAGGTTCCATAGTGCTACTTTGACCACTTTTTTATTCAAAAATGCGTCCATTTAGCGGTAAATAGCGCTGCTGATAGTGAAACCGTTATTTCCCACCGCTATTTTGTGAATGTCCGCTAACCGCTATAACAACGCTACAACACCCCTATTAACTGCCCAGGGAAAAACCAACATATTTCTATCGAAGAATGCTTTAAACAGGGTTACTTCATGAGCTCAAATAGTACCCATGGAGGTATTGCTGCCAATCAAAGATATAAAAGAGAAGTGGAGATGCAGATGTCAATTGACAGAGCAAATATATGACTTGAAGAAAACAATAAAAAACATAAGTAGAACATGCATTCAAATAATTTTTGGATGCACTTTAATGTCCTCAAAATGTATGGTATTGCAGGATAGAAACGAACTCAACTATAGTAACCTATATGGGAGACCTTGACAAATGCACACACTCATCTTCATTAATTGGGTAGTTCTAAGGATTAAATTATCTCGAACCTAAGGGCCTGTTTGGTTCCTGCTGGAATTAGCTGGATTTGGTATTGAAATTTGAAATACTGTCGTTTTCTTTGTACGGTACAAAATTGGGATGGAATTGAAATTTCCCTGATCATTGCAATTTACTGATCCTTGCTTAAGTGAAGATTTGAAACCCTTCAAAACAAGGGATTAAAAAAATTAGAAAATGACTTTGGAAAATTTTGCTGCTGCTCACATCAGTTTCTTTCTCAATTTTTTATTGCAAAATGATATATAAAGAATGTCGAGATGAAGGTTATCTACCAAATGCTAGTTCTCAATATATGGTGTTTGTCGCAATGGAATGAATATGCTTAATATCAAGACCCAAAAATCCTATTTTTCTTAAAACAAGTTTAAAAATGATAGAAATTCATGGTTACTTATTGATTAAGAAACAAACAAAACAGGCTAATAAATAGGTTCTAAAAATTAGATACAAGTCAACTATACAGGGAGACAAGTATTGGAAAACAATCATGTTGATCAAATGAAAAGAAAAGCAAACAAACAGATCCTAGCAAAAACTTTATTACCATATGTTTAAGCATTGATACTTACAAGATTTGGCAAGCTTGTAACAGTTGGCGGCTTTTTCATATAAATCGCCAGCATCTTCGTACTTGGATCCAAAGAGACCCCAACCACTCAGCTTCTTCTCAGCTTTCTTCTCAAACTCTAGACCTTTTGCTATTTGATCAGACATTCTCCCCAAGTCAACGTGTTTCTTTAACTCTGAGAGTTAAAAAGAAATAAAAACAATGTAATTTCTCAAGAATGAAACAGCAAGAAATAAAGGAAGTACCAAAGTGTCTTTCCTCTATGATATTTACACTTAGGGTAGGAAAGTAATTTCTTTTATTTCTTTTTGTAAGTGCACAAGAAGAGTATGTAGGCCATAAGTAAATTTTAGAAGTCCAAATATACTGCACATCATAAATAACAACAGTAATATACACAGATGGTTTCAGTCTACAAGTGTTCAATATCTTAGAGGCCAAGTACTTTTTGGTCCCTTCAATTTTGTGTGGTTGAGCCGTTTTAATAAAAATTGCTTTCAAAAATATATACACAGATAGTGGACAACCATTCTGCTAAGGAAAATACTCCAAGTTGTATGTAGGAGGGACAGAGTGACAGCCTAGTGGATTCAAGTCAAAGATGTTTGTATGCAAGGAAAATAATTAGGTGGCAGGTTATTGAACATTTGTAGACTGAAACCATGTTTCGAAAGCCATATTTAGTGCATGAACAGATATTGATCACTCTAAATACAAGGGAAATCAATCATCACAGATTTTCCAATAGGGTTATCAACAGATATTGAATGCTCCAAATATGTTTGCCAACCTCCTAGAGTCCTAGTAACGTGAAATTCACCTAGTAATAGGTATGGTATGCCCAATTTTACTTATTATCGAATGAACATTGGAACATCAATAATGGTACAATTATACACATTAAGCTTCTTTAGCTCATAGATGTTAAGGTTATTTTACGTGTTTTGACCTTGTGCCCCACAAAGGCTGTGGTAACTTATTGATTGGTAAATACTAAAAAGCAAGGTGTGGGTTGCGAGCATGAAGTTTTAGGTATGGGATTGAAATTAGTGCTCAATCTGTTTTTAAAATTCAAACTGATTTTGCTAATTGCCGAACAAAGGTTAACATGGAAGGTTTTTTTTTTTTCTTTTGAGAAGCAGAATACTATAACAACAAACATAACCCCAATTACATCCACCTGAGAAACCCAATGCCTACAGAACTTTTTTCTGTGAGTTACAGAACTGAGATTGGGAATATGCATCACATGCGGAAAAAAAAACACCCTTAAATTCCTCCCTTATCACCCAACCCCAAACCTCTTTTCGACTACCCAGCTACTCACGAACCAATTACTAATGTTTATTCACGACCCTGGAATACATATAGCTTGACAATACCACCCCAGTAAGCCCCTGTCACAAACTCAAGCAACCGTAAATACTATAATTCATTCTTAAACCATATACCCATGTGTTGATTTCTATATCAAACATCCTCAGACATGAAAGTTTAAACATTGTTCAACCATCATCTTTCACACTACTAGTTGCATATATAGATCTCAGGTTGCAATCAGTTGGACCAACAAATAGTAGGGTTCAGAGGATCACAAATTCCCAGATTGGATGTTTTTATATGATAACTCTGGAAACCACGCCCCCAAGGAAAGCACACCAGGGTGAAAGCTTCAAGCTGAAACGTGCATCAAGTAATTAACGGACAACCTAGACATATGGAATTAAAAACCTCTCAAGCTTAATCTTTTTCTGTGTTGATAAGTTGTGTGTGATGTGAGAGTGAGACAGATCGGTTTCCTAAATGCAGTATTGATCAGAAATTCTTTATCTTTTCAAGTTTGGATTACTAAGCTATGATGAAGTATCTATTGAATCTTTGGCTACACAAATCAATTTCGATTAAAAATCTGAAGTCATGAACTCTAGAGATGTTCCTTACTATAGTTGCAATTAAACCCTGGAAATTGAGAATCATGACGAAAAAAAAAAAGATCGGAAATTGAACTGGTATAAGAAAACTATAGAGATGGGAAGGAATCGTTAAAGCGATCAAAAAGATTATTAGAAACACTCACTCGTAATTGGTGCAGTATAGTGATGATGATGGATGAGTCGGCTTTACTTAAAATCTAAATTGTAGCGGCGAATTGTGAAATCGGAAGGAGGAATAGAAAAGCAGCAGCCTTGAATCTTGATGCTTTTTCCTCCTTGGAAAAGTATTAGTATTGTAAGCTAAGCAAAAATCTCCTCCGGAAGGACGGTAGAAACCGAGTATTCAGCTTTTTGACGGAATGTCAAATACACACACGCACATTACATTTTGCTCATAATTATTTTCATTAATTTCTTTCTAGTATCATTTTTTAACCTATATATGTAATTTGAGTAGAGTACAAGATACTTACATCTTTTTTCTTATTACAACATTTTACTCTATTTTGTACCAATAATTGTATTCTATTAACATTGACTTGTCATTTAATGCAATTTCTTTTAGATAACAGGTTACTTCTCATCTTTAACCGGTTCCCTTCATTTCAAACACTGATATAGAGAGAGAGAAAGAAGAAGGAGAGGCGACCTCCATCCACCATCGTCTCCATCTCACCTCTTCGGTCTCCAGAACCCTCGAGGAATTGGATCTGGACCGGAGAAGAAGGGTTTTGCCACCGCTGGTTTGAAATAGGGAGAAAAAGATACCTTCGAGAGTTTGAGGATCTGGACCGCAGAAGAAGGGTTCTGCCACCGCTGTTGCCAGGGTTTGAGAAGTTGGACCAGATCTGGTCGCTGTAGCCGTCGCTGTTGTTTAAGTTCTGTCGCCGTTTGTTGCTCGATGGTGAGGAAGAAAGAGAGAGAGAGAAGAGGAAACGAGGTTGCCGGCCGAGAGAGAGAAGAAACGAGGTTGCCGGCCGAGAGAGAGCAGAGAGATAATCGGAGATGGGAGGTCACAGGTCAAGAGAGAGAAGAGAGAAGAGAGATACCTCGAAGAAGAAGGTAGGTCGCTGGTTGGAGGAAGGGAAGCCGGAGAAGTAAGGCTGGAAACCCTTTGCTGGAGAGAAGCACAGGGTTGGGGTTGTGTGTTTGGCTTCTAAGTGACCGGCTCCCTGTTCGACGGGTAAATCCATTGCCTAGATCGTGAGCAAAGTGTTAGTAGAATCCAATTAATGGTTCAAAATAAAGTAAAAATGTTGTAATAAGAAAAAATATGTAAGTAATCTGTTATTTCAAGCAATTAACTCATTTTGAGTATCCAAGAGTTATGAGAGTTTTACTTTATGCTTACACTTTTGTGAAGTAATCTCAAAGTTTGTATGTAAAGGAGCCACTTGTACATAGACAGAAGATTTCAACATTTGATTATTTTTAAAATATGATAATCATATATTTAGTCATATAATTTCAAGAGTATTGTATAAAGGTTTTTCTTTTGGATATTTATAATAGTGTTTTAAACAAGTTTTTCAAGACAAAGAAATATAGATTGGTTTTTATAAAATAAAATGATGTGATTTATAAAAATTTTACATGTCACATGTTGTGTGTTTGATAAGGCATTTTTTTGAAGATTTTAAAGAAAATGGATGAATATGTTATTTGGTTGTATCTTTCATATGAAAATCATTATTAATAACTAAAACCATCTATACTCATATGTTTTCTTTATAATTTTGTTTTTCTTTCAAACTTATTTTCATACCTATATCCATCCATCTTTAAACTCATATATTATCCAAATGCATCCCGTATTAAATGTCTTCATAACAAAGTTTGGTTAATATTTTTTTAATGTTAAATAATATTATATATTTAGCATTCAGATTTAACGCTTTCTATTTATATATTATAAATATATTTAGGCAGATAATCTCCTCATAAATCCATAAGGATAATAAAAGGATATAAGTTAGAGTTATTTTATTTTTTTAATTATAAATCTATATATATATAAAAGTTGAGTCCTATCTAATAAATAAGAGTATTAATTACTTATTTTTCTTTAAAGTTTTTAATAGATTATATTATTTAAAGTGTGTTTGCAAACACGGTTGAGTCCTATGTAATAAATAAGAGTATTAATTACTTATTTTTCTTTAAAGTTTTTAATAGATTATATTATTTAAAGTGTGTTTGCAAACACTCTCTTAGTTAATATTTAATGGATTACTAATTAATTTATCTAACTTTAATTTTCCTTTAATAAATAATAACAAAATTGAATTTAAGTAAATTATGCTAGCAAAATTGAATTGAAGTATCTTATTAAATTGAATTATAATAGATTATATTATTTTGTACATGTTTTATAAGATTACGTTTAATTAAATTTAAGTAAATTATGCTAGCAAATTTGAAAAAATATATTTTATTTTATGTTTCATAAATTGTAATTTATACAAATTTTATAAGATTCTTTTATCATTATGATTATGATTCTGATTATTATTAAGTAAACTATATATAAAAGCAAAATATTTTTCTTTTATAAAAAAGTTGAGTCTTAACTTTAACAAATGTTGGCAATCAATTTTTTTTGTATAAGTTAATTATTTTAAAATCTCAAGATTTATTGTTAAAATTAAATCATTTTATAAAAAAGAATATTATATTTATTTTATTTTAATTTAGAAATTAAAATTTTTAGATTATTTTTACATAAAATGATTATTCGCTTATAAGTTGAATCCATGTGATAATTTTTTATACGATTAAGTTATTTTATAAATAATCGTAATCATAATTTTTCTTCCTATGTTTTAGTTTATGTAACACCCTCCCCGATCCCGGAAATGTCACGTCAATACAATACACAGGTGGCAGCATCGCAATGCTCTATTAAACACATGTCACAGGATAAACAGAATTCACTGATAATTTAAAACTTTTACATAAACACTGTTAACATATAATCCACTAATCACATAAGCTGAACTGTACAGATCGCTACACGAAACTAGCACAACGCCTTCCAGATAATCCCTGCTCCCAGATCTACAAGCACAGCTACTAATCCCGCCACTGATACCCTGAACATGGTAGACTCGAATACGTAAGCTCGGAAGCTCATGAGTACTCGAGGGTTAGACTCTGCACAGTAAACACATAGCATGCGAACACGTAGCACATACACACAACACAAGCTGTAACGACCCGATTATTTAATAAAAATTGATATTTAATATTTATTACGAAGAAATACAAATTCAGAATATTAATTAATATTGGAACATATAAATGAATGGTTGTGTAAATTATAATAAATGAAGTATTGTTTTATGAAGTATGGATTTTAAAAGAAATGGAAATAATTATAGGGTTTAAATGGTAAATAATTGAAAGTAGAAGGGTTAAAAGATAAAGGAAAAAGAAAAGCCACCTTTTCTTGCTTAATACCAACGCACACACACATTGTGTGTTCATCTTTTCAAACTTTCAAAATTTGAGAGAAAAGAGAGAAAAGAGAAGAAGAAGAAGAAAGTTAAAATCAGTTTTTGTTGGAAGTTTTTTCACGATTTGAAAGATCCAAGAGGTACCAACTTTTATTATTTGTAAATCTCTTACTCTTTTTCTCCTCTCCATTTTTCATATGAAGAAGATAGAACTCAAATGGGTTTTTATGGAGAGCCCTTAGAAATGGCTAGATCTTCAAAGTAAATGATGAAATATGTTAGATCCATTATCTAAAAAGTATATTATACAAGTTTCTACGTATTTTGATGGGTTTTTATGAAGATCTCTTAGAAATGGCTAGATCTGAAAAGAAAATGATGAAATATGTTAGATCCATATTCTAAAAAGTATATTATACAAGTTTCTATGTATTTTGATGGGTTTTTATGAGGATCTCTTAGAAATGGCTAGATCTGAAAAGAAAAGGATTAAATACGTTAGATCCATTATTTTTAAAAGTATATTGGCAAGTTTTATGTATTTTGGTGGGTTTATCTCAAAACCCCAAATTTGAGTTCATATGAACCCTATGTAATCTAAAAAGATGAAATGATGTTTTGATGGTTAAAAATGGGTTAAGATATATATATATATATATATATATATATATATATATATATATATATATATATATATATATATATATTGGGAATAATTTTACAACTCTTTATAATAAATATAGAGAAGTTTTAGTATTTTTGACATTAAATCTGTAAGGCAGAAAGTGCAGTTCAGACTTGAAATATTCTGAAAAATTCGCTAAGTACGAATTTCGGGTGTCTTTGTCCGAATTTCGGATGGCCTTGGACCGAAATTGTAATTTTAATTATTTTTATTCTATGAGATCTTTTGTCATAATAGTCTATGACATCTAATACGGAGAATAATTAGACCAAAATATTTATTGAGGTTTAATGCCGAAACTAGTTAAGTCTTACGACTAATGTATCCGGATCAATGTTAAGAAATTATAAGATGTGAGACTTATAAATATTGCATTATGAACCTATTTGTAGGGGTTTGACGGGTTAAGGTCCCTTGGAGACTATTAATCATATTTTGACGATTATAACTCGGTTTCGAGGCCAAGAGCTTGTTGTACACCACAGTGAGTTCTAGCATTAATGTATTTATATGCATATCATGAATTGTATGTTATCGCTTTCGTATCATTCTTGTCATTTACATGCCTTGCCATCACATATATTATTGTTATCATATTATCACTCGATTGATAAGTTGTTGAACATTCATTTGACCTCTCCGCCGAGACGGTAAGCCTGAGTGTGGTAACCTAGCGGAATCATAATGGTAAGCCTGAGTGTGGTAACCATTATTGCCTGTAAAACGATAAGCCTGTGTGTGGTAATCGTATGGCATCACTGTAAACTGCATATCGATAAGCCTGTGTCTGTGGTAATCGAGCAGTAGATTGTAAACCCATTGTACGGTAAGCTTGTGTGTGGTAACCGCAATGTGGTAGCTTATTAGCCATTAGTTGGCCTCCTGAGATTGTTAGCTAAATTTATGGCATTGCATGGCATCATTCATATATCGCATGATACTTTAATCTAGAAACTCACTAAACAACTTTGTTGTTTACCCGTTAGTTGATTATTCTTTTCAGGATCTGTTAAGGGCAAAGGCCCGGCTGGCCTTTGATTGGAGCACGGATAGGAGCTCCATATTTTGTTGATGATTGGGGTGGGAGTAGCAGACTTCCATTTTGGACTTACGCGAATTAGTTAATGATTATTAATTCGTTTGTAATCACACTGATGATTTAACATTGTGACCCCAATTACATTACTCCGTGATTCTAGACACTCTGTTGTGTTATATGCAAAGTGTTTGGAATCACGTTGATGATTGTTAAAGTATTAAAAGTTTTAAATTGACCGTATTTCCGCAAGTACTCTGTATAAATTAATGTATAATGGTATCGAAATACTCGTATTAGTTGTATGGGTGTTTCACAAGCTCAATCTCTGTCTCTGGCAATCAGCAGTATAAAGCAGGTATGAACACTCCGCGTGAGATCCGAAGCCCTTCACACAATATCACTGAAGGGGGGCCTCTCCCCAGCTAACAACCGTGCGCACCGGTGGTTAGCCACAACCCTGTAGCACGGGCGCGAACCGGCTACAGGCCCTGCCGTGTATACACGCTCCAAGGACTGTTAGGGACAGTCAACCCACGCGATCTCACATCGCGAATCACCGTCCGTATGGAACTCATCACGGACCCCCAGACTGGATCTCATCTCATGCACACTTATATCACACATGTGGGAAATAGAATCATACCTGACGTCCACGTCCCTGTCTCATACACAGTATAGCACAATATACACAAATAACACGGTACAACTCAGAAAAATGGAGCGCTCATTTGGAAAAGACTCGGGTACTCACCTGATCGATCCACTAATCCCGAAATCTCTGACTCGGCTCGGCTCGCTGACCCGTCCCTGAAATCACACGGATCCCCAACCGTTAGCACAAACTCATTTCAAAAGATACACATAACAATCTATAATCCAACTCATAACCGACCCGAAAGCCTGATCAAAACCCGGCTCGAAAATCCCAAACGAAACCCGACTCCAAAATCCCCATATTTAATCCCAACCGAAGCCCCGAAAAACCGATCAAAACCCGAATCACAATATATCCGACCCAAAACAAACCCAACGGAACCCCGGAAGCTTAATTCAAACCCAACCCAACAATCTCAAATAAAACGCAATCCCAAAACTCCCAAACCCGACTCCTAATAGCACCTGCCCAACCCCAGCCTCTGGCCTCTCGAACGCGCCGCGGTTCCCCTCCGAGCGCGCCGCGCTTTCTGCTGTTCCAGCTTCCCTGCTTCGCTGCTCTGGTTCTGTCCAGGGATGAAATCCCCATCCCAACTCGATTTTCAGCCCCAAAGCTTCTCAAAATCCATATATAACTCCACTATAATACTTAAACAATCAAAACCCACAAACCCTTGACATATATCATGAAATAAACCATAAGATTTCAAGCTTTCTCACCTTCCTTGAGTTCAAGAACACACCAAATGAAGATGGAGATCAGATTTCAGCAACCAATTTTGATTTCCTTCGAATCCCTTGCTGCTCCAGGAGTTCACACACACCCACACACTGATTTCACACACACACATATGATTCTAAAATGAAGAAGGAAGGAAAAGAAGGCACGTATATGTTTATCTCCATTTTGGCCGGTCCCGAACCCATTAACCCGGACCCGATATCACTTTTTCAATATTAATATCAAATTGACCCATTTAACTCCACGAACCCAAATATATAATTAATCCACTAATATTATAACTCGGAGACACGTAACTCGCAAACCCAACACGTATCAATCCACTACTCGGGATCTCATTGGCCCAACACGATATTAATTATTTAAATATCCACTAAAATAATTACACGCAATTATCTCAAAAATGGGATGTTACAGTTTATGAATTCATCCAATATTCTTAATTTTGTGATATTGAATTTAATATCAACTATCTTAATCCAATATACGATACGAAAATAAAAAACATATGTATATGTTAATAAAATAGTTAATAAGTACTAAATAAATTAATTACACGTAATCTAAATAATTAAATAGTGTTAATTTAATAGATATATATACCGTTTATTTCATGAAAAAAAAAACAATTCTTTTAACCAAAAAATATGTGTATTTTAAGAAATATTACATAATTTTTTTTTTACATTTAACATTGATTTGAGTCCCATGTATAAATAGTTGTGTTAATTTTTTAAAATTTCATTTTAACTTTTCTTATTTTATATTTAAAAATTGTCTCATTTAAATTTTTGTTTTTATTGTTTAATTTCATTACCGTTTCATGACCCTTGGTTATCTATAACTAATTGTTATTTAATTCATAGGTTACAAAGAAAATAAATGATTATCAAAGGTTATAAATAATATGGGTTGCAAATAATTCATTTGTCAACTTAAAACATTCTCATTTTTCTCTCCTACATTTTCACCGGTTAGTTTTTTTGATTTGTTCTTCTTTTGTTTTCAAATATCAAGTTTCTTATTCATTTCTAACACACATATGTTTATTCTATATTGTGAAATCGATTAATACAATTTTTTGTTTTGTGATATTTTATATCTGATAGTGATAATGGATGGTCCATCCATGTAAAGAAGTTCTTGACAAATTGACTTTCTAGAAAAAAAAAATTGTGTGTTGTTCAATTCATACATTGATAATTCCTTTTATATTTGATGATATATTTATTTAAATTAATTTGACTTATATAGTTTTATTAATAAATTATTTATGTTGATGTAGGTGATTGATGTTCACTATCAGATTCGTCGTTAAAAATCATAAATCCATTACATGTTTTATATTATTTATTATTATTTCTAAACTAAAATTAAGTAAAGTATGTAACTAAAATTGTGTTTAATATACGTATTTAAATCTATAGTATATTATACTTTGTAAATTGTAATTTGTACATGTTTTATAAGATTACGTTTAATTTAATTTATGTAAATTATGCTAGCAAAATTGAAAAAATATATTTTATCTTATGTTTCATAAATTGTAACTTATACAAATTTTATAAGATTTTTTTATCATTATTATTATCATTATGATTATGATTATGATTATGATTATTATTAAGTAAACTATATATAAAAGCAAAATATTTTTCTTTTATAAAAAAGTTGAGTCTTAACTTTAACAAATGTTGGCAATCAATTTTTTTTATAAGTTAATTATTTTAAAATCTCTAGATTTATTGTTAAAATTAAATCATTTTATAAAAAAGAATATTATATTTATTTTAATTTAATTTGGAAATTAAAATTTTTAGATTATTTTTACATAAAATGATTATTCGTTTATAAATTGAATCCATGTGATAATTTTTTATACGATTAAGTTATTTTATAAACAATCGTAATCATAATTTTTCTTCCTATGTTTTAGTTTATGAATTTATCCAATATTCTTAATTTTGGTGATATTGAATTTAATATCAACTATCTTAATCCAATATACGATACGAAAATAAAAAACATATGTATATGTTAATAAAATAGTTAATAAGTACTAAATAAATTAATTACACATAATCTAAATAATTAAATAGTGTTAATTTAATAAATATATATACCGTTTATTTCACGAAAAAAAAACAATTCTTTTAACCAAAAAAAATGTGTATATTTTAAGAAATATTACATAATTTCTTTTTTACATTTAACATTTGATTTGAGTCCCATGTATAAATAGTTGTGTTAATTTTTTTAAATTTCATTTTAATTTTTCTTATTTTATATTTAAAAATTGTCTCATTTAAATTTCTGTTTTTATTGTTTAATTTCATTACCGTTTCATGACCCTTGGTTATCTATAACTAATTGTTATTTAATTCATAGGTTACAAAGAAAATAAATGATTATCAAAGGTTATAAATAATATGGGTTGCAAATAATTCATTTGTCAACTTAAAACATTCTCATTTTTCTCTCCTACAATTTCACCGGTTAGTTTTTTTGATTTGTTCTTCTTTTGTTTTCAAATATCAAGTTTGTTATTCATCTCTAACACACATATGTTTTTCTATATTGTGAAATCGATTAATACAATTTTTTGTTTTGTGATATTTTATATTTGATAGTGATAATGGATGGATATTACTGAAGTTACCATCCATGTAAATAAGTTATTGACAAATTGACTTTCTAGAAAAAAAAATTGTGTGTTCTTCAATCCGTACTTTGATAATTCTTTTTATATTTGATGATATATTTATTTAAATTAATTTGACTTATATGTTTTTATTAATAAATTATTTATGTTGATGTAGGTGATTGATGTTCACTATATTGACATGTCAAATATCAGATTCGTCGTTAAAAATAATAAATGTCAACGTTATATTCATTACCTTATATGGTTATTGTCATCCATCCTTTCAACTATATAGTTTTAAACTATAATAATTTTATAAAAAAATGTATTAACTACTAACTTTTTATTTCTCTATAGTTGAATTCTTTAATGAATATTTTCTTGATAAATTTTTCAACAATAAAAATTTTACAAATTTATACTAATGATTTGTTTTTTTATTGCAATTACATTTTTGAAGAATTTTCATTAAATAATGATAAAAAATGTCATTAAACACCATACGGTTTAATAAAAATTATAATGTATTTTAATTTAACTACCGTTACACATTTGATATTGTGAATACTAATATTAGATTTTAATTTAATGAGAATATTTGTAACTATATATGTTTATACATTTTATAAGTCTTTTATATTCACTTAATATTAACCATACACCATATATTTTACTTGAAGTTTTTATGTTTATTAAGTTAGTAATTTAATATTTCTTTTAATTGGTATATTTCATTTAGTGTAATATTACGTTTTGTTATTTGGTTGTGATTTCATTATGATAAAAAGACACAATATGAAGTATCTAGCGTTGTTTTTTATATTGTAATTCGACGAAATAAACATCTAATTAAATAATTGTTCAAAATATGACAATTTTAATTCTTTTAAATACATTCTATTTCTAAGAACTTAACTATAAAAATTTTAGATAAATTACCAATTTGGTTATTATATTTTTTTAAAAATTTCTCATATGTCTTTCATTAGTTCATCCCTCATTTATTTAACATGACTAAGTATGACTAAATACAAAATTAATTCAAATTAAGATCATGATAAATGGTGGGTAAGAATATTTTTTTTCACTTATAATAATATAACTTTGAGATTAATTGATTTATTTTTATATAACTTAAATCACTTCAAAAAAAAAAAATAATAACAACAACAACAACAACAATAATAGTAATAATAATATTATTATTATTATTGTCATTAGTTTTTTATTATTATTAAATATAAACATTTACATTTATTATATAAATGATTTGAGCACTTGAATAATATTTTGAATTTATTATTAATTTAGTAACTAAAGTTTTTAGGCAATTTTATTTATTATTTAGATTAATTAAATATTTTGGAATTATTCATTTTGATAATCTGAATGTTCAAATTTAAAGTATAGTTTTGTACTTGATTTGGTTTTAATTTTTTTTTTAATAAATAATAGTAATAATCATTTATTTAATTTTTGTTAAATATCTAAGATAGAGAGTTCATCTAATAAATAACAACAATAATCACTTATATTAAATTATAATTTTTTTTATAAATAGTAGTCATAATGATTTATCTAAGTTATGTTACTTTTTTATAAAATAATACATATAACAATTTATGCAACTTTTAATAATTATCTAAAAAAAACATCGTAACAAAACAAATTAGGGTTATGAAAATACAATTGATTTTGATTTTCTTTTAAATGCAATTTCAAGTTTTCTTTCATAAATGATTGTTATAATAAGTTGTTTCCTTCTATTTAATTATAACAAATACATAATTTACACTTAGTTCAATTTTTAAGAGTATTAATTACTTGATTTTATTTTAATATCTTAATAAATAATAGTAGTTATCATTTGGTTCTTACGTGATATAATTTAATTTTTTTTAATAAATAATAGAAGAAATTAATTCGTTAGTTTTTGTTTAATATATAAATGTAACGGGTCAATCTAATAAATGATATATTTATATATTTAAAATTTTAATAAGTTAAATAATTTTATATTCTATTTTTAACTTGAGTGTTTGCATACTAAGCAACCAAATGATATATAACTTGATTTCATTTTAAATTTTTCATACTATAACAAAACAAACCATATTTTTTTTTAGGTTTTAAGAGCATATCGAAAAATATGCGTATTTTTCATTCTTCTCATTTTTAAGAAAACGCATTGTATTTAATATTAAGCTTTATCTTTGCATCTATTCAAAAATCGTACAATAATCTACGTTATTGTGATTTTGTAATTATTTTAAATAAATAATATTTGAGTTATGGTAGTTTTTATTCCAATTGTCGGGAGACAAAAATATTTTTTAAACATCATTTTAGTAACAAGTTATTAAATTTTGTACCGTAGTTATAAAAGTTATTTTCAGAATTATAAAATTGTTGTTTTTAAAAGGTTATGTCTAAGTACTATATGTTGTACAATTTAAAGTTCATATAGTGATCCAAACAATATAAATCTTTAATAATTGCATAATATTTGAAACCAAAAATAAAATAGCAATCCTGTGCATCGCACGGGTCATTTTGACTAGTATAAATATAAATTGGAGTTTTAAGGAATACAATAATCCATCATTAACCAATAATAACTACCCGAAATCTTCTTTTGACCTCACACACAATATTTGCCACATTTGACATTCCCCTCACTCTCTCAGTCTCTTCGCACCTCCAGATCCACCCACATGACGACGGAGACAACAGCACCACCGCCGGAACAACCCTCAACACCACCACCTCTCTACATACATCCACGCCGGGAGCCTTTCGAGCATGGCCTCATCCCTTTACAAAAACTCATCTTCACAGATGCCACACAAACCCTAACCTCTCTCCGTGACAAGCTTCTTCAACATCCAGTTGCCAGTCATCATCCTCACCGAATTGGCTCTGCTGCTTTCGCTGAAGCGCTACAGATCTCTCCACAACACGCTCGACTTGTCTTTGAGATAATCGCGGCCGTTCATCCCTCCGATTCGGACCCGCTTGTGACGGCGAAGCCCGATGAGATCGATTCTGTTGGTGTCGATGTCTATGATCTGATTATTTTCTTGTACATTCAGTCCTACAAGCGATTGCTTCCTAGGGGACATAGGGATTCAGCTGCTGTTGCCGATGTTTGGCCATCTACTTCAGCATTCGATGGCTTTTTATCTGCTCTTACACCGTTACAGGTTATTTCATTATTTGTTTCTGGTTTATCTCTTTCTCGTAGCTTGTGAATTCGCTAATCTCTGCGGATGCGTTTATTTCTAGCATAATGCGGTGGCTGTGAAATGATGTGGTTGTTAACATGTTGTGGTTTAATTTGAATGAATGATATAGAAATTACTGGGTGCAATTTGGAAAGCAGATCATATCATTTATATGTATGTTACATGCTCAGTTTATTAACTTGTGTGTAATAAGTGGTTTATCGAGGACTAGAAGAAATAAATTGATTTGCCACTTCTTAAGATGGGGAGGTTTTGGCCTTTTGCAATGTGGCTTCTATTCAAACCTCTTTATTAGATATTTTACAGAAATGAAGATATGCTTTTTTTAATTTATGCTCTAAGATCTTGATTATTACAATATATTTTCTAACCCAAAGATACTGTCAGAGTTATTTGATGATGAAGCCTGTAATGTCAAGAAATACTTATCCTGCTATCCTGATGTAAAGGAGTAGCATAACCCAATCTGAATAGTACTAATTGTTCCAGAAGCACAGTTGATATGCAGGGTTCTTGCATAGTAATTCAACACTCCAAGATATATATTAGACAATCAGTTTTTTCAGCCATGGCATGCTTTGATGTTTTGAATAGCCAAATATCAAATATCTGCTTCTATCACAACTTCGCTTCAGTCTCAGGAAAATGCTTAAATTCACTCTAGTTGTCAAATGGAAGGTTTAATATTGTGAAAAATCTTAATGGGAATGTCTTGAATCCTCTTTCACTTAATAATTGTTTTGAAAGAAGTTACAGTTTTATCTACTCAAACTGATACAAGCTTGGTGTTACATCAAGCAGCTTGCACGCAGCAACGTCCGTAGGTCTATGCCATCACAAGCTGATGAAGAAGCTCATCAATTATCCTATCTACAGAAGCATCTGGGCAACATAATATCTCTGTTGGCTGACCCTGCAGAAGGCCAAGGTGAAGGCGAAGATTCACTGGTTTTGAGGATGGAAAATTTTGAGCATCTTGCGTTTCTGATCTATTTTGGTGAAAAAGGATCCGAGAAAATTCCCTTGAGCCAGAATGTTCCATTTTTTGCTAATTCAGATCCTGATATGCCTGCTGCTCCAGTTCCTGCAGCACAGGTTCACGATTGGATCGAACACAATATTACCTCTGCCTTGGAACATATCTCTGAAAAGGTTGCTGCAAAAGAGAATGGAACAACTAATGCTTCTGATCAGGATGCTATGATGGCTGACTCTTACGCAAACACACCAAAGGCCTCAACCAGTGCTAAGGGTTTAGATATTATAGAGGGGATCTCTAAACAATCATATGTAAAGCAAACATCCGAACTTAAAAGCTCATTTGTAAAGGTTAGCTTGGTTTTGCCTTCTACTATCTTTAATAAGTGCACTATGCAGCCTTAATGATTTCTCTTCTTTGGATTTGAAACATTATTGGAGTTCTGGTTGATATTATTTTGTCTCTAATTGATGAAATGTTGTTTTGTTATTTGCAGATTATCAATTGCCATGAATCTGTCATTTATCTTTTAGCTCCTTTGAGGTATGCCACAATATATGGATGCTCTGATGCAACTATAGTGCTCGGTGCTGTTGGGAAGGTATGCAAATGTTGTGAGGATTGACAGTCATTCATGTTTTAAGTACGTATTTTGTCTAAGAATTTTTATGCTTAACGGGTCTTTGATTGATATAACTTCAAATTTCAATTAGTCCTTTGTCCGTACTTCTTTGTTCAAATATATCGTGAACACTTGCTTTTGTCATTTCTTCCTCAGGCTGTAAGGATCGAGCATTGTGAGAGAGTTCATGTGATTTCAGTTGCAAAGCGTATCTGTATTGCTAATTGTCGTGAATGTGTATTCTTTTTGGGGGTAAATCAGCAACCACTTATTGTTGGTGATAACCATAAGCTGCAGGTATTTTCAATACAAACACAGCCACTTTTTCCCATAGTACAACTTTAATCGAGTTCTTATAAGAAGCTATAATACATTTTGATATAAGAAGGCTAATTATATGAATCATTTGCCCCTTTGATGCAGGTGGCACCATATAATACATTTTACCCAATGTTGGAGGAGCACATGAAACAAGTTGGTGTTGAGGCTAGTCCTAACCGATGGGATGAGCCTATTGCACTGGGTCTTGTTGATCCACACGATTCGATGTCTCATCCTGCCGGTGTATCTGATTGTCAAACTGAGTCAGCCTCTTGCTTAGAACCTGACCAGTTTACTAACTTTTTGGTATGCTTGTATGTTGTTTATGACATATAATATACTTATGTCTGTGTTTGTATATGTATGCATATAATCTTAGAAGTGGCAGTTTCAACCCAAATTATGAATGTGGGTCAATTTGGGTTGCATTTTATTGATAACGGGACAAACATGCAAAGGAAATTGATCAAATGGAATGGAATTAGCCAAAAGTGTATTTAGATGGTTTACATACCTCCTAAATTATTTATATAACATAGTTTTAGACTTTCTGTGCTCATATTTAATATTAAAATTAGTTATATAATCTTTACAAATATTGGGATAAAAAGTGTTGGCGGGTCAACCCAAACCGACCTGTTTTGTGAATCTGTTAACCTATCTGTTCAGCCACCTCTAGTATGCGTACTCATGAAATTCGGTTTTAGTGACGTCTTGAGTTTCTGTTCTAATTGTCTTCATATCCTGCCTAATTGCCTGTGGGTCCAGTTGGATGAGTGAGTTCTGTGATTTTGGAAAAAACTGAACGTAAATATATATCGAGGGCTTCATGAAGCATGCACCGCCTTTAATCTTTGGTACATCTGAAATTTTCTTTTTGTTTTTTCTTACAGATTCCCAATTGGTTTGAAGGGGAAGGATCTGGTTCCACAAAAGACAATCCATTTCCATTGCCTGACGTCTACATGTCATCTCAGCAGAGAAATGTATGTTTAGGACATCATCATTGCAAAATGCTTATGTTATTGCAGTGATGTGTATTAATCTAGTTGATTTGGTTTTGGTTTTAACAGGACAAGAACTTTGTAGAGGTTAAGCAGATATTGCAAGAATCACAACTGGAAGATAACAAAAAACGGGAGTTATCGACTGCACTTCATGCCTACTTTAAAGACTGGTTATATGGTAATAATATTAATGTTGGATGGCCTTTCACTTTGTTACTAATCATTTTGTAGACATTGACTTTGTTGTTATATTATGTTGCAGCCTCTGGGAACGTTAGACAACTGTACTGCTTACAAGGAGAGTAGCAAGAGAAGGGAAGATATGAAAACTTGATTGGGAACATTTTTGGGTTAACATGGATTGATGCTGGTGCCATTTAGAGATGCTTTGGCTAACTCACTGTAATTTTTTAATTATATATTTTTTTTATGAATATATCGATCATGCTAATGCTTCGAGTTCCAGAGCTCTGATTCTCCTTAATAACATTTGGTTTAATTGAAGATTTTCATTTTTTTTTTTCGGTTTATTGCATCTATAGGATTAAACATACATGGCCTAGTCTTCTAGATATTATAGTATGTACTTTATTTGATTAAAAGGTAAAATGGGATGTTATTGTGTCAGCTACAATTGTTTTGTTGTCCTTTGGAAGATGAACACATTGTCTGTCCTATTTAATGTGTTTGCATACCTCAACCTGCTTGATTGAGGTGTGTTAAACAGCCAGTTTAATAGAAAGACAGGCCGAGTAAGAATTGGGATTGGTGGCTTTGGTCCTGATTTAGGTTGGATGAACTTTGTAAGTCCTGCTACACAGGTACAGCCGCCATCTTTTTAGACTTCCTACTTTCGTTGTGCTTTTGATTCCACTTAATGAGGTATGTTAGTAAATTTTGTTAAAAAAAACTGTGTTTATGCCACGACTACTAAGCTAGGAACCAGTCGTGATGAGGACCGGACCCTATACACTTTTCTTACGGTACAAGTCATGAATAAATCCAAGAATCACGATTCAATAATTCTAGAAATTTCACTTGTTGATCATCTTTCACACTACTACAATTTCATAAACTTTAGTGATCAATTACAGCTAACTCTGCAAGTCTATCATCACAAACATCATATGATGTTATGTTTTAAATTTTCAAACATCTTACTTCACTCGAATCATGAAACAAGTCACAAATGCAAAACTTTTCATCTTGTCATACCGTTGCTAACTTGAAGGAACCAATGCAAGGATCTTTTCTGCTTGATCGGGAAAGAACTGTATGAAGAGATATGCACCTGTAAAATCCCAGGTTATAGAGGTGTTAGAAATTCATGTTTTGATGTGGGAAGAGCGTGAATGTGTAAAGTTACAACTTACAGACGAGTACGGTTCCAAGAACAGCTGAGATTTTGCCTTGCACTTGGACCAAACCACCCTTGCCAGCGTCTTGTAGGTCAGTAGAACCAACAACATCAAACATTCCTGAAAATCCACATCAACTCTCCCTTTAAATCCATAATATATAAAAGAAACCAGAAACAAACAATTCATACACTTGGGCCTAACAGGACCCACATGGAGCCCAACCTCCAACCCCATCTATCTCCTTCAAACTGGAATGCACAGGGTTGGAGGTTGGGATCTATGCCTCTGAAAAGAAACTTTGGAAGTTGGCGTTTGAAAACAAACCTGGTTTTACAGACTGGAGTCCTGATGTTATACATGCTAAATTTTGAAATCCAGCTGCCTCTAGCTTGTTTGCAGCACCAGAAGATCTTGAAGCATAATGAACGAAAACATCATCATCAATAAAAAAGAACAGCATACAAAAGTGTTAAATGTTCGAATAGGCGCTAAAAAACTCAAGAAAAGAGATCATTCAAGAACAAGACTTGGTAAAGGTCTAAGGCGCAGCATACCTCAGTCCTTCCTGGCAAACAATTAGAAGTTTACTATCCGGTGAGAACTGGCTCTTCACTGACCGTACGAATTCTGGATTAGGCTTCGTAAACGGCAATCCGTAAAACAAACCCGAGAAGTTGTTATGCAGTTGCCTCTTGATTATGGTTCCTGCAGAAAAGAAATATATACCGAAGAGACCACATAAGGGGCAAGTCTAGAAGCAACTGGTAATATTACTTTTTATAACGTTTCTCTCCAAAATCTCAGAAAATAGACGAATCATGGTGCATCCGTATTAAGGATGGAAGAAAATGAATGGTCTAAACAGGAACCTTTCCGGTTTTAATGGATTAAAATAAAAAGAACTAGAACAGATTGATCACTAAGCCATGAGGAAAAGGCACAAAACTTCAAACTTGCATAACTTCTGAATAATAAGGGCACCTAAGCCCAGTCCAAGAAAGGGTCTTGACCAGCCACACACCTGGCCTAACCGTCGAGAGCCAAAATTCCATCTTTTTTGTTCAAATTGATTTTAACCTTTCCCGAATTTCATGGATTTTCATGATTTTCTATTATAATGCTTGTAGAGTAGAATCTTCAATTTTGGTTAAGCCCGCCAAAAATAGCAACCTACTTTGCAACACATTTTAGTGTTTCTACATCAAGAACTCAATTGAAGAATTATGTATACCTGGATCATTGTCCTGGTTTTCAATGAAAAGGGGCACATGGCTACATGATTTTATGTGTGCTCTTTCAAATTGAATTCGATCTCGAACATCCACAATCGAGTACCCTTCTGCTATAAGTCTCTTTGCTTCTTCGGCATTGACATAATCAATTTCTGCGCTGATTCTTAAACTTCTACGCACAATTCGTGTGGTTCCACTTCCACCGCGATGACTAGTATTAAACCTCAACGAAAATGCCCCCAAATTGCTGAAAACGTATTCAAGATTTCAATTTTGTAACATTCATTTAACCAAAAGCTACTTTACCAAAAATCATTCCACTTCAATGGTCACACCAAAATTCGAAATTAATACAGATAACCTGATTTCAACAGCCGAGAATACACAAATTGCGCAGAAATATATGGAAAAATGAAGAGGGGTTTTGGAGGGAAAAAGAAAGAAAATTACCTTCGAGAAGAGAGTGCGGAGGAGCAACAGTAACTAATCCCCGCCATTAGCGAGTGTCTGGAATCTTTTGGAAGAGAACTAGAGAAGACTAATGTAAGAGATAGTTGTGAAACCATGGATGGCCCCAGAAATTCAAGAGATTCAATGGGTTTTTGACACGTGGAATTCTTGAAAGTGAATCGGATTGGGTGTTCCAATTATACACTTTTTTATTTGAATATCCAGAATTTTTATTCATTTTCTTTTACTATGATCCATAATAAATTTTGACATTCATGTTATGTTTCCTAATTTTGTTGATTTAATCTTTATGGTTATTTTTTATTATATTATTTTGTCACATACAAACTAGTTAATCGGTTAAAAAAAAATACATTTTTAATTAATGTTTCTATTTAAAAACAAACATAATAAATGACTATTTCCTGATTTGATGACCGGTTATTATTCATTAGGATGTTTCTTCCACTATTAAATTTAAAGCGTTAAAATAAATTTGTTAAAATCCAATATAACTGGTTTTTTTAAACTTATGGATTCTATAAAATGTGTAAAATAATAAAATATGATTTTTGTTATATAAACCTAAAATAAAATGCCATGTTACTTATTTTATAATAATCAATCGATTACAGGTTATGAATTTCATAATTTAAATAAAACAAAAATTAGTTATGAAGGAGAAAACCGGTAAAAATATAAAGTATGATGTCTTTTATCAATATATATCCTAATTAAAATTTATTAAAATATTAAAATTATTGTTTTATTTATCGTCAAGTTAACTGCTGAGGTTGAATTTGGAATAAGTGATAATAATTACTTAAACAAACATGAGATTTCATTTTAAAAAAACACACAATAATAATAATTTTATTGTTGTGTAAAGTATATGTTTATTTGAAGTCTGAATATTAAGGAGAGAGAAAGAGAGAGATCATAAAATTTGGTAAATCTTAAAGATGTGCTACTGGCTCATAAACAGTTAGGATTTAGGATGCCTTTTTACAGTCGAATCCCCATTTCTGTTTGATTTTAGAAATAAAAGAAACGACTAAACATACATTTTCCATCAGAAACAAGCAATTCTGAAGCTCAATAACACAGCAACCAACTTACGTTTATGTTTCATATTATATTATGCAACACATCATTTTGCAGTCTAAAACAACCTATCCTTAAAGAATTGCACGGTGTCCCCAAATATCGTTTTAATCATATATCCTTTGGTAGTTCACACGTGCGTACAAAATGAACATAAAACAGATTATATTCTTATTGAGTCAAGAAAATTGCTGGTAAATTATTTCAGCAGACTGTTTTTGTAAACTGTGATTTGAACACTAACGAGAGAGGAGAGTACGTTTACATCTCCAAAACAAAACATACAGAAAATATCCGAAAGCTTTATCTGTTCTCATGATACCAAGACACCAACCTCCTTCATAATAACATCTGCAATCACATGGGTGCCTAATTTGCGTCGGCCCTTTTCTTGGTAGTATAAGGGTAGTACTCCTTACCCGTATCAATTCTTGTGGTCTGGCCACCAATGTCAATAGCTGCCGAAGTAGCCGCAAGTGCAGCTCCTGCAGAGAGTGCTGTTGAAATGCTCTTGCCTAAAAAACGTGACATTTCATTAATGAAAATACATTACAAGAAAGATGGCAACAATCTATCTAATTGTGTGATTCCTTAACATATCCAATATACTTCACATTAGAGTAAAACTTGGAGAACAAGCTCCCCACTCTAGAATTTTGCCTTCAATCAATATAGGCTCTAAACCTAAAAATATTAACCTACGGTATATGATAATATGAATCAGCCTATTGGAACAAAATATCTTGACACCGCAAGGCATATAGATTTCTAAAAACTCTATTTTTAACCTTGTCACCTGTCAGGACAGAATGCTTAACCGTCGAAGTTAATTTATTCAATGCCACAACTTTTGGACAATCTTTATTGCACTTTATGTTTATACGAGTCCTAATCTACAGTCTTTGAACCACCTTAGGAGTTAGAATATATAGACCCTGCAATAATGCTAAATTCATGGGTAACATAACTCTAATCATCTTGCTCACAGTTCAAATAAACTGTCTTTTCCTTTAAAAAAGGTAAATAGAATAAAACAGGAATTGGAATACTTTGTCATGCATAATTAAAACTTTAAAAATGATCAATTAATATAGTTCCAATCTTTCCAACATATCTTATTCCCTAATTATTTATTCACCACTCCCAGGAATTTAGTACCAAAACCCCAATGAAAATGTTAAATGAGTAGCATAAAATTTTCTGCCAGCAAATGGTAGTAAAACAAATCATTGATGAAATCATAGTACATATAGAAACAACCAGTGTTGTAAAACTCAGGCTACTCGGACAAGTACTCGGGAAGAACTCATGAAGCGGGCATGTTCTGAGGCGAGATAGAGAGAATCGTCCATGTTACTCAGACTCGGTCAATACTCAGATCCACTCGGTCAAACTTATTAATGCTATGAACAAATATATTTATATTTGCGTGTTTATGAACATGTTGTATGTATAATTATGAAATTCATATATAAAAATTCCATTCCGTGTACTTCCTGCTTTGGCCGATTACTAGCTACTCCCCGGCTGGCTGCTTGAGTACCGCCTTTACGAGGTTTGCAACATCGGGAACAACTGCTTATGGAACAAGAAATTGCACAGCTAGAGTGTAGGTGAACTACTTGAACATGATTGCTAAAAGCTCAAAAGAAGTCTGTATTAAGCAGTTAATTCAATTAAAAATTAATATGCATAATAAATGAGCTGAGGTTTAGCCTAAAAAATCATTTTCACACTGAGCTTGAGCTTTACACATAAAGCTAGAAATGAGCTCAGCTCGAGCTTTCACAGCAGGTTCTTTTGCAACTTCATTGGGTCACATCTGTCAAAATGATTGATGATGTTGTCTGAAATAACTACACTATTTCTATGAGGCAATCTACTCAGCAAAACATAAATTGTTCCAAAAGTATGTTGAAAGGGAAAAACACATCTTGAAATCTAATTCCACTAAGTCAATATGAATAAACTTCTTTAGTGAAAGACATCTAAGAATGCTACTTGTCGGTTGTACAAAGACCAATTTTTTTCTCTAAGGCCTGTTTGTTCTCTTTGGTAAGCACAAGACATAAATGAAGCTTGAATAATGATACCAATGTACCAGATTCGCTACAAAGTGAAGCAAAAAATTACTGTAAGCAATATTCTCCATAAACATACACAACAAAGTATATGGAATTCAAACTCAGTAACTATCAAGAATATTATTTAAAAAAAATGCAACTGAATCTCTAAATTACATAAAAACATAGGTAATGAATAAAATGCTGACCTTTAAAACCAAGAATGGCTGCACCAGCAACAAACCCGCCAACTGCACCATTAACAAAGTTTCTCTTCATCCGGTAATTCTGTGTCAATTGCTCTACTCCAATGTAGACCCCACCAATGGCAGCAAAAGTTAACCCATGGTTACCCATCATCTTTAATGTCCTAATCAGACCAGGTAAAGCAACATTTCTCTCAACACGAGGTACATCCAACCAAGTAGCAACTATGGTACCCCAAATGGTTCCAGCAGCAAAACCAGTAGCAGTACCCTTCATCACTTTCGTCATTGATGAATCTTCTTCCTCCAAGTATCTACGATCCGTAGTATCCATAGCTTTCTACCAACTAAATACGATAACTCAAAAAAGTAAAATTTCAGACAGAGAACTTTAGGCCATGTTTAGTTGACAATAATTTTTCATTAGTTTTCAATTTCAATTTTCAAGAAAATGTTTTCAAATTTACTTCTCTCAAACACAAGTAAAATTCTGAAAACAAGCCCTCTAAACAAGATTTTGGAATTTTGAAAATTCCTTGTTTTCATTTAAATTTGAAAATTGTTGAAAATAAGCTAAAGTTATTTTCAACATTTTAGTTATAAATTTTGAAAACAAAAATTTTATGAAAATGAAATTTTTTTAAAGCAAAGGAACATGTTTTCATAAAACTCTTGTTTTCATTAAAAACAAAACCCAAAAACACCTCTATTTTCATCAACTAATTTAACTTTTATCAAGTAAAAATTGCACCAAAACAACCAGAACATTAACCATGTATCTGTAAAGACAAATTGCTAGAAACGCCACAGATATACTTAAATAGTCACAACAGAATCCAACATGGGATCGTCTAGGTCAATAATTATTACTTGTTCCACTTAAACAGTGACAATCAATCACATTCACAAATTCAGGATCACATCGTTTGCGGTTTTGCGAGACCATCAAAAACCTTAAAATGGGCCGTTCCAAATCACGGAATTGCAGTAATCAGGCAATGGATTTATATTTCGGTACATCAAGAAATTACTTTATATCACAAAGCTCAATTATAGGTAACAATAATCTATGTCATGTAACTATTATGGTAACCCTAGAATCAAAATGTGCGGGTGAATCTGTACGAAACAGTTATTCGAAGAGGAAGATATATGTGGTGTGGCGTAGGATCAGATTACCTACCGGAAAGTGGAGACGGAAACTGATCGGCTTTGCAGTGAACGGAAGGATCGGAGGTGAAGATACGAACCGTCGGACCGATTGATTACCGCTGGGGGAACGCGTGATCCTTGGATTTGTTACGTTAGGGAACCCTGGTTAGGTTAACACTTAACACCCTCGCATAAGTCTTTTTACTCCTTTCGCGTCTAACTAATAAACGCAACGCTGCAGCATGATCATAACAAAACAATAAAAAATTTGTTATTTTTTAAATATGGTTTGGACGAAAAACTTATATTGAAATATAAATACCAATAATGAGATCATAGTGATATATTTGAATTTTTATAAGAATATAATATCAAATGTTATAATAAAAAATAATAATTATATATCATATATAAAATGAAAAATAGGTCGGGTACATGCATGTTTGCCTAATGAAAATAGTTCCAACGGTAATAAATTTTATATTGAAATAAAAATAATAATAATGCAATTATAATAATATTTTTGAATTTCTATAAAACACAATATATCTATTATAGAAAAACAAAATGTCATATATATTATATATAAAATGATAAAATAATTCAACTGTTTACATGTCAGAAATATGGATAAATGTAATGGATCATAAGGATATATGTTTATAACGAAACAAATGTGACAACAAATTAAAAAAATAATGAAATATTTTTCCTAAATAGAGTTTTGGTGAAATAATGTCGAACCTGAGTAGATTTTTTTAGTTATCGATCTGATCTTTGTGAAAATAATATCCATTTCAAATAAATTCTTGAAAAAAAAAAGTTTTTGACAACATGTTTTCTATGCTTTCGTTTGTAATACATCGATTATATTTTTATATTAAACAAAATAAAATAAAATAAGGTTATAAAAAATAATAAAAAAAAAACAAAGAATTAAAACAAAACAAGTATGAATATTCAAACATTGAAAGAAAGTTAATATTTAAAATAAAAATACCAAACATAACTATGCTCTACATGTTAGTGGGTTGAAGCATCATGACAACTTTGTTATCATTTTTAAAAAAAAACCACACCAAGATTCGAACCTAGTACCAAACAACTAAGAATGTGAAAGGTTAACCGGTGGTGCTACCTCACATTAAGTAATAACATGAAAACTCAGTATTTATATATAAGAATTTAAGCTCCATGGGTGTCCAATTTTAAAAATAGTAATATTGATAATATGGTTCGTATTCATTTCTTTATTTTTTATCATCATTAATAAATATGTATTTAATTTTATATCGTCATTTGCATTTCTCACATTTTATTACTTATAAAAACCCATTTCTTAACAGTTATTATTTTTTTTTGGAACAACATATTGTAATAGTTTAAAAATACAATGTGAACAAAGCAGGCAAATGATTCCATTAATTGATTGACGATAATTAAATTAGAAGGGTTTAAATATTGATAGTCTTAAATCTTAAGTCTGGCTATAAATTTTGTTGGTTCATTTGGTAAAAAGTTAAGGGACATTTCAAACATCTCTTTTATGTCTGGATAAATGGTTAGATTGATATACGCTAACAAATAAGTTTTATGAGCTATTTAATCTAGAAAGGATAACGAGATTAAGATAAGCAAGAGGTTAGTAAGGGATTGGAACAGATTTGAGTGGATTAGTAGTCCTAAGTTTTTATGGGCTATTTAATCTAGAAAGGACAAGGGATTAATGAAGCTTCTAATTGAAAAGGGTTCGACAGGAAAGATAGCGGGATATGGTTGTAGATAAGGAGCGATCCTTTTCAATATAGGCTTTAAACTTCTAATTGAAAAGGGTTTTTGGTTTTTGGTTTTTTGGTTTTCGATGTGGTCACGGCTACACAATGAAACAACTTAGTCCTAAAAAGGTGTGTGTCTTCTTATGGCAACTTTGATGGAGGAGGCTACCAATCCAAGATTTCCTAGTGGAAAAAGGCATCAACATGCACTCGATCGTCTTTATATCCTCGTTGTGGGGTGGAGGTGGAATCGTTGGATCATTGTTTCTCATCTTGCCCAGCAAGCTCAAGCTTTTAGATACAAATCTTTCAGTGGTGGGGAGTAACATATGCCCAAAATAATTCTATCTCAAATTTATTAGACAATCAAGAATCACCAATATTTTTGTGCAAACGAAAACAAATATGGAAAACGATAATATGGATCTTGATGTCTTTGTCGTTGGTAAACAGAATCAAGATAGTATTCCAGAATAAAGTTTCTCTCATTACGTATGTTGTAAGGGTAACTACATGATAAGAGGTTTGTACTTTTGCCTATATGACAGAAGCTCTTAGACAAAAGGCTTGAAATATCAAACCGGTTCACAACAAAAAAAAAGTATCATTTTGTGTGTATCTCTCTCCACTCTCTACTTTTTCTTTTTCCAGCCAGGAAAAACCCATAAAGATAAAAGCTTTGCTATTGGAGTTGCCCTAATTGAGGCACAATTGTAGTCGTTTAGGCGGTTATCAGCACGATAAAAAAGATTCAGTTCTTCAATTTAGACAAAATGCTTCAGTTCTTCGATTTAGACAAGGAGGGATCTTTTTCGATATAGGCTTTAAGACTAGTAATTGATTCTGAGAGTCTGAAAAGAGGTTGGCAGCAGTGGGGTGACGGATTTTATGGGTTTTGGATGCATTTATGTAATCAAATTGCAGCTATATAGGGATGGGTTGAGGTGCTTCGATTGCCTCTGGTTTTGCTTGGTGTCTGCTCATGATCATACTTTGTTTTGGGTTGGTTTTGCATGTAAATAATGCTAATTGGGTTTTCTGTTTTTGCTGTTAAAAATATACACTAAAAAACCTTGGGAACTTTGCATACAAAGAGAATTTGGCAGCAGTAGTCAAATGTGTAATGAAAAAGGGTAATATTCAAATCCAGGTGAAGTTCGTTCTTATTTAGAACAAGGCCAAGGGACCCTGTTAATCAGTTTCGACTTCAACACAGCATCGATGGTAATTACATCAATCCTAATCTTAACAGAAACAAATAGATGTCTGTTAAAATGGCTTACGAATCATATTCATCAATGTAGCACTTAAAGGGACCAATCAATATGGTCAGCAGAGGAGTCATATCGCCTTCCACCCTGTTGACCAAGTCCAAGCTCACCAGGGTAGCCAGACTGCGGGATTTGACCCAAACCCAGATGGGCTTCATCAGTGTCATAACCCCAACCAGCAGTGGTGGTTGAAAAGTGACCCTGAACCATGGTCCCGGCTGCTGGTTGAACCATGTGTGCACCAGCATCAGGATTGACATAGTACTCGAGGCTCAAGGATTGGTTCCGTGGGCCCGAAGAGTGATTTGACAGAAGAGAGAGAGCACAACTGGAATCTTGAACCCCGTTAAAACATCCTCCAGGAGGAACGTTTGGATTGATGTACGGAGGAGGATTGTCCAAGTTGCCTTGCCACGGAAGAGGAGGGAACTTTTCAGTTGCGGTTGGAAGATCGTTAGAAACACGCACAGGTGCTCGTGTGTTGGGCCATTGAACCCTCCCTCTTGAGCATGATGAGAAATCCATCACAAAGCCTCCAGAACTGCCATTGTGTTCTGTCATTCAAACAAAAATAAAAACCATGCGTTTAGTGAATCATCTCAAAGGAGTTCTTCATTTTCTTTGGTCAAAGTCATTCCAAAAGCAGCCCAATTTGACTCTACGAGTCCACAGTTCGTGTTTCAACTCTCAACCTCAGATAATACGTTATTATCCATTTTTCTACGAGTTCAAGAAACCAATCGCAACCAAACTAGATTCATAGACTACAAACAGGAATAGAAAAAGAAAAGAATTTTAAATAAATCTTATCGATATCTTACCAAATATTGGGGGAAGACTTCCATAGCGAGCTGATAGCAGAGTTCCAGTTGTTGGCTTCCTCCGACGTTCATTGTGCCCAGCCAAGCGTCTGCGGCAGCTTCTTTTCCCCTGATCAAATTCCGGTAGCTGGTGGAACCTGTGAACAGATTAAAAAATGGACATTCTTGTTTGGTTAGTTTGTTAAATTTATGATAACACAACTTACTTTGCTAAAACTATTCTTTTATGGGCATTAATGTCTTTTATGCTTTACTCACCGTGTGTTATTCGAGCATGAAGTACATATGCTAATAGAAATGTTAATCATGTTAAACACATGCTGAAGGAACTCCAAAGGGCGGAGAAAAGAACCAAAAGTAATGAATATCCTTTGATTAGGGGATACTAAACACTCCCTCGGGGCCTCAGTACCAAGAAAATATTGATAGTATTGATTTTAACTTACCATTCACCTATTTTGGTTCATTATGGTAGGGTATGTTAAGACATTTGACCAACAACTAAACACTTCAACGAAAATCTTAGAATGGTTTTCGGCCACATAGAAACATGCCAATATTTTCGGCATTAGTCTTTCTAAAGAAAGAACTGCTCCCTCCGTCCATAATAAATGCAACATCTGATTTGACACATGGTTAATTAATAAAAAAAACCTGCTAACTAATGATTTGATAAGCTAAATAGTAAATACTCATTAATTACACAAGATTGAGAACAATTGTGTATCTAAATCAATCTCCCCAATATCTTCTAGTGAGTGTTAAAGCAAAATGGTAAATTTGGAAAGGAATGTTTCCTAAATAGGAAAACTTTTGCTTTTTGATTGACAACCCAATATACAACATGTTCCAATCTTTATTTATTAAAAAGAAACCTACCTTGATCTTATTGTTGTTGTAAGTTGTAACTATAACCTTCTAGAAGAGCAATGACAATGAGTCAATGACAAAACTTGGATTTTCATCCAGAGTATACACCATCATAACAAAAAAATTTCTTCGAGTTATGCACATACATACCCTCGATGGGTGACGACAATTATAAACCAATATGATGTTCCCTCCCACCATTGCTAAACATACGAACGTTTTTAAAGTGCATGATTTGGGGACACAGGAGGATGCATAAAACTCTTTACAATTCTATAATTTGACCCCATATATAACCATTCATAAGACACTCACTCATCATGTGTATACATGTTTACTGCCTACCATATCTTCATATCTACAAAATGGTTTCGACACAAGTACTTTCTCGAAGGTAATTAGAGTTCCGATCTCAAATAGTCAAATCGAACACTTGGACTACCAACAAAAACCTCATGCCTTTCTCCTCTTGCGTCATCAAACATTTTGTTTGAATTCAAGACATGATTAACACAATAAAATAATAAATATCTAAACACAACTGAAGTATCCACATATTTGCAGAAAGTGTGTTACTATTTCCGTGCATGATTTGAGCAACTTATCAATTACCAACATAACTATTATTACAGTGATCTCAACTCAAGCTCAAATAAATGTAACTTACATATACATTAGAAAGAAAGGCATGTATCTATAAAAATAACAAATTAAACAAGGACACACACATTGACAGATAACAAAAAAATAAAAAATTTGGTGGTAGTAATAATAAAAAATAGGGTTTGCAAGCTGACCTACTGCACTGTTGGCAGAACCTCTGCTCAAGGCCATTAACAATGACCTTAGAAGTTTTTGAGTGAACACCACACACTTTGTGCCTTGAGTAATATGTCTTAGCATCACTCAGATCCAGATTACACCCTTCCACCTGACACCTAGGTGGTTGCTGACCACCCTGCACCCCACCACCACCACCACCAGTCCTCCCTTTCTTCTGTGGCCCTCCACCACCACCACCGCTCACCGGAGACAACCCACCTTCTGATTTGCCCTCACCTCCAACACCCACATCCTCAAAGTAAATCTTTTGTCCAAATTTTAAACCAATTTTGAGCAGCTGTGACTCAGAAGAACCACTTGAACCATCCATCTCCATAGTCTTTGTGTAGGTACTAACCACCCTTACTCCTCTTTTGTTAGTTGTCCAGCTCAATCATCATTCATCTTTTGTGGGTCCAACAAGTACTGTTGATAAAGTTTCAACTTTGATTACAGAACAAATATATATTTATATACACAAACAAACAAACAGACACACACAAAAACAAATAAAAGGATCAGATAAAAAAAGAAGAACAGAAAAAGTACTGATTTTTTCTCTTGGTGTCAAAGCTGATGATGATTAAATTTTTGACAAGAAAGTTTTGGAGGGATCAAGACTGGATTTTTTTTTCTTTGTGGTTTAGGGCGAAGCAATGAACTGACAGAGATGGGGCATTGCCAGCCAGATAGGAGATATATCTTTAAATTGGGAGTTGGAGTTGTACTTTGTGCTAAATGTGTTGTACCCGGAAAGATTGATGAATAATAATGGATGGAGCAAGAAAAGAAAGAAAAATGGAAGTTTTTGTGGGAGTTATGAGAAGCTTTACAAATTACAATACTCCTTTTATGGTCACTGTTTTCTGTTCTAAACAAACCATTTTTCTTCTCTCTCTGTTTTCTTTTTCCTCTTTGGGAATTGGGAGTATCAACAGAGACGATGGACATGTACTCAGGGCCAAATGACAAGTTTCTCCCTTGTACTTCCTTGAACCAATAGGCAATAACCAATTAACCAACTGGTTCATGTGTTTAATGGAAGTATATAACTAAATAATTTAATCAATATAAATTAGAGTTTAATATTTTTTTTTCTTATATACCAATCTAATTTATTTTTTACCCTTTAAAACTCCTTACACACGTTTCATGTACCATTTAACACAATTTCGACTTGAAACAAGTTTGTAATTAGGAGTAGCAACGAGAGGGGTTCGGGACGAAGAAAAGTTATCGTGTCCTCGCTTAAAAAACCGTGGGGGTCCCCTATCAGGTAGGCGGTGAAAACCGTGAGGATTCGACGAAAACCATTTCAAAACATCGTTTAATCTAAATGAATAAGGTTTATAGTGATTCAAATCAAAACTGGATATGAAATATGAATAAAAAAACAAAACTATAATCTTCACTAACAATTACACACATAAGTATAGAATCAGGTTCATCAGCGTACCTATAAGATTCCAGCGTACCCTAATGTGAATGATCAATTACATATATTTTTTTTGAATAGACATATATAAGACAACATTATAAGACTTTTTTCCAAAAGAAGCAACATCATAAATCTTGTGAATGGTAAAAAAAGATAATGTGAATGGTCATTCACACCATTCACATGGTGTGAAATGACCATTCACATGGATGACCATTCACATAAATATGCATTGAGCATTCACATAATTTTTAAGGACACAGAAAGTGTGAATGTATGTGAAATTCATATATCATGCGTATAACATTAAATTAAACATGGTTGTGAGAAAAAAAATTTTAAAAAAAAGTTTTTTAAGGTTGGTACCTTCGGGTGCACTTGATTTCGAGAGGTACATTTTTGAACCTGAATCCATAAGTATAAGCAAATAATATACTCATTATAATATAATATTGTATATATAATTTAAAATATAAATAAAATATTTATTATGATGTAAAACAAAAACGGATATTTAAATGGGTTTTCGGAGTGGATAATTGGGATGGTATCATGGATGTCATCCTCGTGTTGTACCCTTTTAAAACTAATCAGGTTTTAAAAAAAAAAACTCGTCCTGTTTAGATTGACTTTTGATTTTTTCCATCGATTTTGTCATCCCTATTTGTAATTCACATTATAGTTGTTACAATTTATTTCATTGTATGGTATGACACTTGTCACAAAAATACATATAACACAACTGAAAAGAATGAAAAACAACTCACAAATATGTTTCTTTCTTACATACATCCATACCTCTTGTCACACGAATTAACAGCCACAACTACAAGCACATCGTCATCACCATTCCATTCCTTCTTGCTTGCTTTTAACTTTGCCACCATCAATTAGTACCATCTATCACCTTTCCCCTTTTGTTGTTGTTACTGTCAATCATACTTTCTCCATCTCCTTCGTTAATATTCACGTAAATCTGTATCTTCCAATTTAACAAAAGTCATTTCAGATGTGGCAACTGTTCACTCAACAACACCACTACTTTCAAAAACCATTTTGTGACGATGTTTTGTCCATTATTGTATAGCAAAGAGCCCTTTTAGATTTGTGTGTATCTAGAATGACTTTTTGCTATCCAAAGTGTGATGCACTATCCAGTGTGTATCTAAAAGCCTTAGAAAACCATAATGAATGATAAGGACAAAAACATAGTGCATGTTGTGTTTGTGAAATCTAAAATTAGTATGGTATCGTATTGATCTTGAATATGTATATATATATATATATATATATATATGTGTGTGTGTGTGTGTGTGTGTGTGTGTGTGTGCGCGCGCGCGCGCATGTTAGAAATGAGATTTGAAACCAATGAACATAATAAAACTTGTTTATATATGATTCGTTAAACTTAATGAACACAATATTGTTTTTACATATATAAGTCTGAAAATGTAATCAAACCAATGAATCTTATGTATATTAAAGCTAATGAATGTAATGAACCCATTGAAAATTTATTTTCATTTGTTTAAAACTTGTAAATATGAAAAATTATATATATAAAAGTTCATTTCAATTGGTGCTCACGATAAATACTATATAATTTATTTCAACATAAAAAGGTCTAAAACTCCAACAATTTGATAATAAAAAGTTGTAGGCCCAAATTTCTCTAAAGCAAAAGACATGGTGACATTTTAGTCACTTTAAATCGCATCTATTCCACTTATTGGATTGACAAGACAATATAAGGATACAAAGTATTCGCCTAATATGTCTTATGACCTACATGTTTAATTAACAAAATTTTCATTTTGTGTGTAACTAAAAATGATAAATCGTTCTCTTTGGATATTTTTTAAACAGACTTTGTATCATATAATAAAAGGATTATTAACGACATTTAAGACGTGAGACTTGAAAGTGTGTTACGACAATCTAGTCTAGATTGTGTAAAACAACGTCAAGCTCTTTTGGATAGTAGTTTTGATGTCATTTTGAGATTGTCGTGGTTAGGTGTCAGAGGCTCTAAGCGATACGTTGAGAGTCTGAGATGTTTTTTAATGTGGAAAATTTGTTTTTATGGTTGATATCAATTTGTGATTGTGTCCCCTTACAGTCATATGGTTTTACATAATAGTTGATGTCAAATGGATGAGATATCCTCCTGGTATAGTAATCATTGTTGGGTTCTTCTTTATGAGAGTGCTTTGAAGACACAAATGATAGTTTGTCAAACATCGTCTTCTAATTCACTTGGCTAAATCAGATGCATAGAATTAGGGAGGTGCTCGGTTTCAGAACTGGTTTGAACAGGTCCAAACCCGAATTATCCAAAAACTGATAATATGCAAAATCAATGAACTAAGAACTAGCCTGAAAATGAAACGGTTCAATCTGGTTTCAGTTACTTCCCAACTTTTACAAAGAAAATCGGACCGTACCGAACTAGATGGAACGTAAAGCCGAATTAAAGGAACCGAGAACAAGTCCAAAAATTAAATGGTCCGGTCCAGTTTTGTAACACCCACAATTCTCACACAAATGCCACGTCAATACAATACACAGGTGGCAATATCGCAATTATTTCTTAATGCACATGTCACAGGATTAGCGGAAAATCACTATTAATTAAAACTTTAACACGAAAGTCGCATCCGTCATGTCATAGACTGAAACTGATATACATACATACTGAATCATCTGATAAACACCGACTACTGGAAGCTAACATAACACTGATCAAAACAACTACAGACAACAGTTCTTGAAGTTCAGTATCAAAATATAATCAGCATACACGACTCTAAACTGCCCGATCTCTACTTCGGCTGCTGCAGCTGTGACTGCGGTCCCACGGTATGACTGCCTGACACACAGAAGACTCGAAAACGTAAGCTGGACAGCTCGTGAGTACGCGAGGGTTAGACTCTGCAGGTAAACACATATAACATACACAGCACATATATCTCAACACACATATGCAACTCTATGCATAACACATATCTCTGCTCGAAAGGGGACCACGTTCCCCGGCTAACAGGCCGCACACAGCAGCGGTTAGTCACTCAATAGGCACAGGAGCGACCTGACAATATCTCTGCCGTATATATACAGCCTCGTATCTCGTGACTGGTTAGGGACAGTCAGCCTGCGCGATCACATATCGCGGATACCTGCAATTCAAACACATATAGCACGTATAGGGTAGAGAAACTCATACATGCGCCGTATCTCTGTCTCATATACACATATCACACCACATAACTGACTCGTAAAAGACTACGCGCGATTTGTAAAAGAACTCGAGTACTCACCAAATACCCAAAGCAATGAAAACTCAAATCTTTATCGCTGGTCGGAACGCGGTCGACTCGAACCTGTAATTAACACAGATCCCAACAGATTAATATAGCCCGACCGGCAGATAGCAAACCCGAACACATTTATCGCAAGCAAACACAACCCACGGGACTACCCCAGTCAAACAACCAGCGCCCCACACCGACCCGGCCAAACCAAACCGATCGCGGACCGCGCCCAGGGACTGCGGCCGCGCCCGCATCGCGGTCGCGTTTGGCCCATCGCGGCCGCGCTCACGACCTGCAACTGGTCCTCTGCTCGTCGGTTATGGCGGAAACCAGGGGTCTACATCCCCCAAACTCGATTTTTAGCACCAAAAACTCATAAAATCCATACATACTCGAGCATACAACTCCAGAAACTAAAACTCTTACAAATTCAACACATATCTACACGAATTTAACAAGCCCAACCCATAAATCTTACCTTCACTTACTTAAGAATACTAGGAAGGAGATGATGAATCCAATTTCAGCAACCAAGTCTTGATCCTTACTGATCAGCTCTCAAACACATGATTCACACACACACTTTTCTGGATTTTGAAAGCAAGGGAAGGAAAAAGGAAGGCGTCTCAAGATTATTCACTTATATAAGCTTTCCATAATTAGAAATCCCAATCCCGATAAATCCGAACCCAATATCACTTTTTCAATATTAATATCATTCGGACCCAATTAAATCCACGATCTCAATGATTATAATAATCCACTAATTATTAGCTCGGAGACACGTATCACTCGGTCTCGACACGTTAAATCCACGAAACGGAATTTAATTGGACCAACGCAATAATATTAAAATAAATGAGCCAATAAATTAAATTCACGTACCAGGCTCAATTTCGGGATGTTACGAATCCTCTCCTCTTAAAAAGATTCCGTCCCGGAATCTAGTTCGGACTCGGGAATAGCTGCGGATATCGGCTCCTCATCTCGGCCTCGGGCTCCCAGGTGGCACTAGTACCCTTATGATGCCTCCACTGAACGAGTACTAGCACAATCTCTTTATTTCGCAATCTCTTCACTTTACGATCGATAATTGCCTCAGGCTGCTCGACATACCTCAGATGAGAATCCACGGTGATCTCGGATAACGGCACAAACTGATCATCTTTGGCCAAACACTTTCTCAGGTGGCTCACATGAAATGTATCGTGAACTCCGGCCAACTCGGGAGGCAACCTCAATCTATACGCCTGATCTCGGACTCTGGCGATGATCTCGAACGGACCGATGTACCGCGGACTCAGCTTACCTCGATGCCTGAATCTGATAACTCCCTTCCACGGCGACACTTTCAACATCACGCGATCTCCAATACTGAACTCGAGCTCATTCAGACGACGATCGGCATAACTCTTTTGCCGGCTCTGTGCTACTCTCATATGCTCGCGGATAACCGCCACTTTATCGCTCGTCTCCTGTAACAACTCGGGCCCACTGATAGGTCGCTCGCCGACCTCGCCCCAACACACAGGGGTTAGGCACTTACGCCCATACAGTGCCTCGAACGGAGCCATCTTAATGGAGGAATGGTAGCTGTTGTTGTACGCAAACTCGACTAACGGCAAGTGAACGTCCCAACTACCACTGAAATCGATCGCACAAGCTCGGAGCATATCCTCGAGAGTCTGATTCGTCCGCTCTGTCTGCCCGTCTGTCTGAGGTCTGTACGCGGTACTCAACTGAACTCTCGTCCCCAACTCGCGCTGAAAGCTCTGCCAGAACCTCGAAGTAAACCGCGCATCTCTATCGGACGTAATCGACATCGGAACGCCGTGCCTCGACACTATCTCACTGATATATAACCGAGCCAACTGATCCATAGTGATGGTACCCCGAACCGCTAGAAAGTGAGCACTCTTCGTCAAGCGATCCACTATCACCCAGATCATATCATTACCTCGAACGGTGCGCGGAAGTCTGACGATGAAATCCATCGTGATATGATACCACTTCCACTCAGGGATCTCTAAAGGCTGCAAATGCCCATGAGGCTTCTGATGCTCGGCCTTGACTCGCAGACAAGTCATACACTCCTCGACGTATCGGCCCACATCTCTCTTCATCCCTGGCCACCAATAGAACTCGCGCAAATCTCTATACATTTTGGTGCTCCCGGGGTGGATAGACAATCTCGAACGGTGCGACTCATCTAAAATCAGCTGCCGCAGATTACCGACTCTTGGAACCCAAACACGATCACGAAACGCCCACAAACCTCTGCTATCTCTGCTCAATGCCTCTAGCTGTCCCGCAAGCCGCTCTCTTTTCACATTCTCCGCCCGCAAACCCTCTAACTGAGCATGCCTCAGACTCTCCACAAGAGTCGAGGTAACCTCGAGCCTCGCTGCTCGGGAAACTACCGTTTGGCCACACGCCTTACGGCTCAACGCATCGGCCACCACATTGGCCCTACCAGGATGGTACTGAATCTCGCAGTCATAATCTTTCAATAACTCAAGGCTGCGCCGCTGTCTCATATTTAGCTCTTTCTGACTGAACAGATATTGAAGACTCTTATGATCGGTATACACTACAAATCGCGAACCGTACAGATAATGACGCCATATCTTCAACGTGAACACTATCGCGTCCAACTCAAGGTCGTGCACGGTATGATTTTCCTCGTAGGTCTTCAGCTGTCGCGACGCATACGCAATCACCTTGCCTCGCTGCATCAGAACACAACCCAAACCGGTACCTGACGCATCACAGTAGACCACAAAATCCTCTGTACCCTCGGGCAATGCTAACACTGGTGCCTGACATAACCGGGATTTCAATTCTCTAAAAGCCGACTCCTGCTCATCAGACCACACGAAAGGAACGGACTGCCGTGTCAATCTCGTCAACGGCCTGGCAATCCTCGAGAAGTCCTGAATGAAGCGGCGATAATACCCGGCTAGGCCCAAAAAGCTACGAATCTCAGGCACGGTCCTCGGCGGCTCCCAACTCATCACGGCCTCTATCTTCGCCGGATCCACTGAAATACCCTCGGCGCTCACAACATGCCCCAAAAACTGGACCTCGCGCAACCAGAACTCACACTTGGAGAACTTCGCATAAAGTCGCTCCTTTCGCAGCACAGATAAAACCTCTCGCAAGTGCTGCTCGTGGTCCTCGGCACTCCTCGAATAGATCAGGATATCGTCGATGAACACAATCACGAACCGATCCAACATAGATCTACACACCCTGTTCATCAAATCCATGAATGCCGCGGGTGCGTTAGTCAGTCCGAAAGGCATGACTAGGAACTCGTAATGGCCGTATCTCGTCCGAAACGCAGTCTTCGGCACATCCTCATCTCTAACTCTCAGCTGATGATAACCCGATCTCAGATCTATCTTCGAAAAGAAGCTCGAACCCTGTAGCTGATCAAACAGATCGTCGATACGTGGAAGCGGATAACGGTTATTCACCGTCACTTTATTCAACTCTCGATAGTCGATACACATCCGCATGGAACCGTCCTTCTTCTTCACAAATAGCACGGGAGCTCCCCACGGGGACGAACTCGGACGGATGAATCCACGATCAAGCAACTCCTGAAGCTGCGACATCATCTCTCTCATCTCAGTAGGTGCCAGCCTATAAGGCGTCTTCGCAATAGGCACCGCTCCAGGGATAAGGTCGATACGGAACTCGACCTGACGATCTGGCGGTAACCCCGGCAACTCCTCTGGGAATACCTCAGGGAACTCTCGAACTACGGGTATATCCGCTAAGGTCTTCTTCTCTAATCTGGCGTCAACAACATAAGCCAGAAAGGTCTCGCACCCCTTCGCAACATATCTCTGAGCTCGGGCCATAGACACAATGCCGATCTCGCCTCGGCGCCTCTCGCCGTACACTGTCACCGTCTCACTGTCTGAAATGGGTATCCGGATCATTTTCTTTGCACACAGAATATCGGCCTGCCTGGCTGTCATCCAGTCCATACCCACTATCACATCGAAACTGCTAATCTCTATCGGCAGTAGATCGATCGAAAACCGGTGAGCATCTATCTCAAGGACACAATCTCTGTATACCCGACTCACAAGCGCTGTACTACCGTCTACCCTCTCAACAACTAACGGCACAGATAAAACAGTAGGAGGCACAGAAAAATATGCACAGAACACAACAGACACATACGAGCGATCTGCTCCAGAATCAAACAAAATACGAGCACTAAGCCCGTTCAGAATGTACGTACCAGATACCACATCGGTAGACTCGCGGGCCTCCTCTGCCGTAGCCTGAAATACTCTGCCCCTGCCTCTGGGTGCTGACTCACGACGGCTCGAAGTCGACGGCTCTGCTCTAGCACCGCTGGTGCTCGCTCCCTGCACTGCTGGCGGCGCATCCGGACAATCTCTCACAATATGACCTGGCCTCCCACAGCGGAAGCACAGGGAATCCCTCGAAGTACATGTAAATGATGTGTGGCCATACTGACCACAGCGATAACATCTGGGCTGCTCCGGCACACAAGGACCGGAATGGCGACGGCGACACCTCGGACAGTCTCTCTCTCCAGCTGAACTGTCTGCCCGACTCCCTGATGGCTGGGACCCCTGTCCCACGCTACTCTGACTCTGACTCGGAGCACTGTAACGGGAAGTCTGCCCCTGACTCTGACTGGCCGTCCCTGATCCCTGATACTGCCCAGACCTCCTGGACCTCCGGTCTCTGCCTCTGTCTCTGTCTCGACGAAATCCCGAACCCTGCCCCTGAACCTGCTGCTGCTCAGGCTGTCTCTCTCTCTGAAAATCCTGGGGCTCTCGGTAGTAACTCTGGGACTGCTCAGACGTCCCTATCCTCTGTCTCTGGGACGGGGGCTGACCCCTCTGTCTCTCGATCTCCCTCTCTCGAACTCGGGCTAACTCTAATGCCCGCGCAAAGGTAGGAGTATCATGAAGTCCGACGAACTCCCGGATATCCGATCTCAACCCATCGATAAAGGCATCAGCCTTACGAACCTCTGTATCCACATGCTGGGGCGCAAACTGGGCATACTCATTAAATCTATCCACATACTGCTGAACTGACATACTGCCCTGCTGAAGGTGCAAGAAACGACGCTCCATCTCCCGGCGCTCATCCCGGGGAATATACTGAAGCTCGAAGATGGCACGGAACTGATCCCATGTCATAGCATAAGCTGCTGCAGTAGTCATGGACGACTCAATGGACTTCCACCACTGTGAAGCCCCTCCCTTTAGCTGATAAGCCGCATAGCCGACCATATCACGAGGGTCGACATGGGCAACTCGGAATGCCGCCTCTATCTCTCTCTCCCATGCCATAGCCGCACCCGGCTCACCACCGCCTCGAAACTGAGGTGGGGCTCCCGCCATAAAGTCCTTAAAGGACCCACCTCGAGGAGCAGAAGAAGAAGATGCCCCAACCACTGTCTCAGCACTAGTCACTGGCGGTGGATCAGCTCTCTGTCTCTGCTGCTCTCTCTCTCTGTCCCTCTCTCTGTAGAACTCAGTCAACACTGATAACATCTCTGACCGGCGGACATACTCGTCTCCCGCTGGTCTCTCTGGCCCTGAACCCTCGCCATGATCTGCCATAACTACCTGCACATATCACAAAGGTAAGATAACAGATCGATCACCCAGCGTTATACAATAAGCTAGGTTAGTTAATTCCGCTAAACTCAGTCTCAGGGAAGAATCCCACGGATCTGAACACGGTAAGAGCACAAGCATCCACTGATACTCAGTACTGAAACCACAAGCTCTGATACCAAGCTGTAACACCCACAATTCTCACACAAATGCCACGTCAATACAATACACAGGTGGCAATATCGCAATTATTTCTTAATGCACATGTCACAGGATTAGCGGAAAATCACTATTAATTAAAACTTTAACACGAAAGTCGCATCCGTCATGTCATAGACTGAAACTGATATACATACATACTGAATCATCTGATAAACACCGACTACTGGAAGCTAACATAACACTGATCAAAACAACTACAGACAACAGTTCTTGAAGTTCAGTATCAAAATATAATCAGCATACACGACTCTAAACTGCCCGATCTCTACTTCGGCTGCTGCAGCTGTGACTGCGGTCCCACGGTATGACTGCCTGACACACAGAAGACTCGAAAACGTAAGCTGGACAGCTCGTGAGTACGCGAGGGTTAGACTCTGCAGGTAAACACATATAACATACACAGCACATATATCTCAACACACATATGCAACTCTATGCATAACACATATCTCTGCTCGAAAGGGGACCACGTTCCCCGGCTAACAGGCCGCACACAGCAGCGGTTAGTCACTCAATAGGCACAGGAGCGACCTGGCAATATCTCTGCCGTATATATACAGCCTCGTATCTCGTGACTGGTTAGGGACAGTCAGCCTGCGCGATCACATATCGCGGATACCTGCAATTCAAACACATATAGCACGTATAGGGTAGAGAAACTCATACCTGCGCCGTATCTCTGTCTCATATACACATATCACACCACATAACTGACTCGTAAAAGACTACGCGCGATTTGTAAAAGAACTCGAGTACTCACCAAATACCCAAAGCAATGAAAACTCAAATCTTTATCGCTGGTCGGAACGCGGTCGACTCGAACCTGTAATTAACACAGATCCCAACAGATTAATATAGCCCGACCGGCAGATAGCAAACCCGAACACATTTATCGCAAGCAAACACAACCCACGGGACTACCCCAGTCAAACAACCAGCGCCCCACACCGACCCGGCCAAACCAAACCGATCGCGGACCGCGCCCAGGGACTGCAGCCGCGCCCGCATCGCGGTCGCGTTTGGCCCATCGCGGCCGCGCTCACGACCTGCAACTGGTCCTCTGCTCGTCGGTTATGGCGGAAACCAGGGGTCTACATCCCCCAAACTCGATTTTTAGCACCAAAAACTCATAAAATCCATACATACTCGAGCATACAACTCCAGAAACTAAAACTCTTACAAATTCAACACATATCTACACGAATTTAACAAGCCCAACCCATAAATCTTACCTTCACTTACTTAAGAATACTAGGAAGGAGATGATGAATCCAATTTCAGCAACCGAGTCTTGATCCTTACTGATCAGCTCTCAAACACATGATTCACACACACACTTTTCTGGATTTTGAAAGCAAGGGAAGGAAAAAGGAAGGCGTCTCAAGATTATTCACTTATATAAGCTTTCCATAATTAGAAATCCCAATCCCGATAAATCCGAACCCAATATCACTTTTTCAATATTAATATCATTCAGACCCAATTAAATCCACGATCTCAATGATTATAATAATCCACTAATTATTAGCTCGGAGACACGTATCACTCGGTCTCGACACGTTAAATCCACGAAACGGAATTTAATTGGACCAACGCAATAATATTAAAATAAATGAGCCAATAAATTAAATCCACGTACCAGGCTCAATTTCGGGATGTTACAAGTTTAAGTAAAATTGGTTTTTTTGCTCATCTTAACATTGAATTTTTTTTGTTAACAAAAAACTTGCTTTAAAAAAAAGGGGGAGAATGGTTTGTAATCTATATCTAATTTATAGCTACTAATAAATGGATGATTATGTCCATCAATTGTCATCCTCTCATGCCAAATGACATTTTTTTAATTTCGACATTTGTTAAATACAATTTTTAAATTAATATATAATAAAATAAAATCAATTTATTTTTAAGGTAATATCTTGAACGATCGTAGGTAGAAAATAAGGGTTGAATCTTCTAAAATCACAACAAATACATCATATTTTTCTCCAATTTAATACAAAAATATTTTATATTATAATTAATACTCTAATATTACAATTAACAAAATAAATATAGTACTTTGAAATAAATAAATACATATATATTAAAAACATCTTCATAATATGCGGATAAATAATATTGTTCAACGTAAACAAATTAGTATATTTTGCTATTTAATTCCAAACAAAATTTATTTAATGTATCAATTAAATCCGAAAAATAATTTGGCCCTAAAAATAGATCTATAGCTAAAAAAGGTTATGGAAATTTAGTTAGCATGTTGTGTTTGTGAAACCTAAAATTAGTAGGATTTAAAACCAGGTGCATATTTGGTTAGAAAGATTTAAAATAAAATTCATGTTAAATTTTTTTTTAAAAATAAATGATTTTCATAGGACAAAAATTGACAACAAGATACTATATAAAACATTCAAACATATTACATATAAAAAACAATACATAAACATCCATCCTGTTATATATAACCTTAAAATATTAAATATGTAATGGAACCAAATATCAATCAATATCAATATCATGTTTATATAATAAGGGCCAAAATAAGAAACAAAGTTAAGCTCTCCTTTATATTATAATATGGAATATATAATGATCAAATATTCAAATCCAAATCAAAAATTATTTTAGTGTGAACCCAAAATAGAAGAAAACCAACAAATTTTACTATAAATTTAAAATAAATCTGAAATTAATAGTTTCTAAAATTTAATTGGTGTTGGACTGGTCTTAACTAGTTTGACACATGTTTTTAAATGACATTTGATTTGAATACCTGAACAGACACTTTCAACTTGTCATTTTTTAAATATGAATCCAAAGAAACATCTAATTCAAAAAATGACAAACCATATTATATGCATGGCTATATATAATTTTTGAAATTTATTTAATTAAAAAAAAAAAAAAAGAAACGTACTCAATATTAATCATGTACAATTGTACAAAGTACAATAATTTGAATTTATAGAAGTAATAATATGTATGTACTACAATCATGAATCCAAATTGAATGATCATCAAAATGTAAGATATCGCGTGTAGAAAATACGGATTGCAAAAATGCTTGGATAATATGAGAGTCGTGATACACTTTCAGATTGAAGTATTTTGATGATACAATCGAAATCACAATCGGATAAAACTCAGAAAAAAACGAACAGAGAATATCGAAATGTTTCTGATTTCTTGACCAAAAAACGACGGGTATTAATTTGGCGGGAACCGCCAAAATGGCCAACCGTCATTTTAACCGCCAAGTTCAACCGAATTTCGGGTCCAATTCGGATCATCCGAATTTCAGCTCGACCCCAGTCAGGGGCGGCCCGCTATCGGGGGCGCTGCCCCCGAACCCCCGGTAATTAATCTTACACACTATTGAACAATTGTGCACTCCGCACCAACCCAACTTGTACATTATGTAATAGGATTATGTTGGTCAAACAAAGTTCATCCCATTACACTTAAAGCGCGAGTGAATCATTTATAAAAGTTGCAAATACCTTCCTTGATCATTAATTAAAATTTGTTTAAAGTCTAAACTGAAGCCAACACCACCACCTACATTTGAAACCAAATTCAATGGCCATATTAAACAAAGAGAGCCTCCATCTCCATCCATGCAAACTTGAATCTTTTCGAAACCTGACTGCCATAACCATATATAAATCCTCATTTCGATTTTTTGATGGTCTGAGTAGAACGAAGCCGGATATATTTAAATGGTGGTGACTGTAATTAATTGATTGACGGTATGCAAGGTTAATTTGAGATTGGTCGCATGGTGAAAACGTGAAAACCGAATAATTAATTAAGAATTGAAGTCACCGGCCTTCAATGGATACATAAAATCTATCAATAGTCAAACTTAGAAAACAACATTGGAAGACTTCTGATTGTTGATTGTGGTGATTGATTAAGACTTAATTTGTTACGTTGCTTAATTGGATGTACGTTGTAAATTAATGAGGCTGAGGTGTGTTTAATTAGTTTTTTTAACCAAGGGACAAAGATTCAACCCCTGAATATCATATGAAATTATGGATATCCATAAATTAGCTAACTCACATATGTTTAAAACAATAAAATTTAAAAAGGTTTTTGTGTGAAATTTTTAGTTTAAAAAGAAGCATATATCTTAAACAAGTTGATTTGTCTACTACTCATGTGTTTTGGATATGTTGTATTTATATATTTATGTTTTGAAAATTACAGTGCAGGTGTAATATTTTTTAGGGTTTACTAGTTTTTTTTTTGCGTTTTCGTCTCTAAATATTATTTTTTTGCATAAAAGTCCTCAAGTTAATTTTTTTCCTTTTGTTTTAATGAAATTTGAATATTAGAACCCAGTTTTTCAATTTTTAAAAACCCGGTTTTTCAGTTCTTAAAAACTCGGTTCACAAATTATAATCGGGTTCTTAAGTCCAAATTTCACTAAACCAAAAAGAAAAAAAATTGAGGTTTTTTATGGAAAAAAAATAACTTGAAGGTACGAAAATGCAAAAACGTGAAAACATGTTAGTTTTTCTTATAATTATAATAAACCCTATTTTTTTAATTTTATGTAGAATTATTATGAAAACATTAAAAGAAAAGAGGATATGCGTGCAAATTAGATATTTCAATACATCTCGATCCCTTAGCTAGTCACCTTAGCGGCTTTCGATCTCCATCACTCTCTAGCTATACTAATGCCAATCTTGACATCGATCGAGACCATCAATCTTGTCATCGATCCCCTCGATCAACCTCTCTTGATGAAACCCCAAATATCATGAAACCAGACTTTATACATATACATATTTAATCCACGTTAACTACTAATTCATATATAGCATCTTAAATCCTTAATTAGTACGTTCTTTGCATTGGATCTATTCTACTTCCCAAAAAGTATATATAGTGGCATCCGCATATATTGCAAATGCGAAACTAATTAATGTATATTAATTAATTATTTGATAACTAAGTTATTATTACATGATTGTTAGTATGATTGTGTCAAAACAAATTCATCAATCATGAAATATAATGGGGGTTTGACAGGATGGAAAGGAAAAAAATGAAGAACAATAATCATATCAATTGTTTTCATCACCTTTTCCTAAATTTACTCTTTATCCTATTTTCTACGTGTGATACAGACTTGAGAGAAATATTTTTTTAACTTTTTTTTTTTTTGGTGGTATCAAGTATCAACAAGATAAATAAGAGAAAAAAACATAAAACTCAATTCATTTATTCTCATTTTCTTTGCTTTCCTACCAAACATCTCCTGAGGGTCCATTTGACTTGTAAAACATATTGAATGAATTGTAATTTTTTTTATTAGGTGGCGTTTCGTTCGCAAATGTATACTCTAGTAATGGAATCTTTCAAATGAATGGAATTCTAAAAGGAATGAAATCTGTCTAAATCCAAATACTGTAATTTGTTTGGTTAGCGGGAAATTAATGAATTTCAATTTCAATTTCTTTGCTTGTTTTCTGTTTGGTTTATATATTTGTCAAATGAATTGGAGTATTATTATGACAAATGACCAAAATATATAATTAGTTACTTTTCAAAAAAATTTGAATGATAATTTTTTTTAAAGTATGTTCTTTTTTTATTTTTTTCTTCATAAATTCCTAAAGACAAATGTCTTAAAACGATAACATTAAATATTAATGTCTACTACGTAATCAAAATAATATCCGATGCAGTGAGGTTAAGGTGGGCTAGATGTCATGTAAGTGTGGAATGAGTAGGGTTGGATTAGGTAGTGGGTTAAAAGCATAGTTGTGATATGATATGATAGGATGATATTAAGTAGGGTGAGTTTATGTAATGTAGGGGTAAAAACTAGGAATGAATGTAATAGGTTCAATAGATGAGTAGATAGGTGTCAGGGTAAGGTCGGGAGTGAGGTTGGGATAGGAATAAGGTATGATATGGTGGGTATATAAGCCTATAAGGGTTAAAATGGATGTACTAAGTTTGATGAGTGAGCAAATTGGTGGTAGGGCAAGGTGGATAGGGTATGGTGGGTGTAATATAAGAGTGTGAAGAGATGTAGAAAATTTGATGGGTGAGTACATAGTTAGTAAGATAAGGTGGTTGGGATATGGGTGGGGTAGGATGAGGTACGGTAAGGTGGGTGTAATATAATGGCGGAAAGAAATGTGTTAAATTTGATGGAGTGGAGTGGAAAAGGTATAAGTAGAGTATGTGTGGTTGTGTCAAGTCGATATGGTAGGTACGAGTGAATAGAGAAGATATGTTATAGGAATAGATTGTTCATCATTTGATAACTCCCAAGGAAAACAAATTTCTTTAGTCGAGTGAATGTTTTATTTAAAAAAGAATTGTCACTCCATGGAATTTGACAGAAACATTCAAAATCTGTAAACCAAACACCCTCTTAATGTATTTGAACTTTGAATTATTTTCAATTTAATTTAGATTCGGTTTTTATACAACCTATACATTTAGCAAACACTAAACCGATATATCTCATCTCACCCCAAGAAACATACCAATGATTGGAATCTAAATTCCAGTTCCTTAAAATATAATTTTATGAGTCAAACACACCCTAACATGGACAGAAGACATGAAAGAAATATTTTAAAAAAAACATAGATATCGATTAAAAATGATATATACCATATATTGTGTAGTAAGAAGTATGTTATATTTAAGATTTACATTGCTACTAAAACATGATAAGAAAGTTGGTATGGTTAATTAATAAAAAGAAAAGAAAACAGAAGCAAGAGGAATTGACCGGGCTTGAAACGTGAGATAGGGAGGGATTATGACTGGACCAGGCCTGGTTCATCTGAACCAAATGGACCGGTGATCTATTCTAAGCCATAGGTTTCGGAAGAATAAAGAAAGGAATATGCTAAAATGTGAGGTTACCATTTACAAAGGTTGGTTTTCTTGGAATAATAATAAAACTATATATAATCATATCATTTAACCATACATGCTTTTATTCTAAAGTATTGTATAGATAGCACTAATTTATTAAAATTTAATTACAAAGATAATATGAAACTGGCTATATATAGATTTAGGTTCAAGTGAGTACCACCCATTATGCAGCGCATCAGAAGGTACCACCCTTAAAAGTAATGTTTTTGAATTTTTTTTAAATGAACATGTTTTAATTAACATTACACAGATCTTATATAAATTTCACGCAAATCCGAACACTCTAAGTGCATTGAAACATGCATCACATAAATGCACGTTTACATACATTCAAAATTATATAAGTGTGTGTTCACATCATTTTTTAGGAGCTAGCATATGTGAATGTATGTGAAATTTACATATGATCTTCATAATGTTAATTAAAACATGTTTATAGAAAAAAATTTAATTTTTATTAATGGTGATATCTTCTGGTGCGCTGCATAATGAGTGGTACTCTCTCGAACCATATTATATATATATATATATATATATATATATATATATATATATAGATTGAGGTTCTATGGGGCACCATATGCATCGGGAACCAAATGGGAACCAAAAATGCATTGCTTGTTTACAAAGGGTGCATTAAGGGCATTTTGGGATTGCTTAATAATATATTGTTAAATTATAAAATTTAATTTAATATTTATCATTTATTTAGGAAACTAAATAAAATGATCAACCACCTTCCCATAAATCCACGTTTAAATGTCGAAATGCATCACGATTTTGGTGATGCATAATGATGGAACAAAAACGAGGATGAATATGGCCGAAATGCATCACGATTTTGGTGATGCATAATGATGGAACAAAGACGAGGATGAATATGGTCGAAATGCATCATGTTTGAAATTGAATTGGAGAAGCATCGTGTTTGAAGACGAATCCAATAAATTGGATGAAGATGCATCATGTTTGTTTAGATTCGGATAGAATATTTTCTGAATTAAAGCATCTTCCGATTTTGCCCTTCCGCGCGCGAGAAGTTATGCACCCGTGCACCCATTTTCAAGTTAATTACCCTTTTGCCACTACAATCTGAACCATTAAAATTCAAGATCTAACGGTGCATACAGGTTCCCAAAGTGTACAATGCATACAGGTGCCCCATAGAACCTGACCCTATATATATATATATATATATATATATATATATATATATATATATATATATATATATATATAGACTAAAGATCTTTTGTGAACACTTTATTCGATGAGAACATTGTGAACAACCAAAAAATAGATTTAAATCTTACGAATCTTGTAGGGGGGAGTCTAAATGGATCCCCAATGATCTCAATGGACCTTCTATTTCTTTTTTAAAACATAATCATTACACAATGATTCTATATTCTTTTTAATGATTCATACTATTTTTAAACATAATTATTATGTAAAAGATGTTCAAAAAGTAGGACCAATACAAATGGGTGAATGGTACTAAAACATCATCTTTATGTGGTCCAATTCCATTAATCTCCTAGGAATCAACATGTTAGCCAATAGCCATTAGGTTCGGTTGGTTTCATCATATATAACTCCACTTTCTTCACCTTTATATTAATTACATATTAATTATAATTACAAAAGTTATAACCTATAATAATAATAATAGTAAATGCTTTGTAAAAAAAAAAAAAAAACGGTTTAAGAGAAGCATATTTGAATAGCGTTAGGGCCTTTTCGTGAACTTCAATTTGTTTACCTACCATATGCATGTTTTCTTAAAATCAAATTTAAATGGATCAAAATTTTTACATTTACGTTTGTGTAAGAACTTAACCGCAAAAAAAAAAAAACCAAACCAATGTCATGATAATTAAAGAATTTATGCCTCCACCATCAAGACACTAGTTGTATATGACCAAATAACTTATCAAATTCGATTTTTATTGGGTTTTTGGGTTCGACGAAATACCTTTTAAAATAAGAGTTTGAGTTAATTACATGGCTTTAGTTTTGAGGATTTTAAAATGTTATCTTCCCCTAAACCTAACAAAGTACTAATGTTGTGTATAATAGCTTTTAGGCTCATAAAAACTTATTAAATAAATGTATTTAATGTGCTTAAATACATTTTTAAGATTTATGATAGAAATAAAAGGTTGTTACGAAATTGAAAAATAAGCAACCATCCAATTGATTCAAACACACGCAATAACTTAATTGATTTGAAAAGGAAAACATAAAAAAGCAAATTTTATTTGGCTTAACCAAACTTAAACTTTAAACTTATTCAATTTGATTTCCAGATGGTTTTCCAAAAACATAACTAACTAGATTTTCTTTTTAGGACTGGAATTAACAACTTTCATTCTTATGCTATCAAAGAAAAATCATTTAGAAAGCAAGGAAAGGTTTGAGATAAAATCATTCATTGCTTTATAAGATGACCCTTTATCCACTTCAACACTAGCTCTAATCAACTCCCTTAATTCACTTGATTTTTGTCTCATTTCCATCCCTTTGCTCTCTTCGAAAACCATCTCGATCACACTCTTCACCTCCTCTTTCTCGATCCTACTATTCACACCTCTGGCCAACACCACACAAACACCCATCTCCTCCACCAACATCTTCGCATTATACCCTTGCTCCGCCGCCAATGGCCACCCAATTATCGGCACCCCTTGGCTCAAACTCTCCATCACCGAGTTCCACCCACAATGACTCAAAAACGCTCCCGTTGATGGGTGACACAATATCTCCAGTTGAGGCGCCCAGTTATGCACCATCAATCCTTGTTTCTTGGTTCTATCCTCGAAACCTGGAGGCAACCATTCGGATCGGAACTCCCCTTTCAAGTCGAACCCGAATGGTGGCCTGATCACCCAAATAAAAGGCTTCTTGCTTTCTTCCAACCCTTTGGCTAATTCCATCATTTGGGTCTCGCTTATTGTATTCTGAGACCCAAATGAAATGTAAAGCACCGAGGCTTGAGGGTGTGAATCCAACCATTCGACGCACTTTTCCGGTGGGATACCGGGTTGTTTACCGGATCTATGCCCGGTAAGACCTGAACCCGGATCCGAATCTGAGTTCCTCTTTAACATTATTGATGGGAGGAGTGGGCCGACACTCCAAACAGGGAGTTTTATGTAATTTCGCAACACTTTCAGTCCCAATGTCTCTATCTCTTCAGTTGTATTACACAACCAGCCACTAGATTGTAGGGAGAGAGAGATTTGAATTTGGAAGAATCTTGACCATTCATCTTTACCATTAGCTACTCTAAGATAATGATGAAGCTGCGTGATGCTAAACCGGTAAGATTCCGGGAACCCAGGTACCGGAAACTCGTCGTAGGTTCCACCATCGGTGAGATTCCGGTGAGGGAGATGCATCCAAATGGAAACATACGCTGCGGTGCCGTACGCCCCGCCGGTGGTGAATGAATAATTAACAGTACCGAAAGATCTGGCTACCTCATTAGCCCACCCCATGAACACATCAGAGATTATACATACCGGCACATTTCCTTCGTCAGCAATGAGACCGGAGATGAACCCACGTAACGGGGCTTCGAGGGCGACGGAGGCATGGAATAGTTTGATGATGTGGGTGAAGGGTAGGCCGTCGGTGTTTTCGGAGTTGGGAGGGAGGCCGTGATCGGAGCTGTTGAAGGGTAGGGATAAGAGGTGGATTTGGGAGGGCGGAGAAGGACGGTTGGCGATGGCGGAGCGAAGGTAATTGATGTTTAGAGGGCTGTTGGCGATGGTGATGGTGAAATTGGGGTTGTGGTGGAGGATTTGGTAAGCTAATTCAACGAAAGGTATGAGGTGACCTTGCGCCATGAATGGAAGCATGATTATGTGTTTTTGGAGTTGAGCTTCCATGGCGGAATTTGGTGTTTTTGGGTGAACCCGAATCCCCACGGTTTATAAATCGCTCTGACCGGAAAAGCAATCCGGCCCATAAATGAGAAACAAGCGGCTAAATATGTTCCACGGAATTTTAAAATTAAATAGAAACTATATTCTATTTTTTAACAATAATAAAAAGAATCTGTGTTTTTTAACGTTTGTATTATTAGTTTTTCATTTTTGAATATTTATAATAAACTAGGGGAGTAATCGAGCCGAGTAGAGTCGATTATCACCAAGCTCGAGCTCAATCGAGCTTAGTTTTGAATCGAGCTCGACTCAATAAACAACTCGATACTATGGAGCTTGAATCGACTCGGCTCGATTATATCCGGGAATGACAGAATCGAAATATAAATACAAGATATTCAATCTAATTTTATCACAACAACAATCATAAATGGTAAAAATATAAGAATGTAGTTTTAGGTAAAAGTACAAGCATAAAGGGTAAAGATATAAGAATGTAATTCACATGAGATTTTATTTCATTCACTCATATTACCTACATTGGGTTTAATTTAAGTATTCACATGTTGTTATAAAGTTCTCATCTAAAAACCAATGGCTTATTGAAAAGGGAGAATTTCATATATACCACTCCAAAACTCCATAATATCATATATACCCAACTTAAAATTTTAATATCGTATATATCTATCCTAAACATCATAATATCATATATATACCCAATTTTAATAATGAATATCATATATACCTAATTTCATTAATTTAATAATTTTTAGAACATTTAAAACTCATACTTAATATTGATTATTAATTAATGACTGTTATACCATTACTTATTGTTTCTTTCAACTAAACCTTCAAAATATCATGTTTTCCAACATAAATTAATATATCATATCCCTTTAAATAATTTATTTTTGTAAATTTTACTATGTAAATTCTTTATAGTAAAACAAATCAGCATTAACAATAAAAAATTGTATTATATTTTTGTTCATTTGTAATCAAATCGTATCGACTTATCATATTTTCTTATTTGTTTTTTCCTACAGTTTTCTACATAAAATTAACTGATTATATATTATGTTCTTTCTTTTATTTTTCTTTTTGAATTTATGGTTGTATTGCATTTTTTTAATTTAGTATATATCTTTTGTTTTCTATATACATTAGTTTCTATATTTTTCAAGTGTGTTTTCGTTTTATAAATATTGATTATTGTTTTTCTAGTTTACTTTTTTTTTAATTTTTTTTATATTTAATCTAGTATTTGAATTATGACTTTATTCCAATTTTATTAGTTGCGTATATTTTGTGTATAATATATAGGATATATATATATATATACATATATACATATATATATATATATATATATATATATATATATATATATATAATCTTATTGTTAAGATTATTATATTAACTTACAATGTTATTTTATATGTTTAAATATATAGGATAAAATACATATAATCTTATTGTTAACACAAAATATACACAAATAATAAAATCGGATAACAAGTTATAATTCAAAATATGCAATACAACTATAAATTCGAAAAGAAAAAGAAAAGAAAGAACATAATATAATCAGTTAATTGTATATAGAAAACTATAATAAACGAATAAAAAGATATAATAATTAATAAGTCTATACGATTTGATTACAAACGAACAAAAATATAATACAATTTTTTAATTGTTAATGTTGCTTTGTTTTCGAAAAGAAAAAGAAAAAAAATGACATAATATAATTAGTTAATTGCATATATAAAACTACAGAAAAAAACAAATAAAAAGATATAATAAGTCTATACGATTTGATTGCAAACGAACAAAAAAATTTAATACAATTTTTTTATTGTTAATGTTAATTTGTTTTACTATGAAGAATTTACATAGTAAAGTTTACAAAAATAAATTATATAGAATTATTTAAAGGGATATGATATTTTAATTTAAGTTTGATAAATATGATATTGTGAAGGTTTAGTTGAAACAATAAGTAAGAGTATAATGATCATTAATTAATAATCAATATTAAATATGAGTTTAAATGTTTAAAAATAATAAAATTAATGAATTTGGATATATATGATATTAATGATGTTTAAGAGGGATATATGTGATATTAATTATTAAAACTGGGTATATATGATAGAGATAATTACGCAAATAACCCCAAATTTGTCAGTTTTTTGTGATTAAAACCTCAAATCATTTTTTGTTGTATAGAAAACTTTGAACCAACTAAAAATCAGTAAATCAAGGTTTTATCAAGGGGTAACCGGTTGAAACCAGTTATTAATCATACGTGGACTGACAAATAACCTACGTGGAATAAATTTTAATTGTTGAAACCGGCTGCCAAGTATTACCCATTATTTAAACCTCTGTTGATGATGTAATCCCGTTTATAAAATACAATTAAAAATAATCAACGGGGGTTTAAATGATGTGTAATACTTGGCAGCCGGTTTCAACAATTAAAATTTATTCCACGTAGGTTATTTATCGGTCCACATAGTATTAATTATAGGCTACCACTGATAAAACCTTGATTTACAAATTTTTAGTTAGTTCAGGGTTTTTAATGCAACGAAAAGTGGTTTGGGGTTTTAATCATAAAAAACTAACAAATTAATGGTTTTTTATGCAATTATCTCTATATGATATTATAATGTTTAGAAGGGATATATATGATATTAAAAATTTAAGTTGGATATATATGATATTATTAAGTTTTGAAGGGATATATATGAAATTCTTTTTATTGAAAATGCATAAGGTCTCGCTTAATTTTGAAGATAAAAGAATTTCAATTATTTTGTATGATTCACAAGCTTCACAGGATGTATTAGATTTAAGTTGGACATATATGTATTAGAATTAGGGTTAATATTGAAAAAACCCTATAAACTTTTCTCATTTTCACGATTAAGTCCCCAAACATTTTTTCCGATTATTTAAGTCCCTAAACTATTTTTGTATTATTCAAAAAGATATATTTTTGACTGGCTACCGGATGAGTATGTAAAATACAACCAATAAAATACAAAGTTTAGGGACTTAATCGCTAAAACATGTAAATATAATGGGTTTTTTGAATAAGACAAAAATAGTTAATAGACTTAAACAATCAGAAAAAAAGTTTAGGGACTTAATCACAAAAATAAGTATAGTTTATGAGGTTTTTTCAATATTAACCATTAGAATTATAGGATTTATGGGAACAACAATTCCAATTGGATTGGAAATTTGGGATAAAGGTACCCTTTGATTGCACTTACAACCTCTTACAATTTGGGGAAAACTACACCAGGTGATATCTTTCTTATTCCCAATATGCCTTTAATTGAAACTAGTTTACTACCCGCGTATTACGCGGATATTTTTAATATATATAAAATATAATAAATAAAAAGATAAAGATATAAAATATTAATTTTTAAACAAAAGTATATAAGATGATATTATTATTTATTATGACCTATTAATTTTGTATATTTTTAAATATATATGGAGAGTAATTATTTTCTTATATATTTTTTAAACTTTTATTATATTATCTTATAGTTAATAAGTTAGTAGATTATTAGATTTTGTTTGATTTGATTTGATTTGAATTTAAAAGTGGATTATATTAGATTTGGATAGATTTAACTAATAAGTTAGTAGAGTATTAAATTTTGTTTGATTTGATTTGAATTTAAAAGTAGATTATAATAGATTTGGATAGATTTGACTTAAATTTCTTTATTATTTTTAAAACCTATAAATGTCACGTGTCGATTCATGGTGATGACACGTGGCTTCACCAGAAATGAGTTTAGTTACTCTTTTAATAGTATAGATAGATTATGGTAAATTATAAATTATAAATTTCATTCTTATTGCTTAATAAAATTTATGGATTAAATATTTTAACTTTAAAAATTACATTGATAGTTTTTGTGGTTGAAGTTTTGTTACAGATTTCATCAATATTCATGTAAAAATATTATTTTACCCTTTGGGTTATTTAATAGTTATTATTAATATAATTTTTATTTTTATTGTTATTAAATAATAAACTAATCTGAAAAATAAAAAATGGAAGAAAAATTAATTTAATGTAAAAGACTTAAAAATAAGCAAAAATATATTTTTAAAGATATATGAATAATTATTATTATTAATTAAAAACAAAAAAAAAACGTTTTGAGTTTAGATTTTTTGAACTTTTTAAAGAAAAGTAAATCTTTTCAAAATCATAAAATAAGTTAATTTTATTCAATACTCATTCATACTATTTTTACATTAAATTATTTTAATAAGAACCAAAACATCTATAAAAACATATAAAACGGTATTTTATCATTATTAGTAAATTAAAAGTAAGAAAAAAATATTTTTCATTTTAGTTTTTTTTTTTTGAGTTTCTGCAAAAAGATTTAAATGTTTTAGTGATCGATAAATGAATTTGAACTTTTTTAGAAATTGACATTTTTTAAAAATTATTCAATAAACGTCTTTAAAAATTTCAAAATTTTGAAGCGTTTAAACCTTTTCAACATGTTTTATGTTTTTAACCATTTTTTGTCAAAACATTTAAACTCTAATATGTCTTTAAATGTTTACTAAAAGGTTAAAATGTTGTTTATGTAAAAGATTTTAAGGATGTCAAACAAGTTTTAATTTTATTTGAAAATGTTTACATATATTTTTAGGATATATATATATTTTTTAAATTCAAAAAATCTAAACATAAAATGTTTTTTGTTTAGATTTTATCGATGATAATTATTCATATATATTTACAAATATTTTATCATTCATATTTATGTATCTTACATTAAATTAAATATACTGGTATTTTTAATTTTTTAGAGTAGTTTATTATTTTATAATAATAGATATAATAATAAAAACAACATTAATAATAAATATGAAAAAATGTTAAGGGTAAAATGGTATTTTTTTTAAGTAGTCGAAGGACAAAACCCGTAACAAAATTCCAACCACAAGGACTATTGGTGTATTTTTAAAATTTTAAGAACTCAATCCAAGATTTTTTAGTAAACCACGTGGTGAAATTATTTTATTCTTTGGATTAAAAGGTACAAATGCTGATGTGTATTAAACTATTAATTTCTTTGGTTGCTACTTGCTATCGTTCATAATGAATAAAATATTTACAAAGGATTTCATGGGGAGTCTAAATGGACCCTCAATGATCTCAATGGAACTCATATTTCTATTTTTAAATATAATCATTACGCAAAGCTATGTGTGTGTATCGTTTATTTATATATATCTATATAGGTGATAATTATATTAATATATATATATATAGTTATATATATATCGTATTTGGTATTTAATAATCATCTATATGTATATAGAGGATGTTATATGTATAATGATAAGGTATATATATGTATATCTATATATGTATATATGATATATATGCTATATATATATATAATATATATAGATATATATATATATATAATACGATATATATCTTAATTATATATCATATGAATATGGTTCGTGTAGGGACCTAAAAATGCAGGTACCCGTGCGTTACTCTGACCACACGGGTAAAGATGTGAACATGCTCCGAAAAAAACGTTTTTTTATTAAAATTTTTTTTCATATTCTTTGATACAAATAATAGCATTTTGTAGAAAAGAATTACTAACACGCATTCACCGATCGAGCCTCTTAAAAAGTCATGTGAAACGTGGAAAACTTCATGTGAACATGCTTAGGCTGTAACAACGTTCACACAGTGCAGTTCAATGTGAACTTGCACGTGTCACAGTTATGTGTAGTGTTATTATGTGTGATTTTTGTGCAAGTGTCTCTATATTATTAATTTGAATACATGATTATGAAAACAAATTTCAAAAAAAAATTTTTAAGCGGGTCCATCCCGGTACTCCGCAAACATAGATGACTCATATTGAACCCAACTCTATAATATTATATATATACGGATACTATATTATATAATTCTAGGTATATCTATAGAACTTAGGTTCAAAAATGCAGTACCACTATCGCCCGAAGGTACATCCTCTAAAATATTTTTTTAAAAAATTTTCAGAACAGTTTTATTAATCGTACAACAGATCATATGTGAATTTCACGCAACATTTTATGTATATATATATATATCTATAATATATTATAATATAATTATTATATCTATAGATATAATTATATATATATATATATATATATATATATATATAGATTGGGGTTCTATTGAGAACTTTTGTGCATCGGACTATCTACCAATGGTGCACAAAGGGCATTTAGGGGATATTAAATGTATGAAAATTATTTTTGAATTTAAATGTTTTTTAAGACAATTAATAACTAAATTTGGTATGAAAATCACCATTAACTTCTTTCCTAAAACCACTCCATCTTTCTCTCTATCTCTTTCTCTCTCCTCTCTCTTAGCCCCTCTTGATTTTGGAAGAGATGAACGATATGCATGATTTATGTTTGTATGAACGATTCATGTTTGTATTTTGATGCATTTTGATTTTGGAATAGATGAACGATATGCATGATTTATTTTTGGAAGAGATGAACGATATGCATGAAGAGATGAACGATATGCATGTATTTTGAATTTGTATTATTATTGTTAATTTTGGAAGTGTAATAATTAAATAAGGATTGCATAATTACTGTTTTACCCCTCCGCGAATTTCATTATGTGCACTTGATGCATAAAACTTTCTATTTAATTACCCTTTTGCCATTTGATCTAACCCACACATTCTTTTCATCCAAGGACCAGTGGAGGTTCTTTTGTGCCTCGATGCACAAAAGTTCTCAATGGAACCTCCCACTCTCTCTCTCTCTCTCTCTCTCTCTCTCTCTCTCTCTCTCTCTCTCTCTCTATATATATATATATATGGGGGGTGAGTTCAATAGAAAACTACTATGCATCTGAAAACTATGGAAACCTACACATACCGTCCGATTGGGTGCATTTCATGAAAAACGCGGTGACATGATCGTAAATAAGGTGATGCATCACGCGAAAAATTTGATGCATTTGTAGTGCTGCAGTGTAGTTTTCATAAGTTTTCATGTGCATGGTGGTTTTCCATTGAACCCCCTTTATATACACACACTAAAGAGAACTTTATCTTCTCTTAGCTGCACATGGGGGATTTCAACAGTACACAACTATTGAGTTTTTCTTTTTTATTTTTTGAGTTTTTTTCTTCAAATGACGGTTACAAAGTGGGGTATGTGACACTCTATTACATGGACACTCGTTAGTTATATCATCCACTTGTTCATTTTTACAGTAACTTTTTTTTTTCCAGGTATTTCATCAAATTTATAGCAATAACTAGGTACATTTTCTTGCCGTGCGAAGCACGGCCCTATTAAACGGGAGTGGTTTTATTGATGTACAAGATAAAATTTATAAATTATTAAATTACTACTAAATTTGAGGAGCTTTTAAAGCCTTCGAGACATACCTTAAACTTAAAGAAGAAAAAACAAAAACAAATTAAACACCTATGTGACTGGATTCCATTAATTCCTTGACTATATGACTTATGCAATTCTATCACATGTGAAACATATACAAGTAATCATAGACTTATAAACCAATATTAGCCAAGACCTTTGCCATTCTTAACATTAGCACATAATGAATCCTAAAGTTAAGGTCTACCAAACAAATAAGACATACACAAACCTCTTTTAACCTCAACATCAGAAGAAGGAAGAACATTTAGAACATATACATTAGAACATACAACAACCTATTTGCATTCACTTCTTTAGACGTGGTCATACACCTAAAACAAAATCCTGAAAGCAACATCTTTTATCAAAGATAAAAAGGAACGATCAAAGTAAATGTGCCACTAAGAATATATCATCTCGTGTAGACAAAGTAACGTTATCTTGGAAAGTTAACATTGTTGTTATCAAAATCAACAAAAGGTTGTTGCAAAGTAAACGATAAAATAATACTCGAAAGCTATTTTATGCTTGGCATCTAATATACGAAGTAAATGCCCAATGGTTCAAACGAAGTGAACGTTGCATTCACTTTTACAAGATTGTTGGGTATGTACATAAGTTTATATGAAGCTGGCATCAAGTTCTATAAATGTTATGAAACAATGGTATTGATATTAATTAATATAAGGGTGCGTTTGGTACAGAGAATGGAATTGCAGAGAAATGACAACAGAGAATGAAATTGCAGAGAAAGGGAATTTATCTGGAGAAAGGGAATTTATTCACCTTTTTGGTACAACAGAGAATTTAATAGAGATTTGTAGCAGAGAATTATGTCTCTTGTTTGGTATAACAGAGAATTCATCAAAGAATTCTATTAAATTTTATTATCCTCAATCATAATTTTTTCATAACAATTCATCATTGAAATCTAAAAAATACTAATAATTAAACATTTTATTGATAAAAAAATTACCAACATAATGCTTATGCAAATATCTGACTATAGATAGAAAATCAAAGATCCAGATGGAATCGAACCACCATCTTTCCATACGGGCGCTCTTACCAATCGAGCTAATGGATCTATATGTATATCATCAAAAATAAGAAAAATAAGATATACTTTATCTCTATATAAAATTCAACATGGAAAAAAGGATCCTGAAGAGAAGCATGGAAATATGGGGATTGATTTCATCTTCAACACCTCAACATTCACCAATCTCATCAGTTTCTTCACCTCTGCAAACGGTATACTATTCGAAGACTGACTATATATAAACAAAGTATACGTAACAAGTATATATAAACAAGACAGCAACTTATAAGTATGTAAACCATTTTTTCAAAACCACAATCCTTATAACTAAAGCATAAACTCCACCCCATATATCCCCAGGTGAGCACATCAATCAAAAGCATTGGTCGTTGTATGTAAATAAAATTATAGAATATAAAAAAGTAGGAATGAAGAAAAGGTGCCAACAGTTGATAAAGCTCATGTGGAAACTGTTGCCCCAGTCAAAACATCAACAAATCTAAAGCCCCATAAATAACATCAAAGCTCAAGCCCCATAAATAACCCCAAAACATATTCAAAGTTATAGTAGAATATAGCAAAACATCATAAAATCTGCAGCTACAATTCAACAAAAAAAAAAAAGTCATACCCACCTTTTCTACAAGATGCAATTGATGAAACTCAATGATCCATTCATAGATTAACAGTCACATAATTTTTTTAATCATATTCTAGAAATTCAAGGACACAAACATAGATCTGTTCATGTTAATTTGAAGCATGAAATGGTCAAAGACATACATTTGAGAAGTAAAAACATCATTAGAGAGAGACATGCAGATAGCATGAGATGAATGAATAGAATTTGTTGTTAACGAAAGATGCAAAACATTATAGTTGGATGCATGTGGTCAAGTCTGACAAAGAATATGTCATGTTACCTAGTACAAGTATGTGATGCAGATTGAATACTAGCAGCAATATTGATAATTTGATATCTAGGGTGCTTAAAAGTGATATTATGTATCTGATTTCGTTCTAAAATGGTACCTCAATAAAACAATTTACACATCTAAACTCAACCTAACATTTCAAAAATCTGAGATTTTAACAAATTTTATTGAAATAAATCTTTGATTTATCAAACATTTTAACAAACAAATCTGAGATTTTAAGAATCTCATATATGGAAGCCAATAAAGAGAGAGATACCTTCAAAAGAGAAGAAATTGATGGAAGGGGAGTTGTCGCTGGTAGGTGAGATTGAGAAGGAGCCGCACTAGTAGGTCTGGAAGAGAAGCTATTGCCGCCACCGTCGATTGAGAAGGAGAAGAAGCGACAACGTTGCCTGAGAAGGAACGGAGAAGCCCTGTCACTGTCGATTGTAATCAGAGGGTTTGGGGGGTTTGGAACTCTCGTTCGCCGCCCCTGTCACCGCCACTGGCCGTCGCCATTCACCGACTATGTCGCCTCCACAGTGAAAGAGAGAGAGCAAGGCTGGTCGTTGCCGGAGTAGCCACCGGAGGTGGCTGGTCGCAAAGACGAGAGGATTTTATCTGGGGTTTGGGGGAAGAGACTACAACGTGAGAGAGGTGCAAATGACCTGATTGGGAAGGTTTGGGGGGTGGGGTGGGGAGCGGAGAAATCAACTCTCCATGTTTTTCCTGTGAGAATAGAAAATTTAAATTCCCACCATTTCTTTGTAGGAGGAGGAGAATTAAAAGTAGAGAAATGGAATTGTTTTATTTCTTTTTATTTGATTCTCAGGGTTAAACAAACAAGAGAATTCTTTCCAATTCCATTTCTCTGTATCAAACGCACCCTAAATGTATATCCAAGATACATGAAAGAGATCATGAACATGGTAACATTTCTAAACATGTATACATGTGTTGATAGACGCTACTATGAAAATACGGGGCCTTGTTGCTAGAGACATAATATATCTTCAATTTCAGCAATGATTACAAAACATCAGAAGAAGCATTAAGCCCCCAAGATTCTTGAGTCCAGCCTTGTACATGGGCGATAAGTATAGACAACAAATTCCAAGAAGCAAATAACACGGTTAGGGCATATATAGAATTTCTAAAGTGAATGATATTTCTACGTTGCTTTCTACATATCTCATCATTGCATGTGTCCTTTGGCACCCCCATAACACGACATCCTTCAAATATCATGGAAAAACAATTCAATAATGTGCTATCTATAAGTACTTCCACTAAACAATATAAGGGAATCCAAAATAAGTTATTTAGGTTGCCTTTTTCTTTTGCAAACTAAGAGTCATGGTTTTTAAAGAAAGCTCATATCATACTTTCAATAGCTTGAAAAATTATAATAATGATTCTAAATGCACCATCATAACACTTTTACACCCACTCATACATTTAGCCAAACAGATAACATACATAAGAAATTTACATTTTTTTAGTATTCTTAGAACTTCAACCTCTCTTTTTCAATATTATCTTATGTGGTTAAGTTTATCAAGTAAATTACTCAAGTGGGGCTTTTCATGTCACAGAACATTTGGACCGTATTTGAGGAATTTTAAAAATATTCATGCTTGTTAGAAAACATAAACAAACTCTAAGATTTTGCAAAGTTAGTAAAATTCATGCAGACATTCAACAAACACCTTATATACAATATACCAAATGTAAATCAAAACTAAACATTTCAAGTATAACTCAAATGCATATGGAGAAATACAATCAACCATATCAATTATCATAGGAAAGGTACATGTAGGTCATAAATCAACATTTATTACTCGTCTAGTGGTTATTTTTCTTCATACTCAAAAGCAGTTTGACATCCTTCACTTCAAATTTTCATAACAATAAAATGGAAACACATGTCCAAGCATTAGCTTTGGCATTTCCAATATACTAAAATCATTAAGTTTTGTTTGAATACTTCAAATCCAGATCATCAACAATGTTCCAATAAATAATTTATATTCCAGAAGTCCCAACTCAAATAGTATTTCTTTGATGCTCAGAACTAACATGGGCGCATTAATGGACATGCAGGAAACGTGAAAAGGCAGTTTGTTTGATCTCAAAAAATAACAAACAAATAAACCGTGACCCTCTGTGTGCAACCGCAAAAATCAAACAAAAAGGAAGGAGAAAGAAAAGAAAACTGAAAGTTAAGAAAGGATATCTTATCTAGATAGACTGGATGACTTGAGCATGAGGAGTTTATTGTTGTTGACAATAGCTCGAACAAGTATGTCCTTGGCCTCTTCATGCTTCTTTTTCAGCATGTTACAGATCTGAGAGAAATCTCGTAATTAATTTATACCCCTATGGAAGCATTTAGATAGTATTTCACAGGGAAGAAGTTCTCAAAAAGATGCACACTTCTGATGATAACAGAAGAGTTCATACTTGCATCTTCAAGTTCCTTAGACATGCCTCGGCCTTTTCAAAGTTGCCGTCATTTTCTATTGCTAAAGATATGTCCATTTCCATAAGAGAATCATCAAGCATAGGGGACTTCTGTTCTGACATGTTCACACGTTGGCAAGCCTAAAATTAGGAAACCAGAAAACATAAAATAATTATTCACACTGTCTTAGTGTCTTGGATGCAATCCACAAATGTTTCTACAGAACTACCTGTCTGTCAACAATTTTTTCCCCTGATGCTCTGATATTGTTTCTGATTGTCAATGTAGGATCCCTATTAGACAAGATCAAAGCAAATACTAGTACACATATAGCTGCTAGCATGATACGACCTGCTGGGTGATGATGCAGACAAACGTTTTGATGGTGGTGATCCGGGAATTTCAGCAGATTCCTGCAAATTCTAACATGATAAAACTCGATTATGTCCCAACTTAAGTTTATTAGTCCTCTTATCACTTGGAGCGGCTTGTATTGAACAAGTGTATGCAAAAACCCAAGAGACAGACTGCACACAAGGACTTGCCCTCCCAAGTCCCAACCCTCTCAAAAAGCCTCAGGGCTGCCCTTTATAAGAAAGAAAGGTCAAAAAGAAGAAAAAGGAACCTCGTATGTTTTGCGCTTCATATTCAGGGTGGATGGTGGGTGCTTTATTGTATTTGTGTGGGCAGAAGAGTTCCTTGTGAACACCATGTTTCCTTGCAATACCAAACCTTGCTCCTTGTTTCTCATGGGTGTCAAGGATGGTGTTTGCTTCTTTTTGTCAACAGAGGGGTTCCTCATGAACACCATATATCCTTGCAATTCTGGACCTTAATCCCTGTTTTTAATAGATGTAAAGCCCTTTGGAGTCATAGTATTGAGTGTCTTTAACTTTGGGTCTGTAGCTCTACATCAGAAAATTAGATGGTAATCAGAACAATTTCTTTAAAGATTTGACCAACAAAGAGAGACTAACATGGGAAAGATGAAGTGCAAATTTAAAATGCTACCTAGAAACCTTTTGTGGAGAAGCTTCATATGCCCTCATCTCAGCTTTAGTAAGGGACATCGTATTCTTTTTTACAACGATGTTCCGAGGGTTACAAGCTGATGGCATGCCTGTAGTTTGAGACCCAGGATTTGGGCAATTTGGTGAGAGTTTTTTCTTCGACTTCTCAATCGAACTGGATGGATGATCAGACCTGAAGAAAGAAGCTCATAAAGATTATTGGAGACAACTCATGTTCCAGATTTACATCAATGATTTAAAAGCAATCGACATTCTTTAGCAGAATACTATATAATGTTCTTAATACATTACAAAGCTAATAACAAGTCATCTGCAGTACAGGAAACATACACTCCAATTAAGCATTTGGCTATTGCTCATATTATTACTATAGAACATAATCTAGGGAGTGTCAACAAATGACACAAGGGCAATTGTTCTCTGTACTTCTAGTTCTTGGGCATTTGCAGGTCTTGAAAGACAGCTGTCATCTTTCACAGATTTCAAGCGGTCTTCCTTATTACTGGGATCATCATCCTTAATGTTATCATCATTTTTAGTATTAATCTTTGAAATGGCTGCACTTGTTGATGCTGGATGTTTTAATGATACATCATCATCCTTTAATGCATCAATATCTTTAGCCAAAAGGTCTCTAGAACCACCACTGTCATTTGTGTTTGAGTATTCTTCCTTGTCTTTAGATTTGTTTGACTTATCATCTATCTTTAATTGTCTTTCTTGAATCAAAATCTAAATCTGCAAACCTACAAAAACATAAATCAAGTGACTTGAACACTACATCGGAGTATTTACAATTTGAATGTAAATAGTACTCCAGCATAACTCTAAATACCGACTCTTCAAAATCAAATGAGAATGCGAAGGTATCTCTTTTCGCTCGATGCTCTCCTCCAGAAGGTGTTTCTTTAGATCTTTCCTTTGAGTTTCCAGATTTCTTTATCGGGGAAGATATATCAAGAGCTGGCATGTCTATCTTGAAAGAGGATAACTTGTCAAAGTCAGCATCAAGAGAGAAATCCATATCCCTGGAACAAATGTTGTATCATGAATGTTATTGGAAATAATCATATAGAGTTCTGGAGTGATGCAGCTACTGGAGGATATTAAGAACGTGATCTTTTATTTCTTGAATAAAATAGAGTGTCTTCATTTTCTCCAGATTAGCAAAAAGTAATAGTTTCAACGCAATTATACATGTAAATATGACTTCGTGGTTTTGCGGTGCTTACATTTTGTCATATTTAAAAGCCCTTTTCATGCCTCCAGTGGTTGGTCCAAAGTCAAAATCCATTCCATCGTCTGCCACAGACATCGACTTCCATGAGCCAAGAAAGTCTTTATCGATGTCTATATCTGATATTGACCAAAAATACTACTGAGTCCCTCATTTATGCAAACACGAACGGTATATACTCAAAATTACTAAGAGATCAATGTATAGATAACTTTAAATAAACATGTGTTGGTTACCGTCAAGAAGCAGGTTTCTAAGGGGATGTTTGGTATGGTGGAATGGAATTTATAAGGTTTTTTCAATCAATGTTAGTTATAATAAATAGAGGGTGACATACAAAATGAAGGAAAAACTATCAAATCTCCATTCCCTTTCCATTGTTTTGATTCTCCATGTTGAGAAGGAAAAGAGAAATGAAATTTATACTAAACTTTATTCTCAACTCCCTCTCATTGAAAATCAAAATTCTCATGACATAACAAACAATAAATGTAAATCTCCTCATATAATTTCATTCAATTCCATTCCACCGTACCAAACGTACCCTAAGATTTTCGCCTCATTCTTATAAGAAAGGTCAATGAATTCTTTAGAAATTTACCTAGCAGAGAACTTTTCTCTTTTGAATCGACAGCTGGAGCTTCTGTTTTCTGTGATTCTGCCATCTGCATCACAGATTGATACATGTTAGTTACTTCAACATAGAACCAGAGATGATTGTTTGGCAGGTTTATAAGAAATTTATGTGCTATAAGACTATGGAAACATATGGAGATAAGAAATTAATGAGAACCAAACTTGCACTTCCCAATGCACAACAGGCAATTACCTATACCTCTTATGAGAAAGTCAGTCGTCACAAACAATCAAACATAACAAAGTCGTAATGATTGCAAAACATATAATAGATTAATTAAATACATTAGCTGTAGAAAATCAATGTGGATAACAGAGGTCACTTTATGAAATATATGTAATGCAACTAAACAGGATTGAAGCATATAGGGATCCAATTAAATTATAAATTTAACAGCTGAGTTACATTATTGAGAATAATTGCATACAAACGTGTTAAATTTGTTAACAATCAGATAAAAAAAAATTGCATTCCAACTGGCAAAATGCACCGAAGAGCTACTAAATGCTTGGCGATTTACATGATAGAATGAATCTAACAGAAACCTAGGGCGTAATCAATCAGATTTGAGTACGAAGAGATAGCAATAACCAGCATGTAAACAATACATGAGTAATTGTTACAAAGAAGAGGATTCGAGAGAAAAACCTTCGCTTCTCGCTGTCTGCAACCTTCTGCCTCTGTTTTGAGTCTGAGACCGAGTTGGCGCGCTATAACAAATTAAAGCAACATATAACAATGCTTGAACCGGTAGAAAACTAATAATGAAAACAAATTCTAGAAAGTAGTAATAATGAAAACGAGTAAAATTCAGCAACTAAAAGCAACCTTAATTAATTATCACATTTTAGGTTTGAAATTTTACAGTTTTTTGAAACGCACGTGTTAAACATTATCTTAGGACGTTTCATGACAATAAAAAGGGTTTATTATGAAAAAAAAAAACAAGTAAACAGCATGCTATTACCATCTCGCGTTTTCATCTTTTCATTTATTTTTCTTCACTAAACCAGAAAAACAAAATTAACTTAAAGAATTTTTGGAAAACAATAAGAATGGCAAAAACACAAAAAACATAAAAAAATATTGGTTATTTAATAATACCCTAATAATAATAATAATTACCTTTAAAATTCAAATCTAAATATCCATTATAAAGTATTATACCTGAAAAATAATCACTTGATAGATTATACCTGAAAAATATCCAACCAAAATCATCTGTTTTTTTTATCTCCAACTATTCTTAAAAACATGTTCTTTCGATCTAAACCTTCATCATCAGTCTTCAATGATTTACACCGACCCATTCATTCACTTGAGCTTTACTTTCACAGACATATTCAATAAGACCAAAAACATACTTAGCCTACATCTGTAATTTTTAAATTATATCAAATTGAAGCACCATTTTTTCAGAGTTTCTTGCTCCATGTTTACATGAAAATACAATAGATGAATAGTCATTCGACAAAAAATCAATCGAGACCAAGGCAAATATGTGGTCCTGAACTCCTGATCGGCAAACTCAAAAAGCCAATACTTATTGACATGTCAGTTTTGAAGTTAAAATGAGCTCCAATGAAGACAGATACAAATGAGGAAATAGATTATCAATTTATTATGATTGAATGAATGTTGTGCTAAGACGAAAAATTACTACGGAACTCTTAATGACTCATTTGACCATCAAAAGTCAGACAAGTGTATCTACATAACAAATCAAGTTGTGTTGCAGTTTCTTCACTAGTTAAGCATCCGATTCCTGCTCACAAAAACAGAAAAAAGTTCACTCATTTTATTCAAATCCTGTAACAGAATCCAGCATAAAAAAGGTGTTTAAGGAAACACAATTCAAGATGCTAACGTCTGTCCATGCTCCGTACCTGGATGGAGCTTATAAACGGGGATCCGATGTTCATCAACTCTGGTGTGTCCTTGACTTGGTTTCAGATACATGGAACATAAGCTGCAACAGAATGAAGCTTTTAAGTTATAACTCGAAAATACTCATGTCCTCCATGAAAATAGCAATAACTGACTCTGACCATCGGTAGAATGACTAAAACACCTTCCATCATGACAAAAGCAAGGTGGCGTTTGAAATTGACTTCTAGGTTTTTAAATTGAAGCAAATGTGATCAACCAAAACCAATATCATTAAAGATTTTGTTGTGGTTAGGTGGTGACAAAATGGTAATTGTATCAAAAAATTGTCAAAAGGGAAGGGAACTTCTGGTATCGATTTAAGAAATCACAAATGCAAGAATGTTGTGATTTTCATAATGGCACGAACGGTAACGGATGGACATGGATGGTTCTTTACCTTTGTGCCAACATAGAATGTTACAAGCAAGCCAAAAAGAGTAGGTAGTCCTGAAAAGGTAACAAAATCTTGTCAACTCCACATAGCAGTATGTGTCAGATGATTAGAAGAACAGAATAGAAGGCAGAGAAACCTTGGGCCTGAAGGAAAACAGACTTTAGCCAGTTTATGCCTGATGGTCCAGTGATGAAGCCTACAAGGTTAGCGACCTGCCAAATAGAAAGACATGAAACTGGTCTAAATAAGTTTTAATGTCAAACGGAACTGCTGTCCAAACTCCAAACTGATATGAACTTTGTTAGAGATCTACAAAGAAAAGATTTTCTATTTTAGTTTTTGTCATTAAGTGTAATGTGATATTCAATTTTCCAAACATTGATAGAATGCATATTAACTCGTAAATTTAAATTAGTCCATTTGATGTCAAAGCAAACGTTCAATGTCAGAATTTGGGGGAAAACTCAACATGGTAGATTAGTTTTATCATAGACATTAAATGGAAATGCAAGAACAAATACAAACCATTAGACAAGTGATTGTGATAGCACCAGCAACTGCACTTAGCTCACGAAATATAAACTCCTTAAAAATGTTATCAACCTGCATATCGAAAAGTTAGATGAGATTAACTATAGCTAAGAGGATAAAATAGTATAATAAATTGGAAAAGTTACAATAATTTCCTTTGTCACTTTGTCTCACAATATTCATTTATTGAAACTTTACATGTTCAGTTTTTTGCCTATTTATCCATCATTGTCATTATAAGTAATTTGATAAATTGATAGTATTAATTAGGGCACACAAGATTCATTTCTGAAAAGGTAACAAAATCTTGTCAACTCCACATAGCAGTATGTGTCAGATGATTAGAAGAACAGAATAGAAGGCAGAGAAACCTTGGGCCTGAAGGAAAACAGACTTTAGCCAGTTTATGCCTGATGGTCCAGTGATGAAGCCTACAAGGTTAGCGACCTGCCAAATAGAAAGACATGAAATTGGTCTAAATAAGTTTTAATGTCAAACGGAACTGCTGTCCAAACTCCAAACTGATATGAACTTTGTTAGAGATCTACAAAGAAAAGATTTTCTATTTTAGTTTTTGTCATTAAGTGTAATGTGATATTCAATTTTCCAAACATTGATAGAATGCATATTAACTCGTAAATTTAAATTAGTCCATTTGATGTCAAAGCAAACGTTCAATGTCAGAATTTGGGGGAAAACTCAACATGGTAGATTAGTTTTATCATAGACATTTAAATGGAAATGCAAGAACAAATACAAACCATTAGACAAGTGATTGTGATAGCACCAGCAACTGCACTTAGCTCACGAAATATAAACTCCTTAAAAATGTTATCAACCTGCATATCGAAAAGTTAGATGAGATTAACTATAGCTAAGAGGATAAAATAGTATAATAAATTGGAAAAGTTACAATAATTTCCTTTGTCACTTTGTCTCACAATATTCATTTATTGAAACTTTACATGTTCAGTTTTTTGCCTATTTATCCATCATTGTCATTATAAGTAATTTGATAAATTGATAGTATTAATTAGGGCACACAAGATTCATTTCCTTTGCATTTATTGAACAGATAGCCAAGGTCAAATAAAAAAAAATTGTATTATTTCTATATATTTCTTGGAAGCTATCATATAAAAATTAGTAGATCACCTGAAAAGAAGTTGCTGCCGATTTCACAAGCAATTCAGGAATAAAAAATATGCATGTCAACCATGCCCATGAAAGAAGTTTCCTGTACATAGCATAAACAATTAGACGTGGAGTAGGAAAAGCATATCTATCATTCAAGATCATGCCATATGGCAACAAATGTGAAGACAACCCACACATTTAACAGCTTCTTTCGAGATCCCCCAAGGGGAATGTACATGTACCTATTATCAATCCTCAAAAAAAAGTAAGGAATTCTAGTTTAAAAAAATAACAAAACAAAAGCAACCGTGATGGACCGACACTTGTATGCTTTCTAAGGATTGAAAAGAGTGTCTTCAACTCTTTGTATCATCTTTACAGAAAAGACTGTTTCTATCACTTGAATCTACGACCTGATATAGTAAACTAACCAACGATATTTCCAAGACCGCTAGAGGAGGCCATTTTAACCCACTGATATTAAACAGGTCAACTCAGGTTGCATTTTGTTAATATCTGGTCAAACCGGTAAAATAGGAAAAAAAAAATAGCTAAGAAAGGAAATGAGTCAAATTGATTGAATAATATTAAGTCACAAAAGATGTATTAGGATGTCTACAAACCTCCTAAATCATTTTTTTAAAAGAGTGTCATCGTATGTTTTGTTATATTTAATATATTAATTTCTTGTAGAACTGTAAAGAGGGGGATAAAAAAAGGTGCTGGCCCACCCGACCTGTTTTGATCTGAACCGAGTTTGACGAATTAGCCAACCGCCCCAGTTTTGCAACCTCTACTAACACCTATGTGTCATTCTAGATAGCCAAAAATAATAATAACAAAAACATGCTAAAAAATAGAATTTGAATCTTATACCTTACAAGCCATTTGTTAAAGGAAGCATGCCAGTTTTTCCAAAAGCTTTCCAAGTTGTAGCAGTTATTTATACAGCGAGGCATGTTTTCAGGGGTTTCAATACCGCTTATCTATATATATATGAATCAAGAATTAATATAATCAAGTCTTGACGGAACTGCTGAAAAATAAGGTGTGTAGACCCCCTTCGAACTCAAAACAAGAAGATTATAAGCAATTACTATTTGCATTAAAATAGAGCTTGAAGTTGAATGGAATAGATATTAAAATGATTTACCAGTGCCCAAAACCGAAAGTAGCGCCAGATGAGGAAAAATTTGAGCCACATGAAGTTTAGTACCTGTTACAGTAAACGCAGAGGCAGCAGTCATTATAAAATGCAGTATGTCACTATGTTGTAAATGCTATATACAACCCTTAACAGTATATTAAGTGAGATTGTGAAATCAAAGTACCATTAGCTCTCACCCCATATCCAATAATATAGACCTCCATAGGTGATAATTGTTTCCAGACTCCACTAAATATGACAGCATTAATAACCAATCAAAGATGATAACAACAATAAAAAAATTCATACAATAGCAGGATAACTTGCTATTTATCGACTCACCTAATGGCAAAGGCATTGTAATAAAAGAAGTGTGTCATGATTTCCATAAGGAACAGGCTAAGGACCCAACGAAAACCGTACCAAGCCACTTGTTTGAGTGTATAATTCTTCTGAGGTGTATCCAGCTGCCAGAAAAGCAATCATGTAGATGAGATTCTAGTTAGAGCTGTATGCCAAAGCAATTAGCATGTACATTGTAAAGTTCATCAGAATACTAGGATGTCACAGAACCTGGGAGGCAAATGCGTAGAAGCTTATGATGGGTCCAGCAATATACAGAGGTGCATATAGCAAATAGCATGTGTATAAAGTATATGAGAACTTGTCAATCCCCACACTTCTCTCCTGCTAAAACAAAAACTATATTTAGAACGATTTAGCATTGACAGAACACTAATGCCATAAAACAATTTACTTGCCTGTAACATTCTGTAGCATGTTTTTCCAGAAGAACACTGTCAAATTAACATTGACAGAAACACTAATGCCATAAAACAATTTACTTGCCTGTAACATTCTGTAGCATGTTTTTCCAAAAGAACAGTTGGCACACTGTCGAATGTGTTTCTGCAATCACCAGAAAAACCAGATTTTATATTTCATACAAGAAAAAGATTCCTGGTTATCACCATGCATGGAATTAAAAGAACTTGATCATACTATATGAACCATAAGAACAGAATTCAAAGAATTACTTACACCAATGGGTACACATAGTTATGGTGGGTACTTAAACTCGAAAGCAATATATATTTTAGAGGAAAATGGGAACATATGCTTGTGAACCACAACACAAATATGCCTCTTGATCAACATAAGAATTACAAACTGACCAATGGTAGTCATGTCATACCCAAAGCTTATCATGCGCAAAACAACTGCCACAAAAAATAAAAGAAAACTTTGTAAGTATAAAAGAGCAAGTAGATAAAGGTTTAATTCCGACTGCATCATAGTCGCCTCTCAACTTCCAGTAACAAGTCTTAAAAAAAGCCCAATTAGAGACTATACAGAGAAAGCAAATACTAATCATTAAAGCTGGATAAAACACTATATAATAGCCTGATTATGAAATGTGCCATATTTGGTGATTGTTCTTATGAGAAGCACCAACAAGCATAGGAATGAGATATTTCTGGAGCCTTATTTATCTTCTATCACATACGAGCAGACTTGTCTGATATTCAAATTAGATGTTGGAAAAAAAAACAGCAACATATATAACATCAGTTGTTCATTCACTTGAAAGTTTTTATACCATGTTTGAAGCATCTAAATGTGAACAACAAAGATAAGAAATAAAAGCAGCTCCTCACATCTACCAAGACATACAAAGAGGTAGACGTGATACCGAAGTTAAAGCAGATATGCCATCTGAAGGTACCCCTAAATTATTCCAAGTATGCCCAATGTTCTCTGCATTTCCAAAGTTGGTTAAAAGCCGAAATACAAAGTGAACAAAAGTTACAGGGCATCAAATTGAAGCAACTAGTTACCAAAAGAAAACTAACCCAAAACTGGTGAACGAGTATCCCTCGTAAACACGGTTACAAAGAAGAAATGATAGGTAATACACCCAAAGTACAAATGGAAAGTATTTTGTTCGTCAAAATATCTGTATTACATCAATTAGTAAAGCATTACAGATCAGTCATTGATATGAAATGGCAGCACCAATTTCCAAATAAAAAAATTGAAAAAAGTCTATGAGAGTTTATCTAGAAAGGGTTGTATCATCTAGTTGATACAAAGCACATTTACTTTAGATTTATCCTATACATTTTGGTTATCCATTAATTAGCAAATGAAAAGAGTCATTAAATGTGAGCTACTTTTGGCTTTTATTATTGGCACATTTGATGGTTTTAAATAGCTGGAGAACCAGATAATGACACAACCAATTTATTAAAATTACCTTCACCAAAAGGAAATAAAAGCAATGAAAGCAGCTCCTCACATCAAAGATAATTATATGAGAACTTGTCAATCCCCAGACTTCTCTCCTGCTAAAACAAAAACTATATTTAGAACAATTTAGCATTGACAGAAACACTAATGCCATAAAACAATTTACTTGCCTGTAACATTCTGTAGCATGTTTTTCCAGAAGAACAGTTGGCACACTGTCAAATTAACATTGACAGAAACACTAATGCCATAAAACAATTTACTTGCCTGTAACATTCTGTAGCATGTTTTTCCAGAAGAACAGTTGGCACACTGTCGAATGTGTTTCTGCAATCACCAGAAAAACCAGATTTTTTATTTCATACTAGAAAATGATTCCTGGTTATCACCATGCATGGAATTAAAAGAACTTGATCATACTCTATGAACCATAAGAACAGAATTCAAAGAATTACTTGCACCAATGGGTACACATAGTTATGGTGGGTACTTAAACTCGAAAGCAATATATATTTTAGAGGAAAATGGGAACATATGCTTGTGAACCACAGCACAAATATGCCTCTTGATAAACATAAGAATTACAAACTGACCAATGGTAGTCATACCCAAAGCTTATCATGCGCAAAACAACTGCCACAAAAAATAAAAGTAAACTTTGTAAGTATAAAAGAGCAAGTAGATAAAGGTTTAATTCCGACTGCATCATAGTCCCCTCTCAACTTCCAGTAACAAGTCATAAAAAAAGCCCAATTAGAGACTATACAGAGAAAGCAAATACTAATCATTAAAGCTGGATAAAACACTATATAATAGCCTGATTATGAAATGTGCCATATTTGGTGATAATTCTTATGAGAAGCACCAACAAGCATAGGAATGAGATATTTCTAGAGCCTTATTTATCTTCTATCACATATGAGCAGACTTGTCTGATATTCAAATTAGATGTTGGAAAAAAAACAGCAACATATATAACATCAGTTGTTCATTCACTTGAAAGTTTTTATACCATGTTTGAAGAATCTAAATGTGAACAACAAAGATAAGAAATAAAAGCAGCTCCTCACATCTACCAAGACCTACAAAGAGGTAGACGTGATACCGAAGTTAAAGCAGATATGCCATCTGAAGGTACCCCTAAATTTATCCAAGTATGCCCAATGTTCTCTGCATTTCCAAAGTTGGTTAAAAGCCGAAATAAAAGGTGAACAAAAGTTACAGGGCATCAAATTGAAGCAACTAGTTACCAAAAGAAAACTAACCCAAAACTGGTGAACGAGTATCCCGCGTAAACACGGTTACAAAGAAGAAATATAAGGTTATACACCCAAAGTACAAATGGAAAGTATTTTGTTCGTCCAAGTATCTGTATTACATCAATTAGTAAAGCATTACAGATCAGTCATTGATATGAAATGGCAGCACCAATTTCTAAATAAAAAAATTGAAAAAAGTCTATGAGAGTTTATCTAGAAAGGGTTGTATCATCTAGTTGATACAAAGCACATTTACTTTAGATTTATCCTATACGTTTTGGTTATCCATTAATTAGCAAATGAAAAGAGTCATTAAATGTGAGCTACTTTTGGCTTTTATTATTGGCACATTTGATGGTTTTAAATAGCTGGAGAACCAGATAATGACACAACCAATTTATTAAAATTACCTTCACCAAAAGGAAATAAAAGCAATGAAAGCAGCTCCTCACATCAAAGATAATTATATGAGAACTTGTCAATCCCCACACTTCTCTCCTGATAAAACAAAAACTATATTTAGAACAATTTAGCATTGACAGAAACACTAATGCCATAAAACAATTTACTTGCCTGTAACATTCTGTAGCATGTTTTTCCAGAAGAACAGTTGGCACACTGTCAAATTAACATTGACAGAAACACTAATGCCATAAAACAATTTACTTGCCTCTAACATTCTGTAGCATGTTTTTCCAGAAGAACAGTTGGCACACTGTCGAATGTGTTTCTGCAATCACCAGAAAAACCAGATTTTATATTTAATACTAGAAAATGATTCCTGGTTATCACCATGCATGGAAATTAAAGAACTTGATCATACTCTATGAACCATAATGTGCCATATTTGGTGATTGTTCCATCCAGGTACGGAGCCTGATTATGAAATGTGCCATATTTGGTGATTGTTCTTATGAGAAGCACCTACAAGCATAGGAATGAGATATTTCTGGAGCCTTATTTATCTTCTATCACATATGAGCAGACTTGTCTAATATTCAAATTAGATGTTGGAAAAAAAAACAGCAACATATATAACATCAGTTGTTCATTCACTTGAAAGTTTTTATACCATGTTTGAAGCATCTAAATGTGAACAGCAAAGATAAGAATAAAAGCAGCTCCTCACATCTACCAAGACCTACAAAGAGGTAGACGTGATACCGAAGTTAAAGCAGATATGCCATCTGAAGGTACCCCTAAATTATTCCAAGTATGCCCAATGTTCTCTGCATTTCCAAAGTTGGTTAAAAGCCGAAATACAAAGTGAACAAAAGTTACAGGGCATCAGATTGAAGCAACTAGTTACCAAAAGAAAACTAACCCAAAACTGGTGAACGAGTATCCCTCGTAAACACGGTTACAAAGAAGAAATGATAGGTTATACACCCAAAGTACAAATGGAAAGTATTTTGTTCGTCCAAGTATCTGTATTACATCAATTAGTAAAGCATTACAGATCAGTCATTGATATGAAATGGCAGCACCGATTTCTAAATAAAAAAATTGAAAAAAGTCTATGAGAGTTTATCTAGAAAGGGTTGTATCATTTAGTTGATACAAAGCACATTTACTTTAGATTTATCCTATACGTTTTGGTTATCCATTAATTAGCAAATGAAAAGAGTCATTAAATGTGAGCTACCTTTGGCTTTTATTATTGGCACATCTGATGGTTTTAAATAGCTGGAGAACCAGATAATGACACAACCAATTTATTAAAATTACCTTCACCAAAAGGAAATAAAAGCAATGAAAGCAGCTCCTCACATCAAAGATAATTATATGAGAACTTGTCAATCCCCACACTTCTCTCCTGCTAAAACAAAAACTATATTTAGAACAATTTAGCATTGACAGAAACACTAATGCCATAAAACAATTTACTTGCCTGTAACATTCTGTAGCATGTTTTTCCAGAAGAACAGTTGGCACACTGTCAAATTAACATTGACAGAAACACTAATGCCATAAAACAATTTACTTGCCTCTAACATTCTGTAGCATGTTTTTCCAGAAGAACAGTTGGCACACTGTCGGATGTGTTTCTGCAATCACCAGAAAAACCAGATTTTATATTTCATACTAGAAAATGATTCCTGGTTATCACCATGCATGGAATTAAAAGAACTTGATCATACTCTATGAACCATAAGAACAGAATTCAAAGAATTACTTACACCAATGGGTACACATAGTTATGGTGGGTACTTAAACTCGAAAGCAATATATATTTTAGAGGAAAATGGGAACATATGCTTGTGAACCACAGCACAAATATGCCTCTCGATAAACATAAGAATTACAAACTGACCAATGGTAGTCATACCCAAAGCTTATCATGCGCAAAACAACTGCCACAAAAAATAAAAGAAAACTTTGTAAGTATAAAAGAGCAAGTAGATAAAGGTTTAATTCCGACTGCATCATAGTCCCCTCTCAACTTCCAGTAACAAGTCATAAAAAAAGCCCAATTAGAGACTATACAGAGAAAGCAAATACTAATCATTAAAGCTGGATAAAACACTATATAATAGCCTGATTATGAAATGTGCCATATTTGGTGATAGTTCTTATGAGAAGCACCAACAAGCATAGGAATGAGATATTTCTGGAGCCTTCTTTATCTTCTATCACATATGAGCAGACTTGTCTGATATTCAAATTAGATGTTGGAAAAAAAACAGCAACATATATAACATCAGTTGTTCATTCACTTGAAAGCTTTTATACCATGTTTGAAGCATCTAAATGTGAACAACAAAGATAAGAAATAAAAGCAGCTCCTCACATCTACCAAGACCTGCAAAGAGGTAGACGTGATACCGAAGTTAAAGCAGATATGCCATCTGAAGGTACCCCTAAATTTATCCAAGTATGCCCAATGTTCTCTGCATTTCCAAAGTTGGTTAAAAGCCGAAATACAAAGTGAACAAAAGTTACAGGGCATCAAATTGAAGCAACTAGTTACCAAAAGAAAACTAACCCAAAACTGGTGAACGAGTATCCCGCGTAAACACGGTTACAAAGAAGAAATATAAGGTTATACACCCAAAGTACAAATGGAAAGTATTTTGTTCGTCCAAGTATCTGTATTACATCAATTCGTGGAAGAAGATGGAGGTCATTACATAAGTTGGCCACTTGGAACGGGTATACATAGGTCAAACAAATGTAATGAAAGACTTGTACCCAACTAAAAAAAATAAAATGGGCACGAGAAAAAGAACGTTGCTTCCATTTCCCTTATATGTACCAAGGTAAATCTGCAAGACCACATGTTCACGTATTTCAACCAACTCTCTCAATGAAGACAGATACAGATGAGAAAATAGATTATCAATTAGTTATGATTGAATGAATGTAGTGCTAAGACGAACAATTACTATGTTACTCTTAATAACTCATTTGACCCTCAAAAGTCAGACGTGTATCTACATAATAAATCATGTTGTGTTGCAGTTTCTTCTCTAGTTAAGCATCCGATTCCTGCTCACAAAAACAGAAAAAAGTTCACTCACTTTATTCAAATCCTGTAACAGAATCCAGCATAACAGATGAATGTTGTGATTTTCATAATGGCACGAACGGTAACGGATGGACATGGATGGTTCTTTACCTTTGTGCCAACATAGAATGTTACAAGCAAGCCAAAAAGAGTAGGTAGTCCTGAAAAGGTAACAAAAACTTGTCAACTCCACATAGCAGTATTTGTCGGATGATTAGAAGAACAGAATAGAAGGCAGAGAAACCTTGGGCCTGAAGGAAAACAAACTTTAGCCAGTTTATGCCTGATGGTCCAATGACGAAGCCTACAAGGTTAGCGACCTGCCAAATAAAAAAATTGTATTATTTCTATATATTTCTTGGAAGCTATCATATAAAAATTAGTAGATCACCTGAAAAGAAGTTGCTGCCGATTTCACAAGCAATTCAGGAATAAAAAATATGCATGTCAACCATGCCCATGAAAGAAGTTTCCTGTACATAGCATAAACAATTAGACGTGGAGTAGGAAAAGCATATACATTGAGGAATAATCATGAAGTGAAATTGGTAAAAAGTTAAATATACCATTCAAGATCATGCCATATGGCAACAAATGTGAAGACAACCCACACATTTAACAGCTTCTTTCGAGATCCCCCAAGGGGAATGTTGATCGACGGCAGTGTTCGGGGGCGGCCGGGCGGGGGTCCTCCCTGTTGCTCGGTGGGCGAAAGTCGACGAGAGGGAGAGAGCAGTAAGGAGACGACGGGCTAGGGTCTTAAATAAAGGGTTTTATGCTTGAAATAACAAGAAACCAGCAACAATTAATAAATGATCTTTATTAACACCAACAAATGTTCCGTTACAGCATTCAATTCAATCTATCACCATCTTGTCTTCTAACAAAAGAAAACGGTTTTTTCCGGAGCTCCAATTTATTATTAAATTAAAATTAATAAATGATCTTTATTATTGTATTTACCTAAAATAATTTAAATATATATTTTGTATACCATTAACTTATATCAAAAACCTAAAATTTAAAACTACTGATAATAGAATAAATTTTAATGTATAATCCTTGAATTAAAATAAATAATTTTATAAGTTAGTTAAAATAAAATTTTAATAAAATAATAATCTTTTTTTCATATTTGGGAAAAAAAAAATTATTTTCAAACTTATAGAAATATAAGGAATTATTATCATTTTTAAACTTTGAACAATGAAAAAATTAAAAATATAATATAAACATATATATCTATATCTACATCTTATAAAAGAAAAACGTTGTGTTATTTGGAATTATTATCATTTTTAAAACCTTGAACAATGAATTATTATCATTTTTCTCCAGTTATAGTTAATATCGAAGTTCACATTCTTATATTATAATCAATTATTTTTATCCAACTTTATAATGATTTAAAGCACAATAAAAATATGACGAATAAACGTTGTGTTACTTGGTTTGATCATGCATATCACAAACTTGAAACAAGTTCATATGTTTAAGATCAACCATGTATAAAATGAATATGAAAAAAGACTGAAAATTTCATATTTTCTGCTGAATTTAGTGTCATATTTACATTAAATTATAACAATTATGTTGGAAATGCTTGAATAAGACTTATGTCTTTTCATTCTAACTTTAAATCAATTGATTACATAAAGATTAATTGAAGCTACGGGTGAACTTTTGAACTTTCAAATTGTGAATTTTTTTTAGGGTTATTATCGAAAAAATCATCCCAACTTTTATGATTTTTTCGGTTTAACCACTCAATTTTTTTTCCAACCGATCAAAACACTAATCTTTTCGTTTTTTATTGTTTTGACCATTTTACCTGTTATCACAGGTGATTTGGTGACGTGTCAATTATGTGACCTTTTTATCATTGAAAAAACCACTCGAACTTCCAAGATTTTTTTGATTTGACCACCATCCTCTTAAACTAAAATTTAAAACTCCGAGAACCGATAATTCAATGTAATCAAATATATCTTTTCATATTTTTATCAATAACAGTAATATATTGAATTAAAATCAATTCATTTTTATTTTTAAGTTTTTTCAAGATTTTATAAACACCAAAAATAAACTCAATTTAAGTTTCAAAATTGCTTATGAAATTTTATAATAAAATTTTAATTTTTAATTTGCTATTATTATTTATTTTTAAAAAAATTATTTAATTATATTATTACTATCGTTAGTGAGTACTATTTAATTTATAAAATTTATTTATTTACGATCATTTAAAACATTTAAACCCTAACAAACTTGATGAACACTACAAAACCTTAGAAAATCAAATTGATTAGAATCTGTTTGGATTAACACAATGATAAAGAAGAACCGATGAAGTAGAAGATGATGATAAGAAAGAAGCAGAAGAAATCAATGAAACATTGTTGTTGATAAAAGCAAAATAATGATGAAAAAAGAGAGAATCAGTTTTCTTGAAATTAATATTTATTTTAATAATTTGATGTTATGAGTAATATAATAATAGAAATTACAAAAATCTGAACATCAATTAAATTAGAGATTAGATCACGAAAAAGTAATAGAGTGGTTAAAGAAAAAGAATTATGAAAGTTCGAATGGTTTTTTTTATAAAAATTATATTTCATAACAACAATTGACCGGTCAAAAAGGTTACCGGTCAAAAATGAATGGCTAAACCAATAAACTTGAAAGTATAGTGATTAAACTAATAGAAAATAAAAAAATGTAGTGATTTGATCGGTTGGGAAAAAAACTGAATAAACCGAAAAAGTCATATAAGTTCGGATGGTTTATTCGATAATAACCCTTTTTTTAATCAATATTACTATCACTATCATCGTCACACCACCCTGAATTGAGACGCTACGATGGTGTAGAGGAGATCGGAACAACCATCAGACTTGGCATCAAATTGAAGTCTTCGAAGATGGAGATGGGCAGATGGCATCAAGGCTGGTTTTCGTGACTGGAGGTAATGAAATTGAAAGACAAATAATGTTAGGAATGTCGCATAAAAGAAATGGGTAATGAGTTGTTTAAATAAAGACAGTTGAATCGTGTTGAGAAGATGAAGCTAATTGAGGAGGCTTTGAATTTTGGGTTATTTAAAAAAAAGTGAAGGTAATCGGTGGTTACCATTTATTAGGTAATGATTTGAATTTATTGAGTAATTAAATTAAGTACAATGTTTTTTTATAAAAAGATTTGACAGTCTGATGCTATTTTAGAATAAAAATTAAGTTGAATGCTATAATAAAAAAAACATGTTGTTGATTAGTTGTTATATTGAGCATAAAACCCAAAAATAAAAACGAAGGTCATTTGTATCTAACATTTTACTTCATACGTAAAATTTTCACATAAATATATTATTCTATTTTTAGTACAATTTTTATTAACTTTATATTTTTAACCCCTTGTAATAAAAGTAGAATAATAAAAATGGTTAATATTGATAAAACTCTATCAATTTTTTTTTTTAATTTTAGGAGTAAGTTTAAATTTTTTTATTATTATTGTTTAAGTTTCTACACTTTTTTTTGTTTTATTCAAAAAATTTTGGCGTGTTTGACCGCATAACAAACAAGCATCCTTAACTTTTTCACTTGATTAATGTTAGAATCATATTTCTATATTTTAGTGATTAAGTCTCTAAAATTTTGTTTTATCAGTTGCGTTTATCGGTTAATCCTATATTTGGTTGTTATTTTATTATACATAACCCGTTTAAATCCCTGGATACCCTGATTACTTTAATAGCAACATGCTATTTATATTGTATATATATTATATATAAAAGATGAATAATTTTATCTATTTATATATTATACACAAAAATTATTACGTATAATTTAAAAACTTATTTATTTACATATAATTTAATGAGATAATGTTTTTTTCGTTATCATTTGATAGGTATTACAAATTTAATTTAATATTAGTACTGAAATATTAACATACATGGACGTTTTAGGTGTAAATTATGAACCACATGATTAAATTTCATATCATTGATTTATAAATGGGTTACTCGATTCCCCGAGGGTTTCCCCGCGTACCCGATGGGGATCCCCGTTTAGTCCCCACGGTTTATACGTGGACGTAATTTACATTCTCCGCCCCGAACCCGCCCCGTTGCCATCCCTACGCCTAAGTCATATAATTTTAACGTATGTTGTTATTGTTATATATGCGAACAAACAAAAATGCATGCAAAATAACAAAACTTCACAAGTTGGAGCACAAAAATTAGGGGTAAAGCCATACAATAGCAACCTAGTTTTGAAAATATATCGATATGGTACGTCTACTTTTTTAATTGTCTATATGGTACGTGTACTTTAATTTTCTATATCGATATGGTCATTTTACATAACAGAGCCCGGTTTTTACATACGAAACAGGGTTCCAATGGTGTGAAAAAACAGGGGTCTATTACAAATATGGTCATATCGGTATGAAAAATTGAAGTACATGTACCATATCGTTATTTAAAAAAGTAGACGTACCATATTGATAAATTTTCAAAAGTAGGTTACTATTGTATGCCTTTACCCCTAAAAATTATTCACAAGTTGGATTGATTGAGTAAATAAATTAATTTGTTGTCAGCAAATCGATCATGCATATATGTCACCGGCCACTATAAACTAAAGCTATCAATCGATGATGAAATTAGCAAGAAATCTTATATTATTTTGGTAATAAAAGTGTTATGAAATTTTTTACGTCCAGAAATAATTATTAAATTTTATTTTTTATCAGAAAAAAAATATTAATTTATCGTACATTGTTCAATTTTTTAGAGTGTAAAAGGAACACAAAATTCAAGTTTAGCTTATTAGTTCGTCACACTGCTAATTTTTTTTAATTAAATTAAATTTTAATTTTTCTTGACTTGTAAATATCCGTATCAACTTTATGGTTTAAAATTATTTTTTATGTTACCGTTATTGATAATTTGTCTATTATAAATTTATTTATTCATCAAATTAACGTAAACTATATATGGTGCTTATTAATCTTGCGTGTGCATATATATATGTATATATGTAAAATTTAATATCAAAAACTGTAGTTTGTTTTGTAGATTATAAAATACATGTACGTCATATTTTACACTAAAATTAAGAATATTCATGGAAGCTTGCGTATGTAATTAACAAATTACATCATATATTCATAAATACAAGTTATCATTATGTTTCAAAATTCACCCCAGGGCGGTCCCGAGTAATCTTATGTCCAATGCGAAAGAGAAGAAAATTATCTTTTTAAAAAGTTCAAAAATACAACATTCTATATTTTAAATGCTTTTAACCAAGATAAAAATATAATGTCTTTTTAAAAATACAACACACTATTTTTTAAAGAGTTTGGTTATTTATTGAGCTAAAAACTAAAAAAATACATGTGTAGACAGTAGACCTAATATATTACTTATTGCAATGCATAAATGATGCCCTTTCATGGTTGATGCCCTGGGTGGTAGTCCAAGCGGCCATTCCTTCAGGGCCGGCCCTGTTTACACCCACATTTTGATCGATCTATTCACGGGAGTATAAAAATAATTAAATCATGCTAATTATAGATGCAAGAAAAAAATTATAACTAAAAACATAGAAATAAGAAAACTCGATGTTGAACATATTTATGTTAGTTTACACTTATTAGGTGTGAACTACTTGACTGTCCAAGTCATTAGGAGTGGAGTTTTAAACGGTCATTTTGTTTACAATTTTAATTGGGCTAAGTATGGTCATATAAGACCTTGATGACATTTAATGTTACGTTATCGCTAGGATAATTTTAGGACTTTTAATTAGATGCTAATTTTTTCAGAAACATATATAACTGCATGCTAAAATTGAAAAAGAAAACAAAAAGGTATGATAGTTTCTCTAAATTTAACAATAATCCTTTTGGGGTGACAATTCTGGTCAATTCAAGCAAACATGTCGAACGAGTCGATAACCAAAAGACAAACACTTAACATATTTTTTAATTTTTTCAAAAAACAATTTGTTTAATACATCATTTTCTAAAATTATATTTTTTTTAAAAATATGTTCTACCTTAGTTTTTACTACGGGTCATTTTGATCACTCCGCACGTTTGGTCGAAAATTGTCACCCCTACAAAATATATTGTAAGTGATAATTTGGATATAATTTGTTTTGGCATATTTTCTCAAGCAAATTTACCATCGATTGTCCTAAATTTTTATAAACGTACATCTGGTTTATTTAATATCATAAAATAATAACATGTCTTTTTTTTTTTTTAATACTTTGGTGACTTTTTTTTACATTTTAATCAGGTTCGGGGAAACCCGCCACATCCCCCATTTAACTTAATCAGGTTCGGAGAAACCCGCCTCGTTTAAATCGGTTTTCAGTTTTTCCCGTCGGGTTTGGTTTTTTTTTTTTCCATCCCTACTTCATGTGTAGTGAATATTATTAACTTGGTTTGAAGAAATGAATAAAGAGGAATAAAACAATTGAACGTGTAGTAGGAAAGAGTTGAATAAATATACCATTCAATATCATATGATTTCATTCAATGAAAAACCTCTATGCATCGGAGAATCTTAGATAACCACAATGCATCGTAAGAAAAATACATAGTGCATCACACAAGAAAATTTTGCATAACACAGGAGATTATGTATCACATGGAAGAATTGTGTTTCATACAAGTGGATTATGCATCAAACGAAGGGTTATGCATCACACGAGAGAATTTGGTACAAAACAATCCCCTCATGTGATGCATAATCCCCTGAATGATTATATGTTCAATAAATTCATATGGGAGGTTATGCATCACATGCATTATGGTTCCCCAATGTTTTTCGATAACACTTGGTTCTTCATTGAACCTCACTCGCTCACTCTCTCTTTCACGCATTTCAAGTGAATGAAATCATTATCACATAAATGTACGTTGACATATATGCAATTTATGTAAGTGTACGTTCACATCATTTTTAAGGAGTTTGGAGATGTGAATATATGTGAAATTTAGATATCATCTTTATATTGCTAATTAAAACATGTTTATAAAAAAAATTAAAAGAAACATTTTAGAGGTGGTACCTTCTGATACATCGCATAATGAGTGGTACCGTCACGAGCCATATTCTATATGTATATATATATACACACACATACACATTAAATGATTTAAAAAAAAAGGAGGTAGTTGTTTGATAGGATCGAAATCAGGAATGAACGCAAGGGTAGGTGACTGCCTGACTAGTAAGTGTATCATGGACATTCAGCCCATTTAGTGAAAAAATGCCATCAGTGTAATGATTACTGAAACCATTGCATTGTTCCATTAGAACTTCGAAGCCCAATTAATAAGGCCCATTTGATTTAAGAAAATATCCATATTCAATTTCAAATGCGACCAGCGATTCTCCCTTAAATTGGTAAATGCCGATTTCTTTTCCTCGCAAATATCAAATGTTTGAATCTCTATTTCCCTATTCTTTTACTTTCTGCCTACACATTGGGTTTAAATCTATAAAGTATTGCCATACTAGTTTAACCATTTAGTTCTTTATCGATAATCATTTAGTTTTGTAATAAATTAATCTTAAATATCTTTTTTTATTGATTTTCTATAAAATTATAGTTTACTATTACTCATGTTATATTAAATAAGACTAAAATTTAATGTTGTATTATCTTTTGACTGATGATAAAAAAACTAAACAACAAATGAAAAAAATAAATAAAGGAAATAAAAAGCCCACATGTATAGAAGAGATTTTAAATGTTTTTAGCGTTGAAATCATGATATTCCCATACGCATACAAAGTGTTTGACATATCGTTTATAACTATATTAAAATAAAACAAATTATTATTAACAAAAAAACTGACACTCGTGTATAATATTTTTTAAAAGCTATAGTAGCAATGAATAATTTACATTAAATTATTTAAAATAAAGTCATTTACTGATAGATTGCAGTGCTGATTACTGATTACTGAATTAATAAGTCTGAACTTTTGTATGTTGATTCTGTGTTAATTTGCTTCAAATAAATAGCATTTTATATTGTTATCCAACTAAACTTCAACATCAAAAAAGCCAAAACATATATTTGTTTCAAAAACTAAACAACTATTATTGAATGAGCAAAACTTTTGTCGTTTTTGTCACTTCACCCATCCCACATAACAAACATAATCATGTATAACGCAAAACCAAACACCCTCTTTAGTGGATGAAGTTTTAACAAATCTATATGCTATAATAAAAAAAACATTTATCATCACATGTCATTCTATTAGTGTATTATTTTTTTCTCCTTTTTCTCTTAATTTAAAACTATACAATAATAAATTTAATTACATAAACAATAAATAATACTCTTTCGATCCCAATTGAAAGGTCCATGTTCTTATATATCTATACTATTAAAAGAGTAACTATACTCATTTCTGGTGAAGCCACGTGTGGTCACCATGAATCGACACGTGACAGTTATAGAATTTAAAAGAATAAATAAATTTAAATCAAATCTATCCAAATCTAATATAATCCACTTTTAAATTCAAATCAAAGCAAATCAAACAAAATCTAATACTCTACTAACTTATTAATTAAATCTATCCAAATATAATATAATCCAATTTTAATTCAAATCAAATCAAATCAAACAAAATCTAATAATCTACTAACTTATTAATTATTATAATATAATATAATAAAAGTTTAAAAATATATATATAAGAAAATAATTACTATTCATATATATTTAGAAATATACAAAATTAATAGGTCATAATAAATAATAATATCACCTTATATACTTTTGTTTAAAAAAAATAATATTTATATCTTTATCTTTTTATTTATTATATTTTATATATATTAAAAATATCCGCGTAATACGCGTATAATAAACTAGTTTTCTAGTAAACCACATGGTGAAATTATTTTATTCTTTGGATTAAAAGGTACAAATGCTGATGTGTATTAAACTATTAATTTCTTTGGTTGCTACTTGCTATCGTTCATAATGAATAAAATATTCACAAAGGATTTCATGGGGGAGTCTAAACGGACCACAAATGATCTCAATGGACCTCATATTTCTATTTTTAAATATAATAATTACACAATAATTTTATGTTTTTAATGATTTATTATCTTTTTTAATGATGGACACTATTTTTAAACATAATTATTATGCAAAGGTCTCCAAAAAGTAGGATCCGATTTCATTCTGTACGTGTGAACATATATGGGCGTGCGTGCCCACGCATGGGATTGTGTAAAATAACAAATTTCATTAAAGCCGTAAAAACTTGCATAACGAGGCAAGGCATGCGTAATTCAAAAATCATAGCTATGATGCGATATTATTTTTGCATCACGTGATGCATAATTATTAGTATTATGAAAATTTTAAGAATGAAATAATTGAATGTTAAAGATTTGTCTTGTGCTATAAGATTATACCATTTTACAATTATTTATGATTTTTACGTAAACCTTGTCATGTTAAAAACCAAGGTCCAAACCAAAACTGAAACTTTCGGTTTGGATTTTAGCTTTTTTAGGTTTTGTAATTTATTCTTTTATTTTTTGTTCATAAACCCAATTGTATATTTGTAAGTATAACAACAATTAATTTAATTACTACTTAAATTGAAAAAGAAAAAAAAAGTTCTATGCTTAAAAAACAACACAAACAAATAAAACCGTTTATTAAAAAAGAAAAAGAATTAAAAGTCAATAATGTAAATTGGTCCCTGTGGTTTGTCCATTGTTGCTGGTTTGATCCTTTAAGATCAAAAATTACTCCGTTGGTCCTTATGATTGTATTTTTGTTTCATGGAAGGTCCTTTTCATAAACGGCCGTTATGTATGCAGGTTAGTGAAAGGGTAATTTAGTCTTTTACCTACTCTCTCTCCTCACCCTTCTTTCTATTAAATAACCTAGCCTATTTTTTTTTTTAACCAAGCTCTTCCGTTCAATCAAGTTATGCAACTTACAGGCATACAAGCAATCATAGATCAAATCGGGACATCGACCAAGATCCATTTGATCGACATCCACATTAGGAGCGGCGTACAATGGACCGCTATGATGCAAGCATTGGAAGAACGAAAGTCAGAAATCGAGCTTTTGAAATTAACCGCATTCACAACATCCTTCGATGTATAACAAGTAGGTGAAGCCGGAAGAAGATTGGAGAGTTTCGCTACGGTATTGAGTTTGCCCTTCTTCTTTAAGGTACTCGTGTTACCGGACATTACAGAGGTAAAAGAAGAACAATTGGAGGTTCAAGATGGGGAAGCCGTTGCAGTCTATTGTCAAATGATACTAAGAACGATGATCTCGAGGCCCAGGAATTTAGAAATTTTGATGAGAACAATCCGAACAATCAAACCCTTGATCGTTGTTGTGGCTGAGGTCGAGGCTAACCATAACTCAACTTCTTTTGTGAACCGGTTTACGGAAACAATGTTCTTCTATGTGGCGTTTTTCGATTGCCTGGAAGCGTGTATGAGCTGTGATAATGCTCATAGGGCCATAGTAGAAGGTGTTCATTTTGCGAGTGGGATGGAAAACATCGTTGCGGACGAAGGGGATGAGCGAATGAGTAGAAGCGTAAACATGAAAACATGTCTCTTTTAACACATCAATTTCTGCAAAAAAAAAAAAAAAAAAAAAAAATACAAGTTCCTTGAAATCAACTGCTGTTCCATGATTCAGATCACAAATGAAGAAATAGGCTAGGTTATTTAATAGAAAGAAGGGTGAGGAGAGAGAGTAGGTAAAAGACTAAATTACCCTTTCACTAACCTGCATACTTAACGGCCGTTTATGAAAAGGACCTTCCATGAAATAAAAATACAATCATAAGGACCAACGGAGTAATTTTTGATCTTAAAGGACCAAACCAGCAACAATGGACAAACCACAGGGACCAAATCAGTAATTTTCTCTTAAATTAATAAAGTTTTAATATTTATAATTTCAGTTTAGTTTGAAGTCTTTCGATTTTTGTGTCTGACGAAACCGAACCAAAATTTTCGGATTTTGTAAAATCCATTGTTCAATCGAAGAAACGGTACGGTTTGGATTATATTATTTAGTTTATGTGAACTAGTGATATTAATTAATTATGTTTTAAAGTGAACTTATATATAGACTATAGTGTCCTTTTCTGCTTGGTAAAAATAATCAAAGAGAAAAAAAATATAGAAAATTAATGATTTTTTAGATCGTGAAATTTATTATGTTTTAAAGTGAACTTATATATAGACTATAGTGTCGTTGTAAGCCTATCTGTGAAGCGCATGATCTAACACTGTGCTTGGTAAAAATAATCAAAGAGAAAAAAAATAGAAAATCAATGATTTTTTAGATCGTAAAATTTAAAAATACAATAATTATATGGTTGTTGTAATAATTTTCCTTAAATTTAGCTTCAGCTTAATTCTTAATCATTGATAGTGAATTGAAAAAATTAAAGTAATACCTATACATTGATACAACTTGAAAATTTACGTAGAGATTTTACATATACAATTCAAGTCTGTTAACTAATAATTTGTCTTCGTTTATTTTTTTTCGATCCCATGTACCAAACACAACCTAATATCATTGATTATTGTCTCCCGTCATAACAAACCCTGCACGTAGAGGTGTACAAAAAATCCGGTTATTCGATTTTGATCAGAAACCGGTTACACCAAAACCGGTTTTTTTTTAATAACAGGACCGGATTTTATCTGAACTGGTTTTTTTATCGGATTTAGTTTTTTTTTTGGGTAAACCAGATTTTTTACCGGATAATTATCCGGTTACAAAAAAAAAGGGTAAAAAATCGATTTTTTTATACATTGAATTTATATATTTATAATCAGATATAATATAAACATATTTGATTGGAGTAAAACTATATTTGTTTGGAGTTTTATTATCTTAATTATAATTATAAGTTTATAATATATATAAGTTGTAAATGTATAAATTATAATGTGTAATTTATAAAATAATTTAAAAAGCCCAATGTTATTAAAAATAAAAGCCCAAATGAAATATTTATCAAATAGATGATAAAAAAATGGTCAACCCGAAAGTGAAAGTCTAAAAGAGTAAAAGTAAAAAAAAAAATCGGATTTTTTATAACCGGTTTTTTATATCCGAAACCGGTTACATAGTTACATTTTATTGGGTCAAAAGCCGGCTAAAATTCGAACATGTTATTAAATAAACCGGATCGCCTCTACCAGCACGTTCAATAAATTTTCAGGCAAGCCCATAACTTCAATATTTGACTTAAAACGATTTTCAGGTATATGTATAAATTTTGACATCTTCTAATGCCCACAATTTACATATCTAGCGTATTTATGTCGCATAATCCTCCCAGTTCAATTCAGCAAAAGACCTTCAAAGAAATCATTACTGAAATGAAAACATTGGGCACCCATAAAAACCTAAATCAGGAAATAAACAAGATTTGCATACAAAGATTCAGACTTTTAAAACATTCAAAGTGGTAGTCGTAGAAGAATCAGGTCTACAATCCCTTGATCGATCCAAACCAAAATGATCCTACACAGATCCAACAAGATGACTATCATAGGAGGAGAACTATGGCTACTTTAAACACAATTCATCCATGTATTTAGATTATAGTTACCGTATACTCAGGTCTCAGAGTACGATTCTTTGAAACTTTTAACAAACAACAAATCAGGAACTAAATCGAGCAGAAATATGAGTAAAGATTACCAGCTTTAAGACTGTTGAGAGGGGTGTAATGCTATGGATAATTAGGGGAAAAAAGGTCTCAGATGTACATGATATATGTTAACGCCATGAACATAAAAAAGATTTGGCAGAATTCGTATTCACATTATACAATCAGTATAAATCTGTCTTTTCAATGTCTCGTAAACCTGAATGCCCTCAGGATGACGATTTACTTTGTGTTTAATGAATTGTTTTTCTGAACAAGCAAGAATGGTGCTCAATGCCATACTGTTAGTCGTTCTTTGTTCTCGTAGCCATTTATACATGGTACACCGGAGTTTAACCTTCTCGATGGAGTAAGATAATGAAGACGGATACTCAGCAACAGAAGACATCGGATAGCCTAAATCCTTCACAAGAAAATCAATCTTCTGTTCAAGAACCTCTTTTGTCTGGTTAAGTACTTGAGGCGATGATTTCAGCATTTCCACCACCTTTTTTCTGTCAAAACCAGCATTCACCAAACAATCAAACCGTTCTTGTAGTTCCACTGCTCTCCCACGAAACCTCTTGAGGGCTCGTTTCATCTCGCTCGAGTTTTCAACAAATCCCATGTCCAACAAGAACTTCGTCTTCTCTGTGGTACAGTTTCTCGACGATGGAAGTGGTGTCACCTTCACTCCAATTGCCAGATTCATTAGTTCCTCCGGGTTATGCATGATGATTTCACAAAGCCGTTTTTTCCCGGAATTCAAGCAATTTAATGCAGTTTTCACACTCTTTAAGGAGCACGAGCCAAGTAAATGTGGATGTGAACAAAAAAGCTTTGCAATGTTCTCCCCATCCATTTCAATCGCCAAGAGGAAATAATATGAACGCCTCAGATGCGAATCGCATTCCTGGACTTTGATATCAGGAAACCGCAAAAACATGGATAGTATATCATTCTTCGAGGCCCCAAATTTAAGTAAGAAACCAATAATCAAAGTGGCCGTTCTTCCTGAATTATTCAATAAAACAGTAGGATGTTTATGCATTAATCTTCCTAAATCCTCCTTGTCACAGCCTAATTTCTTAAATAAACACAAAAGCTCAAACATATGTTTCCAATTGTAAGAATCTTCCTCTGATAAATGCTCCATAAACCAACCTTTCACAACCCCTGCCGTCCTTAATTCCATTATAACATTAAGAACATCGTGAATTCCATCCCCATTCAAAATAGCCGGACATGAACTCACGATCATAATAACAGTTGATTGATCAAGAAGCCTATCCTGAAGATCTTGTAGCCGTGACAACAAAACACCATCATTATATCTAAACACTTCTTTAGCTTCCTTGTAAATCTTTCCAATTTTATTGGGAGCAAAACCGTATTGACAAAATACATGATAATTCTCTAGCAACACATTATCATCACTTAAAAACATCAAATTACGAGGCAAAAAGGTTGAAAATTCACAAGGTTCCAAACCCATGCTCTCGAAAAAGGGCTCGAATTCGTTGATAGGATGGTACCGCAAGAATCGGGAAACCGATTGCCCAACACTCTCTTTATTTTCAACCCCTTTTAACAACTTTCCAAGAAACCTTGGTGAATTTCGACTAATATTTTCAGCATCCATAAACTGTAAACTTCTAGTGGAATGCAAGTAATCTAATAAGGCATCTTGAGCTTCTTTACACGCTACAGGAGACCATAAATTGGTATTTCCATCATCTGTAAATAACAAATTTTGACCATTTTTGTTCTTACTTGCTGTTTTTGTTCCGTAAAACCTAGGGTTTTGGGTACCATGGCATGACCCATTTGGGCGAATTGCTTTTGGACACAAATCAACCAATGCCCATCTGATAAAAGATGATTTATTGAGATTCTTGGTATGATACATGAATAGTTTAAACAAATTTTGACAATATATTGATAAATGTGAGCTTCAAGAGAAAGGTAAAATGTTTAACTACGTATACGCAACTGAAGAGGTTAAGGAGATGAGTGTTTTTTTACCTTGTAATTCAAATGGTTTTTGTCAGTTGGAGAGAGCTCTGATTGTCGCCATTTTTCTGATTTTATGGAGATTGGAAGCCCATTAGAGAGGCTCTGAACGAGGGTTTATGGGTTCTGCGATACCCCTGCAAATGACTTTTTGTATGTATTTCCCCCTAATCCTTTAGCTTTAAGGAAAGACATATAGGCCATTGTAGTATAAGAAATTCCATAAATCTCCCTATTGTTTTTTTCCCTTTCTATTGAATGGAAGTATGGAACATAGCCCCACTTTCATCACTCTTCTAATTAAATTGTTTCCCCAATTCATCTGCTTATTATATGAATATTTTTTAATATATTATTATCCATACAATCTCTGAAAGATAAAAATAAAAATATTATTTTTAAACAAAAACATACAATGATGATATTATTATTTATCATTACCTATTAATTTTCTATAATTTTAAATATATGAATAGTAATATTTTTTATATTCTTTTAAACTTTTGTTATAAGGTAAATCATAAATTTTGTTCTTATGGTTTTACTATAAATTACGGATTGAGTCTTTTAACATTAAAATTTATCCATTAGCAACCTTCAAATTCATCAAGATTTTCATATTTTTCCGTTTATTTTCTATCGGATGACATCAGCATCCATTCTTCACTATCTCAAATTATGGTGTCCGGTAATCAATTTTGTACAATTATATATATATTTAACATTTGCCTATAAGACCCCTTTTGATCTATTTGCGAGGGATATGTTATGAAAAAAAAATGGATTTAAAATATATATACATGATGTTTTGTATTTGTTTATACATAGTTAATGTTAATCATGGCATGCTTAGTTTTATAATATGCTTAGTCTTACTAAGAATTTGTGACTTTTCTAAACTAGTTTGTTGTTAACTGAAAATTATATATAGCATAGAGAGAAATCAACCAGAACTAAACTTATGTTTGTTCGCAGTTCAGATTTTATTATATTGAAATGTTAATGAGTTGATGGATTTTGGTCTTTTCGGGATGAACTTGATTAACATAGAAGTGATCTAGATGAGAAGATAGAATATCGAACTTGATAAAATATACTAGAACCAAATTGTTACATATTTCTGCTGCCTTACACCAAACTACAAACCTAACTACAATCTCAATATCATTAGAACAACATAGTTAAGAACACAAACAAATTGATGGGATGTAAAGCCTATGACTATTAAACTATAAAAATGGACGACCATGGGTTCCTTCCTTCAAACTATTTGTGTAATAATAATGTTAGGCCCATTGAGTCCATTGGGCTTTTAGGGTTTATATATATATTAGGGTTTCAAGCTCTATGTATAGGGCTATTGTTATTTCTGTATTCACTACATTTTACTCTCAAGTTTGCATTATAATAAAGGTTAATCATTCGGTCATATCTATTTTTATATATACAAACTCTTAAAAAGTTCTTAATATAGTAGGGGTTCCTTAGCGACATGAAATGAATATTTTTCAACTAATATAGATGATAAGAAATTGGAATAAACATTTTTCAACTGATATATGTAATTGGAGTTTATTAAATTTGTTGATTCTAATTTCTTTTTAATTTTAACTCAAGTTTTAGAATATTTTAAAAAGAGTAATTTATTAAAACACGATGGAGACAAAACAAGAGGGTAACACTTCGAATTTTACAAAGATTGTTAAAATGGACTTACATACATGAAACACAGAACTTCTGATACACACTAAATATAAAAAAAATTACAAATAGTATATACTGTTATATAGGAAAATTATATAGATAGCCTTAATTAACTAAGTCTAATATACAATAATTATCAATATCTAATTGATACTAGAAATTGTAAAAATTCTAAAAATTAACGAGTCTTTATTTAATATTAAAATGAAACATTGTTAAAATGAGTCTTTTGATATTTAATAAGATCTAAAATTAACTCTGTGTATTTAATTAATATTTCAAATAAGACATTGCTAAAGTGTGTGTTTTTATATTTTATGCAGTCTAATAAATAGTAATCATTGATATTTAATTAATATTTGAAATGACTCAACGTACCATGTTCATATACGAACCCTTGTATTTGTGTAAATGTAAGATACATTCTAGAAGTTTATGCATTTGATTTTAAGATTTATATAATTGAAAAAAATTATGCATTTGATGAAAATTTGGTCCATATGATAAAATTTATATATTTGATGTTTAAATTTATGCATCTAATATACAATTTAATGAATTTAATTTTTATATGCAAATTTAGTATAAGATTATAATATTTATTTTTAAGGGCAATAAAAATTTTATTTTTAAATTTGAACATTTGATGTATATATTTGGTAGTGATTCTCATGAAATTAATGGAGCGTTTGGTTCACAGATATTTTTTTTCGTTGGGATTGTTTTCTGTCAAAAGATTTGCATTATGCAGCATTTTTATTTGTCATGATTTTGGCAAAAAATCTGCATTATTAAAATTTTTTTTTGCTAATCTAAAGAATGTAAGGTAACTGAGATTGAAATTCTACGGAGAAGACTGAGTTTTTAAATAACAAAGAATGAAAATATTTAAGAAATTTGAAGATTTTAAATCATTACTGAAATTTGTAAACCAAACACAAAGTTTAAATGCAAATACAAGTGAATCTCAGAATTTTTTACGAACAAAACACCTCGTAAGTGTCTTACAAAATCCAACTGTGCTTTATTAGACGGTTATATGGATAGTTAATAATTCATGATTGTTTCGAAGTAAATGATAAGTTAAGAAAAAAAAATTGTGCATTTATAAACCGATATGATTAAATATATATTGGTCTGGTATTCAATCATGATTGTAAAGAAAAACAAATTCTCAATGTATATTGTTTGGTCCACTTATAGTGACAATTAATTCTTTTAGATTTGGTTGAGCAAAACAATTTAAAAAGAAAAAAAAAGCCCAAATGTAAGTTTGGTTCATGATTCCGTACGTATTCTGGATCCGAACACGTACCATATAGTCTTGGTCTTGATTCCAGATAGCCACGTACGTACTGGTTCGTTTTGTATCATTATATTATACGCCTTTTAAATGTTGCTATAATCATGAACAAATTTAAAAGAAAAATTAGTTATAATCAATCATCTTATTTGAAATTAAATATTATATCAACCAAGAAAAATAATAGCATACGAAGATTAAAAAAAAACAAAAAACAAAAAAATTTGATCCAAAAGTCAGCTTTATGCGGGTTACAGTGAGGATCAAGCTCCACCCCAACCCGAGACCTCAACCAATGGGAACCCCTCCCACCAATGGCGGTGGCCACTTGATCTAAATCAAGTGGTTATAGAAAACATCAGTTATTTAATCCAACAATAACAATATACTTGTAATAAGAGAGTAATTTGCTAATCGAATTGAACTTTCTAATTTTTTATAATTAAGATATTAAAAAGAAGTTTAATTAGTTAGTTGAGCATTGCTAAAGTTTCTATTTGGATGAACTTTAATGTCCAACTTATTAGACTTCTTATTGGACTATTAATTAATAATGTAATGTATAGACATTAGGGTTTAATGAATTAATGATAACCTATTTCTCATTCTATATAGATCCAAATACCCAAAACAATCCTAATATCCTTATCCATCAATCAATAATTTGATTGTTCAGTCTAGAATACTAAAACATTGGATGTGAAAGACTTTTACAACCCTGTTTGTTAGTCATTAGGATTTCACATAATGTAGACAGTATCAATATATTCATATATCACCTAACTTAGGGTCATCTTAATTGTTTAACAATATGGTTGACCTAGTTTTATTATTCAGGTAATTCTAAGTTTCTAACACCACACACAGACAGATATAGATATAAGATTTTTTTAGAATATTTAATTCGTTTTAAACAATCATAAAATTGCTTTGAATCCTATGATTCTTGTTGCAGATATTACCGAACACTTTTATCAACTTATGAATTTTGTTAAATCATATGAATTTTGTTGAATCCTTTTTAATTTGTCGAGTTTTATGAATCTTGTTGCATCCTATGAATTTTGTTACAAACATTATTATGAGCCTTTTGAATGCTATAAATCTTTTAAATTATATGAATATTGTTGCAAACATTAATTTGTTGGTATATATGAATGCTTATATGTATTTTGTTATTTGTTTACGATGTTTGCAACGGATCTCACAAATATATGGCTGGTTTTCCCATTCAAGATAAAGTTGTAGTTTGGTTTGTGATGATATAAAAAATTTGTTCATGAAAGCAGTTTGTTGTATGTCAATGTAGATCAAATACGTACCATATGTATTCAATTAAAATGGTAAGTAACAAATTAAGATACTTTCTTAAGGATGGTCAAACTTGCAAGACACGAATTCAAAGAACCGAAATAAAGTGTGTGCGTGCATAATACATGATATCAACATACTCAAAAACCTAGAAAGGACAATAATTATACACACAATATATTCGCAACTTGCACGTCTCTCTCTCACAGGACCGACCCTGGGCCCGGTGCACATGAGCCACCGCCCAGGGCCCAATTCAGGATAAGAGGCCCAAAAAAATTATACGTTAATATAGCTCAGCTGTCCAGTATTAGATTATATGTTTTTTTGCGTGATAAAAGACATAAACAATGTGTTGGTTCAGCTAGTAGTCATTTTATCTTGGAATCCTAATGGGGTGGGATCGATACCCATTGTGTGCATTTTTATTTTAATTTATTTATATCACATCACTACCACTTGGATTTTCATCTACAAATATCTTCTATTTGCTTTATATCAATATATTATTCATCAAATTCAATATTTATAATTTTGATTTTTAATGAGTTTGATTTTTTATTTTTGTTTAACACGTGGTTTATATTATTTATTATACGACTATTAAAAATACTAATGAGATATGTATTTATGTTTGAGGATGTTATTTATTTTTGAAACATATGTTTACTATTCATATTATGAATTATTTAAAATTAAAAATTTTTTTTCTCAATTTACTAATAAAATAATAATTTAATATTGTATGCAATTTTTGCCCAATTTATATACGATGTTAATATTAAATTTTTTTGCGGCTTTTTAGGGAAGCACCGTAAAACCATTACGCAATGACAGACTGAGAAGTTTTTTAAGAGATGATATTGATAATGGTGTAACAAAATCAATATTATTAAATTGTAAGTTTTTATACGAATTTTGCTTATATATTAGAGGGTCCTTTTTTAAATATATGTCTCGGGTCTCAATAATAATAGGACTGACACTGCTCTCTCTCTCTCTCTCTCTCTCTCTCTCTCTTTATATATATATATATATATATATATATATATATATATATATATATATATATATATATATATATATATATATATATATATATATATAGATTGGGGTTCGATTGAGAACTTTTGTGCATCGAGACACCATTGAGAACTTTTGTGCATCAGACTATCTACCAAGGATGCACAAAGGGCATTTAGGGAATATTAAATGTATGGAAATTATTTTTGAATTTAAATGTTTTTAAGATTATTAATAGCTAAATTTGGTATGAAAATCATCATTAACTTCTTTCCTAAAACCACTCCCTCTCTCTCTCTCTCTCTCTCTCTCTCTCTCTCTCTCTCCTCTCTCTTAGCCCCCTCTTGATTTTGGAAGAGATGAACGATATGCATGATTTATGTTTGTATGAACGATTCATGTTTGTATTTGATGCATTTTGATTTTGGAAGAGATGAACGATATGCATGATTTATTTTTGGAAGAGATGAACGATATGCATGAAGAGATGAACGATATGCATGTATTTTGATGTATTTTGAATTTGTATTATTTTTGTTAATTTTGGAAGTGTAATAATTAAATAAGGATTGCATAATTCCTGTTTTACCCCTCCGCGAATTTCATTATGTGCACTTGATGCATAAAACTTTCTATTTAATTACCCTTTTGCCATTTGATCTAACCCACACATTCTTTTCATCCAAGGGCCAATGGAGGTTCTTTTGTGCACAGTTCTCAATGGAACCTCCCTATATATATATATATATATATATATATATATATATATATATATATATATATATATATATATATATATATATATATATATATATATATATATATATATCATCCATTAGATCAAAGAATTGTATGGATTAGATTAAATGACAAAAGGGTAAATAATTGGACAATTTTATGCATCTTGTGCATTACAAAAAAACATGGAAGGGCATTTTGGGTATTGTGCATACCTCATTAAATTTAATATTTTAACAAATAACTAAATAATAAATGTTAAAATAAATTCAATTGATCACTTCCAAATTTAACAAAAGGCACACAAATTTAAAAAGAATGATGGAGATATTGATACATTTCATATTAATCGTTCAATTTGTGATGCATATCGATTTTATCTATACAAAATCTATACAATTCGTGATGCATCACTGTTAATCATCATCTTCATATTCATCGTTTATCATCATCGTTAATCATCTTCGTATTCATCGTTTATCATCATCGTTCATCTATGCATAGTGTTCATCATGGTGCATCGTTGTTAATCATCAACATCATTGTTCCAATTGATGCATCAACGTGTTCATCATCATCTTATTCGTTCATCGTGTTCTTCGTGTTTCATCGTATTGTTCATCATCGGTTGCATCTCTTGTTCATCATGTTCATCATCACCGCGGTGGCGGTAGTGATTGGCGGGGTTCCTCGATGCATACAGTGGAGAGAGAGAGAGAGAGATACGGTGGAGAGGTGGTTACAACAAAGATGGTGGTGGTGGTGGTGGTGTGGTGGATACGGTGGGGAGAGAGAAAGAGAGAGAGAGAGAGAGAGAGAGAGAGAGAGAGAAATAAAGAATGAGAGAGATATGAGGAGGTGGTTACTTTTTTGAATATTTAATCCTTATTTAATTCTAATACACCTATTATAATTAATTTCATATATTTAATTTTACACATTCAATATTCCAGGAATACCCTTAGTGCACCCTAATTTGATTATTTGGTGCACAAAAGTTCCTAGAGGTGCCTCGGTGCATAAAAGTTCTTAATTGAACCTCAATCTATATATATATTATATATATATAACGCGAGAAATTTGATGCATCACGCGGGATTTTGATGCATCACGCGAGAAATTTGATGCATCACGCGAGAAATTTGATGCATCACGCGGGGAATTTGATGCATTTGTGGTGGTGCAGTGCGGTTTTCACAAGTTTTCCGGTGCATGATGGTTTTCCATTGAACCTCCCTCATATAAGTATATATATAGCTATATTATAATATATATATATATATATATATATATATATATATATATATATATATATATTTAAAAATACTAATTTCACACGTGGGTGGGTTAATTATATAGTTGTAGATGACTTATACGATTAGTATGTAGTTATGGAAATTAATTCATCACTCTTAATTTTACTTGGTGTATATATTCATTTCATGATCTAACAATATATATATAAATATATAGGGTAGGGTAGGGTAATGTAAGGTAGATCGATGTATACAATGATTGCATGTGTTTTTTTTTTTAATTTAAAAAGTGAAATGAGATTTTACCTTTTTGTTGTTCAATTATTAACTAGCTAGCTTGTTGAATTGAAGTACCATATATATAATGCAACTGCATGCAGTCATGCTTTCATCATACTTAGCTAGTTTTACATGCATAAGAAATTAAAAGACGCAAATATATCTTATTGTATGTATGTATATATTGCATGTCATGCATATATCGTTGCTAATCAAAACTCGTCACCTTCTTTTGTCATCCATGTTACCCTCTTCTCATATATACCATTCACATCAGATTGCGTCTCGATCTCTTACTTTAATCATATCATATCATATCCCTCTTTTTTCCTTGATTTATTTCGCAATTTAACTACATCCAAAACAACCCCGCCCCGCCCTGCCCACCTCTCATGTTCAGTTTATAACATGTATGCATGGCCGCTCTAAAACCCGAATTACAAATTTCTTGGATTTCAATGCCACTCGATGCATAGGCTTTGCAAAAGGATTTACATTATTTTACCTTTAATATACCGTTAATTATGTGATTCACCATAATTACGGTCTTTATAATATAGTTATTTATCTTTCAGATGATATATATATTGTTTTGGTAATGCCCAATTCGAACTAATTAATGTCTTTAATTATTAGAATAAGTTATAATCATTCACACAAGTTAATTAAATAAAATCTTTAACTTAATGGTTATGCTTAATTATCGTCTTTATATATAAAATCCAATATACAATCTAAATGGAAGGTCAAGATTATTTTTATATATTTTTATCGATCAACATGTATAATAAATTTTTATAAAATAAAATAAATATGGAGTAAAATAATTGTTAAGATCGATCCACAAAGGATGGTTTAGGTTGATTGAACGTACGGTGTGGGAAATGAAGTTGTAATAAAGTAATGGGTGATGTCTATCCATATCATGATCTCCCTTTTTTCTGATTTTTAAGTTGTACCAATCTTTACCTACGTACGTTAATACATGTACGTGTGCAAATGCAATGTTTTGTATAATTAAGAATATATTAATTGTTGATAATATTAATTAAAAGTTATACCTGATGGATCGATCAATAAATAATATTTCAATAAATTTGGTTGATAAAAACAATAAATATAAACTAGATATGTATATAATATTTCTTTTATATATTTTTCGTAGGTGTCACTTGAGTTTTTAATATTTAAAGCCCGATATTGAATTTAACTCAATTGATTCCTTAGCCAATTAAACTTCCTGGTCAGGTTATTTAACTTAATGAATATCGAAAAGACACGTGAAGTTCTTCACTATATCCACCTCAAAACATGCAATTAAAACACAATCACTTTGATTATTGAAGTTATATGATTAAGACTAATCCAAGTTACACAAGATGGTTCATCTCAATGTAACTTCACTTGTAAAGTCATAAACTTGAAAAACCATAACAACTTCTTTTTACCGGTTCCGGTTTCAAGAAACGATTAAATGGTATAACAATTAGTCAAAATAAATATTCAAAACAAAAGGCTTTCGCCACAAATTGAATTGACTATCTATTGAATATTAATGAAATCCCAAGTTTTACTAAACAAATGTGACCAAATAAACCAATGAAATCAAGAGAATGATTGAATCCAATAACGTTATCATCTAAACTATCATCTAAGTAAATGCAAAAGAAAATCACCCCATGGTTAGGGTTACCATCATCTCAATCACAACACTAACAAAAGAATCCATGAAAGATACCAAACCAATGTTAGAATGATGAATGGAGAAGTCGGATTCGTAAGATTCTTCAACTGTTCTTCACAAAAAGCATCTCTTGATGCTTGGAATCGTGTTTCCCCCTTTGCGTTGCTCTCCTCCTTCCTTTCTTTCCAAGCCGTCGTCTCTTCCTTCAAAAGCTAGGGGTTTTCCCCCCTTAATTTCCCCCCTACTTTCCTTTATTGGCGTGCGCTCAAGGTTTGATTTCCATGGCCATGTTTTCCATTAAGCAGTAGCGCTTTTATCTTCAAATCCATGGCCATGGATTGTCTTTCATATGCAACAGTGAGCGTTCTCTTCAAATCCATGGCTTGTCTAAATTCCATGGCCATGGAATGTTCTTCTTTGTATCCAATAGCTTGATAGTTTATCAATAAATCTTGACATTGCATCTTTCGTTTTACTTGATTTGCAAATGTCCGCTACAGACCTTCAGAAATAAAGTTATTTCATTTCAGTATCAAATTCGAAAGTTTAGCTATCAAAACACACTTAAATGAGGAAGAAATGCCAAGAAAAATATGTATAAAATCAACAATATCACTCCCATGGCTGCATACTCCTTTTGAATACTTGAGGGATATGAGTAAACTTGCTGCGGATAGAAGCCAGGGCCAGTTGGTTGATCTCACCAATGTGGGCTTCTGTGATAATGAGCTTTTTGAGTATGTTTCTGATAGGTATGAAGCCTTATTGTTACCTCTGCTTTATGCATTTGTTCTTATATTTTATCAAAGCCAATATTTTTGGGCATTAGTCGAATGACTTTTTGACAATATTACTTATCTTTTTATATTTACAAACTGAGTATGTGGTCTTATAATTTGTTTTTTTTTTTGAGAAAATGTGTCAGGTATTTAGTTATGATAATATTGCATTGAAGATCTGGTTTTAGTTAGATAAAGTTAGATAATATATATCATCTAAGTTCAATTTTGTTTCTTTAGCAGATCCAAACAACTAAGACATCTTGAAATTGCATGGTGTGATGGTATAACATGTCAAAGCTGGACTAAAGCTTTAAAGAAATTTTCATTATTAGAAGAACTCAACATTTGCTCACAGAAATTTCTTTACGTGTTTCAAAGATAAGTTGGTGTGGTAAAGGATCATGGCAAAGATAGTTTTAGGAATCAAGATAGCAACTAATGTCCACTAACTGTTGTTTTTGCTTCAAGATAGTTTTGGGAACGAATAAATTATTATCCGTTCTAAAGATTGTTTTAGGTAATTTTGCTTCCACTCTTACCGATCAATATAACCTCAACTTTGCTAAATCCCCAATTAAATAGGTATTTGTTTCTAAAATTGCTACAAAATCAAATAGACCTTTTTTGTTTCTTAATCTGCTACAAAATCCAAGAATTTTTTCAGCCATGACAAGGTATGTTGTTCTGCCAATCAATCAGATTAACTGATTTTTTAGGCTGGTAAGAAATCATGAGCTTCTTTAGATGAGGCGTATTGTGGATAAATTTGTTTTGGTTTTAAGACAAAATAACTTTGTTCACAATCGGTCTTTAGTTTTGGTTTTAAGACAAAATAACTTTGTTTTTCTTGTAGGTTCTGATGTTGGGTTCTATTTGGACAGGCTTCTTAAACTTATAGAATTATCTTTGCAAGGTATTCTTTTCAATTAATGTTTTCTTGCTTGGGTATGGGGATGGTTCGATTTAGTTGCATTTTATTTCCTTATATGATTGATACAACATTTTCTTGGATAACATGCAGCTTCTCTTCAAATCCCAACCTGGTGAGATGTTGACCAAATTATTTTGTAGCACCATAAGTTTGCAAGCATTTATTGCAGATTACTAACATAGCTGGAAGAATGCAAGGAGAAAACTCTAGATGATATTATTTCAGGTTGCAACCATATTTAAATTTATATGAATGTGTTCTTTAATATGGTTCATCACTATTCACATGACATGGAAACAAGAGTACTATTGAGCAACACACTATAGGTAGAGGAAGTCTACAAGTATGGCTAAATTATGTATATTCTTTTATCAAAAGATAAAGGAAGTCTACAAGTTTTCACAAGATGATCTTTTGATGGAGGATATCTTGATTATGGATACTCATGATAAACGGTTCAATTGGTTTGCTAAGTTGGTAGACTCTAAGGAAAAGTAAAATGTATGTCGCCGCTTTCTGCAGGTCTCTAAGGTTAAAAGGATTCGTCTTTGTTTATAAACATTGATTAATGGGAATCTCTTACCCAGTGAAGTCTCCTTAACATGGTAAATATTCATCATTTTGAAGTGTGAATAAAATGAGGTTGCAATCGTTTTGCTTGGGAATCTGTAAAACTTAATATGTACTACATAGTTGCAATTTTTTCTAGTCACTATGTTTTTATAATGTTCTATAGTTATGTCCATGTGTTTCTTTCCATTATAGCATGCTACTAATGTTACTTTCGTCTATTTTTGTAGCAAAAACTATATATCTTCATATATGGAATACCATGAGTCAAACAATATAAGCAACATTTTGCAAATGAAGACTAAGACATTTTTGTAAATATACAAGTTTGATTTGGTACCTTGAGGTAGCTTTCTACCCACTCAATATGGTTGATAGAAAATTATTCTAGTTGTTAGGTGCTATTCTGAGAATAAAAAGTGGTTAATTCATTGATGTTGCTGATTTTTCTCTCAATTTTTTTGTTTATAATTAATGCTGGTGATGTTCAGCTATAGAAGTAAGTTACTTTAATCAAAACTTGTTGGATAATGAATGATTATCAGGTCAATCTGATTGATCAAATATGAAATGTGTGTGTTGCTTTGATGTTGAGACCTTATCCTGTCAAAGCAAGAAGATATGATTTAAACCATACTTGAATCACTCACTTATAATTCTGAGAGTTCCAACTTCAAGTGTTAGATTTGCAGGTTTATTCATTCAGTTTAGTAGATGTTGAAAGGAATTATTTGTCTATCGATAGGCAGTATTCTAGGTTATTTACTTCATAATTGTCCAAGGTATGCTATGATTCTGCATCTACTGATTTTTTTTCTGAATATTCGACATTAACTCGAGTGCTAAATTGTTGTAGGTGATTGTTAATGGGTCAAGGGAGAATCTTAACATTCCTTTGAATGTCTGTGTTAGGTATGTTGCCATTGTTTGTCTTCTTTCCTTATTTTCTATTGCTTTTTTTCCTTTACAATATCTTTTGCTTATGCATGTGTTTGTAGTGTGCCTGTCACTATTATTGCTTATATTCACCTTTAAATATCTTTTGTTTACGCACGAGTTGCCATCAAAATTCCAAATTGAGAATCAAAACAAGTTTACAACTTAATTTAAACCCACATGTCTTCAGCTTGTGCTTAATTGTTGATTCTAGCAAGTGTTTTTGTTTAAATTGGAAATCAATTCAAAGACCAAGAGACTTAGTCTCAGTCCCTTGAATAGGTTGTTGTTGTCCAAGAACTTAAGGGGGGGGGGGGGGGGGGGTTAGACCCTGAATCTTGGCGTATAGGGCCTTAACATGATTTAAACTATTTGTTGCTTGATCAAATTACCTTTTATACGCCTATGATCCTTGTGTTTCTGTAATAAAACAGTAACGTGTGTGCTTATGTGCAACTGTGAGTCCGATACTCATATATGAGGCTCCCGAGAATATATCTCAACGTTGTGAGTGTGTTTGTGTTCATACATTACCAAACCTACTCCATTAATCCTTTTTATCTGTAATATTATATTTAAGTTTCGATGTTGGAGTCCAAGTCTTGACCCCGTGATATCTAAGTCTCTGGCTGTGCATTTTAACAACAGAAATCGAACAGCAGCAACAAGTAGCGAGTGAGTGTGTCCATATATGTGTTGTATGTTTGATTTCACTCCAATGATCCCTCAACCTCCTTCCGTTCTGTTATGAAATTAAATATATACAAACTAGGATGCTATGTGTGTGTATTCGTGATGACCCCAAGAATATATCTCGGGGTGAAGGGTGAGAGTTGGATAGAAGTTAAGGGGTAAAGGGGATGGATATGGGGATCAATCTTTGATTCATCTATGCATTCATGTGTGTGCGGTTGAGAGTTGAGACCTTGACCCCGAGACTATATTTCGGGGTGTTTATCCTATTAAAACGTAAACAAAATTAGCTGCATAAATACATATATGCAGAATGTATCTTGTGTGACGTGTTTAAGTTGTTTCATTTCAATTTGGGTGAGTCATGGTGGGTCTTTCAATTAGAACAACAACAACAATATGCATATATATAGATTTGTGTTGTGTGATCAAACAAAAGCAATAGCAAAATCAACTAGCTACAATATGAATACATGTGTGTGTTTCAAGTTTATAACAACAACAAAAAGTGAAGTGTGGGTTTATGTGCAGCATGTATATATATATGTAAGTGTGTGTTGTAATGTGTCTCTATGTTAAAACAAAAACACTAACAGAGATAACATGTATGCATGTGAGTGTAACATCCGTAAAATTTATCGAGCAAATATTAGGTAATAATTACAATGTATTGGATTATATATGAAACGATAATAATTATAATAATTATAATAAGGGGCTAAGTATGTATTTACGATAGATGAGTGGGTTATATGTAAAAATATGATAGATAAAGGGTTAAAACTGTAACTACGCATTTAATGCATGTAAAGATGAATTGAAATTGAATTGTCGGTAAAAGCATCGTGTATGCTTAAAATTCACTGGTTGTCAAATTTTCAAGCCTATAAATAGAACTCACTTCAAACGAATAAAAATTACACCAATACTCATAAATATCACTATTAAACAAAGAGTCATATTTTGAGTAATTTTTTATCTCTTTCTTATGACTTTCTTATCACCGTTTCTGGACTATAGTAAGTTTTTAATCACTTTCACTTTGAGCCTATTATTCTATTCATTATGATGGATCTTTTTATTTGACTCTATGATAATTATAAGATAACTTGTTATGATTCAGTAATTTTATGATACTCGAAATATGATAATCTTTGTAAATAATTTAATGTTACATTATTAGAATATGTATCATAGTTGTTGGTATGACTTCGTGAATATCATCGTAATGATACAGGTAATATTATAAAAATGATATATAGTCTTTTGAGACCGCAACAAAATGACGCTAAGATGGCGAAGCCTTTTGAGATGGCACGAATGATACTTCTCTGTGATTTATCTGGATAATAATATACTAGTAATTTTATAATGAAGAAGATGAAAAGATTTTATGAAATTAATAGTATTTATTTTCATCCACAAACATACTCATGTATTCGAGTATGAAACGGAAAAATCAATATTCACTGTATCATGATTTCTTCACAACCTTGAGTTGCAAACGGCTGTATTATTTAAATTATTACAAAAAATATATTTTTACAAAAAGTTATTTTTATAAAGTTTCTTACCTATAATAATGTATTTTAAAACATATCACTCCACCCCAGGTGTTTAGTACTTGCTGGGTGTTGTCACTCACCTCTACTTTTTTACACTTAGGTACTTAGGCAGGAACCTCTAATAGCAAAGGAAAAGAGAAAGTTTATGATTAAGCTGTAAATGTTATAATTTTTGTATTATGTATTTCCATTCAATAAGTTGTACAACAACACTATTGAATAATAATAGTTATTATGTTATTTTACCACGAGTCGATCCATTGTATGATAAATTTGACTCCGCCCGACATACCATGCTATATGAGGTATTATTATAGTATGGAAAGTGAGGGGTGTCACAACGAGTGATTCATGTTCACAAGCAGCAGTAGCATGTATATAGTCAAAAATTTCGAACCCAATAATTTTAAAGTTCAGACTCTTTGTTTTCTCCTTATCTCTTATATCTTATAACCTTTGAGTTTACATAATGTCTAAGTTTTTATTTGGTTTTATATGTTGTTTATAGATTAAAGAAATATCAAATATAATACATTAAATAGTTAGATGGTTAGTTAAATTAATTGTTTACTTGTTTAACACTAAGTTAAAGTATATGATTAGTTTTGTCATTTGTGTTATTATTGTTGATATATTCACATAATATGTTTACTTTGTTTTCTCTCATCTAGAAGTTAGCAAAATCTGAATATTTGAATGGAAATGTTTATAGTATTATCCCAGAAGCAATTAAGTTCAGAGATATTCAATGTGCTAATGGTTATTCGTTTTACTTTATTTCATTAAAGTTGAAGATTTTTTTCGTATTTGATAAGTTGTAATAAATGTATTGTTATTATTTGATATTTGAGCTACATTTCATGAATGATGTTTGTTTATTATTTCTTTCAGGCAAATGAAAAATTATGCTTTGGAACATCTACGTGAGAACCTTTGTAATTCTTGATGTAGTTGTAACAGATAATAAGATCTTTATTCTGTGTAGCAAATTGTAGTTTCTTAATCATGATTATGTAGCATGATTTATTTTCTTAATCATGATTATGTTGTTGTAGTAGGTGACAGGATTTTTACTCACTCACTCTGGACAATGTCGTTGTTCAAAAACAGATCATTAACATTTCTATTCAACTTATCCATCAAAATAATTTCTTCATTATATTTGTCTTCCTTGTGTATCTATACTAATCATTAATTGTATTGGAGTGATGGGTTATCCTTTGAAGTGGTGATTTTATTAATAGATGGATTTAATCTATACATATTTGAGGTGTGATATTTTTTATTTATTAGGCCTTCAATCCATTCATGTTAATATTTTGGTGATTCTTTGCTGCCAACGTTTATAATATATCCTGCAGTGTCTTTAAATAAGAAACACTAAACACCCATGATTTTAAAATTGTTTTCCGATTGTTATTTTTTGTGGTACGATGTTATGGTATTAGCAGATTTAATGATTCCATTATGCTATTAGTTGCATGTCTTATCTATTTTCTAAGATTAGGCATAATCATTTAGTTGCATCTCTTATCTATTTGATAAACTCATTTACCAACAACAACTATGTCTAATATCTTAGAAATATGCATGAGCTGGAGATTTTATAACGGTCAATCAGTCTCCACAGCTTAACATGAACTTGATCAAGATGTTTACTAATGATCCAAAAGTGTGTTTTAAAGAATATTTTTAATCAAAATTGCTCGTCCAAGTTAATTCACATGCTCAAAAACTTCAACTTATACTTACAAAATAAATTAGGCAAAAAGAATAACAACAAAAACCCATCTGAATTGGAGTGATGTTGTTTGAACGAACATAAAACCAAACACAAACATTTGTCGTTGACGCCGCTTTGCGCGGGTAAACTACTTGTGTGTGTGTGTGTGTGTATGTAATATGTTTCGCGAGAGTACCATTCATCATGTAGCGCACTAGAAGGTACCATCTTTTCTTCTTTTTTTTAGACCACTACGATACATGTAATACTGCATTTCTACGTGTAATATCGTGTACTCTACATATGTAGTTGAAACTATTAAACATGTAACTGAAACTATTACACATGTAATGGAAACAATTACACCTGTAATAGGTCTATCACACATATAACAGGAACTATTACACATGTAATAGGACAATTACACATGTAATAAAAACAATTACACATGTAATAGGACAATTACACATGTAATAAAAACAATTACACTTGTAATAGGTACAATTACACATGTAATATATATTATTACACATGTAGTATGAACTATTACACATGTAATGATAACTACTATACATGAATATAGTAATTGTTACAAATGTATATATTTAACTATTACATAGATATAGCTTTTTAAAAACCTAGATTTGGAACAAACATTCATCAATACTTTGAAATTAAAAAAATTATGTAAGAACCTTAAAAAATATACATGTTTAAACTTCAAGAACACTAAGAATACAAATACATTCAAATTTAATTAAGAAAATCAAACACAAAATATTGAATCAAAATACAAACTTGACAACAATATTTTCACATCAACTTCTTTACATATAATATAAAATTATTACGCATGTAATAAAGCTATTTTACATAGAATGTATAACTATTATGCATGTAATATATAACTATTAAACATGTAATATATGACTATTACACATGTAATAAAAGTGCAGATCTAATATTTTAAAAAAACCTATATCTGGAATATGAACATTTATTAGGTTTGAAAATTACAAAAATCATCAAAGAACTTTCAAAACACACAAAATCGATCTTTGTGATGATTGAAAAGAACACGAACTGTCATTAATGAACATTCATTAATGTTTCTGTAACATCCTCATATTTAATATAATATTTAAACTACTAGTTATACACTAAACCGATAATTGAGTGATTTGTTTATGTTAATCGATATGTAAGAATTTATTTTTATAATCATTTAAAGAGAATATGTATATTAACGTCAATTTACGAAGCTATAAATAGATAAACTGGATGTGTGTGTGTGTTTGTCTATATATATATATATATATATATATATATATATATATATATATATATATATATATATATATATATATATATATATATATATATATATATATATATATACATATATATATATATATATATATATATATATATATATATATATATATATATATATATATATATATATATATATATATATATAACATATATATATATATATTATATATATATATATACATACATATATATACATACATATATATATATACATATATATATATACACATATATATATATACACATATATATATATATACATATATATATATATATACATATATATATATATATACATATATATATATATACATATATATATATATATATACATATATATATATATACATATATATATATATATTCGAACCAGTTTAACTCGTACCTTGTTATAATACCCTCATAATAAAGGTACTAATTCAATCTATTAATTTTCCAAATGAATTGTGTTATTTCAATATCAACAATCAAACCAATAAGAACAAGAAGTTTAATCACAAATGACCGAATGATTATATTGAAGGTTGAGAGAAGTACATATGTTCTTGCTTGCACTGAAATCAAGGTTATGACCTAGCCGTACAATTTTTTTACAAAGTTCGTGCAAAAGTGTACTTCTACAGTACCCTAACTTCTATTTATATATACACACAAAGTATTGAGTAATTACAAAGTACACCCTGGACTATTACATTCATAAACATAGAAGATTAAACGCAACATTCTCCCCATTTTATGAATTGTAATCAGTCTTCAGTCTTTTAAGCCCAGTTTCATCTTAAAGCTTCTGATGCTTCTTCGGCTTCTCAGTCTTGATTCAATCTTTGACACAAAGTCAACAACCATTCTTCTATTAACTGGACTTACGCCACCACCTTTCAAACACCACATCACATCATGATCAAGAACTCCTTTCAGAGTTGTCATCACCTTCTGAAGAGTACCATCAGAATACTTATTCAGTTCAATCATTCACATGGCTCTTTTCTTTTGATTATTGTCCTTGTAAATAACAACCGAATGTTAATCAAGAACCACTTGATACTCTTTTAGCTTCTCAACATTTATTTGATATGTCTGTTTGGCGTAGTGATATTTACACTTCTCATTCCTCTTTCAACCCCAATCTGTATGTCTTGAATTGACATTAAGACCTGTGCATGAAATGAAATATGGCTTTAAGAGCAAACCGACAGTTCTCTTCTCTTTTATTCCAGCATAATTCATCAAAAAGATTTTCAACATCAACGAGATTAACCTTGAACAGATCAGCTTCACTGAATTGATAAATCTTCCCATCAGCTCTCGTCACCGTGAATGTAGGATAGAAGATATTGACAAAACGATTTTTGTCAATTCTGTTGAGCTCATCTATCCTATGTTCAATTCTCACATCTTGTAATGGTTGAGATTTATTTTGTAGAAAATGTGCATAGTTAACCAGATTTGGCATGTTTGACTCAATTACTCTAAAAAGCTTCACAAACAAACACGGAGTATACTTTTAGCTTATTTGACAATTTCAGCTTCTTAACTTTCTTCTTTAGATTGACCTCTTCAACATTCAGAAGGCTCAGCATGTCATTATTTTCTTTTTGGACAACTTCTTGTACTGCATATCTTAATTGATGTTGTCTTTTAGATTCATCTGTCAGAATATAGATTTGAAAGAATTTATCCATTAAATCAACTTCCTTCAATCCTTGTAGTGATTCTGGCACCATGCCACTTATTGGAAATGGATCTTCTTCCTCTTTCACAGTTACCGTCACCGCAGGCTTTTCAACCGTTGGTGTTGGTATATCATATCTTAGAATCTCCTCTACTAGCTCCTCTTCATCAACTATCTTTTCAACTCTAGCAGACCTCTCGGAGAATTCAAATACTTCCTGCTCAGGCACATTAATCTCCTTTTCAGCTCCTTCAATTCTCAACACCTCACTTTCTTCATCCTTATCAGAATCATCATATTCCTCAAAATTATATATACCAGATTGTATACTCAAAGGAATTGAAACATCTTCATAAAGAATCAATTCCTTTTCACTTTGAGCATCAACCAGATTATCTTTAGAGCTTCCAACTTCTCCTGCACCTCCTCCTTCAGTCTCTTTACTTTCAAAAACAACCATCTGCAACTCAGATTCACCAAGCTTCCTCCTCTTCTCCCCATCATGAGGAGCATCATTGGAGTCATCATGGTCCTCATGTTTCCTCTTAGACCCTGAAGCTTGTGACTTGCAAGTTTGTTCCAGAATAAAAAATCGTTCAGATAATGAGCCCAAAGCACTAACAACGGAATTTTCTAAACCCGTCATCCGCTCATTCATAACATTAAACTGCTTTACACAGTAATATGTTAACTCGTTATTAGAGATCTGATTTTCTTCCTCTTCAACTTCAGCAGTAGCCTTGTCTTTCAGTAATCTTTGAATATGTAGCATCTGGCTCATCGTTTCTGCATACGGTGTGCTCATCTGATTCGTAACACCATAAATTAGTTCAGTCAATCTTGTTTCAGTAATGAAGGGTAACACACTAACACCTGGGTCACTCAGACCTCCAGTTGTCACGACAGTTGAACTTGTGAAAGTACATCTGCGTGGCCTACGCTCAGAGTTGGCATTGATGTGACTGTGGCAGGACTTCCAACTACTTTATGTGAGGGAGCAAAAATGCTTCCGACACAATAGTTGTTGAGACAGAGACACGAAGTCCTTCTGTACTTGTTTCAACGAATGAAACTGACTCAAGTTTCCTAGAGTGTATATGTTCTATGACTGGTGCATGAAGAAATGTACACTGAGGCAGAGGTGTACTGATTTCAATATCCATAGGATCCGAATGATCTCAGGAAAGATTTTGTGCAAAATCCTCGTGAAAAAGTGAAACATCTCCTTGTAACCCCATTTCTCTTCATCTCACTGACTTGATTGACAAACCTTAAGTATGTAGTCTCCAACAATTCCCCTTCTCTCGCTCTGAAATTTTCAAATGCCATTAAACTGTTCCTTGCTCTATTTGTAGCAGCTTTGTTTGAGCCCATCATCAGTTTGCACACCTCATCCCAAATGGATTTGGCTGTGGTGTTGTTTGTCAGGCTGATGTATATATCATTTGGGATTGAGAGAAGTAAGAATTTTTCCTTGCTTTCTTGTCACCTAACTTCCTTCTTTTCTGAGCTTCAGATAGATTAGCAGTTGTAACCTCTTCAGTTCTCTCAGGGACTGGAGGATTCCCATTTGGTACTGATGGAATTGTGACATAAAATCTTGCTAGTCCATCAGTCAGTGAGGTCAGCATCTCATCAGATAGATCATGAAAACTTATAAACTCGAGAAACCTCTCCCTCCATTGAACATAATCCCCTCTGTATAGAATTAGAGGTTTGGTCTCTGAACCCATGGCAAGAGCGTCCTTTGACATGTTTGATTGCTGATATTGAACTTCTAAGATTTTTTTCATGGACTTCTGAGTGAATTCTGATTGAACAACTGAATGAAACTCTAAGTGAATATGAACAAACTCGATGGATGAGTGAACAAACTCGATGAATGAATAAACAAACGCGATGAATGAATGATCAAACTTGATGAGTGAATGATCAAACTCGATGAGTGAATGATCAAACTCGATTAATGAAGTATCAAACTCGATTGATGAAGTATCAAACTCGAATGATACTATGAGTAAACTCGAATGACTAATGAGTCAACTCGAATGAATAAAGAATGAACTCGAATGAAAGATGTTTGAACTTGAAGACTTCTGATAAAAACTCGAATGAATTGTGAACAAACTCAAACAGTGAATTATTAAACTCTAATGACAAGTGATCAAACTCGAAAAAAATCGATCAAACTCGGTCAAAGCTGAGTTCAAACTCGATCACTTCTTTGTAAAACTCGGTCAATACTAAGAACTTAATGTTACCCGAGTTTTAACAGTTTTCAACAAATTCAAGTTCAACTTCAATCCTTTTCAACAAACAATCCACGAATTGATCTCAAAATAATATCAAAGGTTCGGTTTTCACTCAGAAACACTTTGTGAGAGAAAACTTTGTCTAATTTCAGATTAAAACTCCCACGGAAATCCGCCAATTTCTAGGACTTGCCGGTTATTATAGGCGATTTATTGAAAACTTCTCAAAGATAGCAGGTTCCCTAACGGAGCTGACTCGGAAAGATGTGAAGTATAACTAGGGTGAAGAGCAGGAAAAGGCGTTTCAACAGTTAAAACAAAGATTGTGTAGTGCACCAATTCTGTCCTTACCTGAAGGGACAGAAAATTTTGTGGTCTACTGTGATGCCTCACACAATGGATCAGGTTGTGTGCTCATGCAAAGGGATAAAGTCATCGCTTACGCATCACGGCAGCTCAAAATCCACGAGGTGAACTATACGACTCATGACTTGGAGCTCGGAGCAGTGGTGTTTGCCCTCAAGATATGGAGGCACTACCTGTACGGAACTAAGTGCACGGTGTTTACAGACCATAAAAGCCTTCAGCATATTCTGAATCAGAAAGAGTTAAATATGAGGCAACGTCGTTGGGTGGAGCTGCTTAGAAATTACGACTGCGAGATTCGTTATCATCCGGGTAAGGCGAATGTTGTAGCTGATGCCCTGAGCCGAAAGGAACGGATTAAACCTTCGAGAGTCCGAGCCTTGGTCATGACTATACAGTCAAACCTAAACTCTCAAGTCCGCGAGGCACAAGAAGAAGCAGTCAAGGAGGGTAATCTACTGGATGAAGCCTTGAGAGGAATGGATAAGCAGTTTGAAATCAATTTAGATGGATGTCGGTACTTCATGGGCAGAATTTGGCTACCAAAACTCGGAGGCGTGAGGAAGTTGGTCATGGATGAAGGGCACAAAACAAGATATGCTATTCACCCAGGGTCAGATAAGACGTATCACGACTTAAAGGGAATGTACTGGTGGCCAAACATGAAGGCTGACATTGCTACATATGTCAGCAAGTGCTTAACGTGTTTGAAAGTTAAGGCTGAACACCAGAAACCATCAGGATTGTTAGTTCAACCGGAAATACCCCAATGGAAATGAGAGAATACACCATGGACTTCATCACCAAGTTGCCAAAGACTTCTGGAGGTTATGGCACCATTTGGGTGATTGTGGATCGACTTACCAAGACCGCACACTTCTTGCCAATCAAGGAGACTGCTAAGATGGATAAGTTAACACGAATCTATCTTAAAGAAGTCGTCTCAAGGCATGGAGTGCCAGTATCAATTATATCAGACAGGGACAGCCGGTTCACATCAAGATTTTGGCAATCGTTGCAAAAGGCGTTGGGTACGCGCCTAGATATGAGCACAGCCAATCACCCATAGACGGATGGTCAGAGTGAAAGGACGATTCAGACTTTGGAAGATATGCTAAGGGCATGTGTTATCGACTTTGGCAAAAGTTGGGACAGGCACCTACCATTAGTCGAGTTTTCCTGTAACAATAGCTATCACTCGAGCATTAAGACCGCTCCATTCGAGGCACTCTACGAGCGAAAGTGTCGATCACCACTTTGCTGGGCTGAGGTAGGAGATAGCCAAATTACTGCACCTGAGATCATCCAGGAGACTACAGAAAAGATAGCCCAGATCTGTAACCGATTAAAGATCGCGCGGGATCGACAGAAAAGCTATGCAGATGTTCGACGGAAGGATTTGGAATTTCAAGAGGGAGATCAAGTAATGTTGAAAGTCTCGCCTTGGAAAGGCGTAATCCGTTTTGGGAAACGAGGAAAACTCAATCCTCGTTATATCGGACCATTCAAGATCACCAAAAGGATTGGTCCGGTAGCTTACCGACTCGATCTGCCCCCAGAGATTAGTAACGTTCATAATACCTTCCACATATCCAACCTTAAGAAGTGTCTGGCTGATGAATCACTCGTTATACCCATGGACGAGCTGGAACTAGATGACAAGTTGAACTTCATTGAACAACCTGTAGAAATAATGGACCGAGAAGTCAAGAAAGTAAAACACAGCCGGATCCCGATAATAAAAGTCAGATGGAACTCTGAACGAGGTCCTGAGTTTACATGGGAACGCGAAGATCGGTTCCGAGAAAAATACCATCATCTGTTCTCAAATACTCAAGCAGTGGAGAACACGAGCTAATTTCGGGACGAAATTCCCTTAACAGGGGAAGACTGTAACAGCCGTCATTAAACCAGGTTAGCAACTACGATCTAATCAGTATTTAATAGCCAATTATAACCTAATCAGTGGTCATTAGAAATTAATCAAAGTGATTAACAATGTTCATTAGAAAATTCAACTCAATTAGAATCAAATTCATCGGTGCGATGAATCGGGAAATCAATTAATCCGATCGATTTACGATATGAGGGATTAATTCAACTAAGTACATAATTAAATTATGATTAGTGACACTAATCATACACTAATACAATTACTTAACATTAATTATGCAGGACTAAAACAACTCATTAAAACAATGCATCCAAAAGTATTTATGAAATTACAAGAAAAGGGAAATACAAGAATACATTTCTAAATACGTTTATACAAAAAAAAATGAAAATACATGTAAAATACATGTATTGGCCGGCCCTATAGGGGGTGCTTTATAGAGGTTGACTTTAATAATTTATTACAAAAGTCATATTCACTTTAAACACCATCATTTTGTTTAAAAGTGCACACTACCTTTTCATCCCATGTTTTTCATCATTTGAAAGACCAAACTCTTTGCCTATAAATAAGACCACACTTTCCGCTTCTTTTCCACACTTCAAACATCAAAAATCCTCTCCTTTCTTCTCTCTAAAATCCGGCCACCACCCCAATTCAAAGCCAAAAAGTTTCAACTTTGCATTCTTTCAATATTTCAAGAGTTTTTGGTGCAAGTCTTGCAAGGATTTCAACTTCTACTCAAAATCATACTCCAAATACTTCAAAGTAAGTAAATACTAGCTTATTTCATCTTACATTTATGTTTATATAAGTATTGCATAATATATATAATCACCAACAACAACAAGTTTCATAAAAAACTCAAGTTTATAAATTTCTAGTTTTGTTTTTAAGTTGTTTTCTTCAAATGTGTTTATAAAAATATAAACACATCATATAAGTGTAAATATTATAAAAACAAGTGATATATATTATAACTTTTATACAAGTAGTCTTTGGATAAACAACAAGAATCACTAGTTATTTCAAGTTTATAAACTGCGAATTTTCGGCAGAAAATTTATATCGACTTTGAAAAATCATAACTAATTCATAACTTAACGAAATGAGTTGATTCTTGTCTCAAAAGTTAGATCTATGTCTTAACTATAGATCTGGAAGTTTTCATAATTTATTTTGGAGTTTAAGACCTCCAGAAATTATTTGGGAAACCGAAAGTTTGACAGCTCAAAAATGGCCAACGTAGGGTTTTCAACAAGCTTTTTCCCCAACCTAAACATCTCGAAAAATGGCCGTTCTTGACTTTAAAAATTCTTTGTATATAATAGTTTAATGTCCTAGAAAACCAAAGCCTAAAATGTTTTGGAGCTTGGTCAAAAACAGCCTCAAAGTAGGCCGAAAAACCTTCGAAAAAGCTGGAAAATTATATATATATAAACTTGACGTTTTAAGTGGGTTTTATTTATAAACTTGTAATGTTGGGTGATTTCAGACATATATATATATATATATATATATATATATATATATATATATATATATATATATATATATATATATATATATATATATATATATATATATATATATATATATATATATAGGGGTGGATTCAATGGAGAACCTTATGCATCGAAGAACCTTGAATAACCACAATGCATCGCTAGAAAAACTGAAATGCATCACGTAGAAATCGATGCATCACGCGGGAATTTGATACATCAAGTGGAAATAATGTAAAAATCGATGCATCACTCGAGAATTTGATGCATCACGTGGAAATAATGATGCATTACGGGGGAATTGTGATGCATTTGTAGTGGTGCATAGAGGTTCTTCAAGGTTCTTCGATGCATGGAGGTTCTCCATTGAACCCACTTCTATATATATATATATATATATATATATATATATATATATATATATATATATATATATATATATATATATATATATATATATATATATATAAACTTGACGTTTAAGTGGGTTTTAATTATAAACTTGTAATGTTGGGTAATTTAAGACACAAAAATCTATAAATACATATATTATCATATATTAGAGATATTAAGTCTCTATTATTATTTAGGGCTCTATTAAACTCACCCGGTGCATCATCCATCAACTTACGCTAAATAGCATTTTACGCTCGTTTTTGCCATCGCACTCACGGTGAGTCCTCATAGCCCCTATTTTCACATTGTTATGTTTTGGGGTTGAAATACATGCTTCGTTTTCATATGGACACGAAAACAACTTCATTTCTATTATGTATTACACATGTGGTTCCATCAGCCCTTATATCATGAACCGTTAATTGCATTTATTTGTAAGCGTGAATATATTGTGGATAGATCTATCGGGAGTCATGTCCCCCATTCGGGTTAGTTCGGTTCGGCTAACAGCGAATGCATATATATTTAACACACGGTATTACGTATGGGAATACTGCACAGGGCAAACTCATTTTTAATTAAGCTTCGGTTGCATGATGGTTTATATGTAATACATAACATGGAATTTATGATTTTATAAATTCAAACTTAACTGTTGTTGTCCATACAAGTCAGATTTACGTGTAAACCTATGAGCTCACCAACAATTTTTGTTGACGTATTTTAGCGTGTATTTTCAGGAAATTAAGGCAAGTGTGCCTTCAGACGTATTTTCTTTCAAGCTTCCGCATCTAAGGAGTCGCATGCATTTTCTAAACTATCGGAGATTTAGCTGCATTATTTTGAATACTTTAATTATGTACTTAAATCTCTGTATTGTGCGAACTTCTTTTTATCATATCAGATTATGTATAACCTTACTATATTTTAATGTTTTATCGATGTATTTTGAAAAAACGTCCATATAGTGGTCGTTCGTTATGATTATGGTTATGCTTCTGCGACGTCGCGCTTCGTTGCCAACCGGGGTAACGGGGTGTGACATCGGGCGCCGGTTGGAGTTGCATAGACTCGGTTCTAATCCGGCTGGCAATGACGGGTTAGCAGGCTATGCTCGCGACCTATGCAATTGAGTTGCACAGACTCGGTTCTAATCTGGCTGGCAACGGCAAGTTAACGGGGGATCCTCGTAGCCTATGCCATAGTGGGTTCTATTCCCACACCACTTTTATTAAAAATATTGCACATGTCTCTTTTATAACTATTTTCATTACTGATGCATGTTTGATGTTGCACTCCATATCGATCTAGTAACTCACTTAGCAAATTTTATTTTCTAACCCCTCACATTTCATGTATTACAAGAGAAGTAAGTAAAGGCAAGGTGATTGTCGGCTCTGGTCCTAGAGTTTAAACGGACCGTTTCTGAAGCCTTGTCTTTTGGTAAAGCTAGTTGCTTATACATTGTGAAATTTTGGGTAGTTTGTCTACTGACACGTTTTGATGTGTGTGCGTGTGTGTGTGTATATATATATATATATATGTATATGTATGTATGTATGTATGTATGTATAGACCCTTAAGGTCTTTTGGGTTCACTACTACAAAAATACCATTCTACCCCGGTTATTTTAGTAATAGACCCCGGTTCTTTAACCGGGGTAGAAAGGGGGGGAGGCAGTTGATATATGACATAGACCCCGGTTTTTTAACCGGGGTAGATAACTCTTTAACCCCGGTTTCTTAGTAAAGCAACCGGGTCTGAAAGTTTTTAACCCTCTATTTCTATGTATTTCAACCCAGGTTTATTAACAAAAAACCGGGGTAGAAAGTCTTTTTTTTTTAAAAAAAAAAATTTATTGTAGCACTGTTACTAATTCAAGAAGCTGTCAATAATTTTAAATGAAATGTTGCATAGCAACCGTAAATGAACCGTCATATGATAAATTAGAGTAAGATGACATAATTAAACAACAAATAAGTACACATATTTGTTAAACAACAACAATGATGCAAACTAGTCCTCAAATCAGAGTGAGATTTAAGAGATAAAATTATATCGAGTAGGATTTTGAGGGAGAAACCTGATCGAAAATGGAGGAGTCAGCTCGTGTGTGGGTCTCATTAGTCGTCGGAGTCTCGATGGTCTGTCGACACTTCTATAACTCGAGTTCATCCCCTGTTTCATGCGACATCGCAAAAACGACAACAATAATAAACCGGGGTTAAAAACCTTTTTAATTTAATTTACATTTCTTATCATTTCTCTAATTTGCTACTTTAATTTAATTAATTAACATTTCTCTAATTTGCTACTTTCTTGCAGGACTAACATTTTTGTTATGTAAATTTAATTAACATTTTGTATCATTTAGAAGCCTAAGAATAAATGGAAAACATAAAAGATCCAAGGGGCATACCCCTGTTATGGTGTAAATAAACACCAAGGCCCTATACAATACAAAATCCTAGTTGGAGGACAACTCTAGAACATCACAAACAACAAGAACAAATGCAACCTCACATGGAGAATGAGCAAACAAATGCCCTCAACCAAAATGAAACTAACACCTCAAAAAAGGTTCAGTTACGTCCTTACGTGCTAACACCATATCAGCATAAAATATGAATGGCTTAGTATCTAAAAAGCTAAAATGATGTTTTTTTCTTTAGTAGAACTACAGTGAATGAAAACACCAATCCATTCGTCAAGTACGGGAAAATATTGGTAATTCATGCTTCTATCTATTGCTAGAACTATTCTAATCAATTCTGTCCTAATGCCACACAAGTGGCCTCGTGCTCCTTCTCATGTGACACGACTCTCTTCTATTGATTTTTTTCTGCACTTTGCCTCCCAAACAAATAGATTTTGACTAAAAACATGACTAAGACGATGAGACGAATGAAGAAATACCTTTGTCGAACTTCTTGCCATTTGGATCAAGCTTGTCTTCAAACAGAGTTTCAACCATACTTCAGCAGCTATATGATTCACCTACAAAACAAAAACTTACTCCTTTAAAAATGATATAATTATCTGGCTGCCAAGATCATCAACTTTTGGATGTCTGCATTGAAAGTGAGTGATTAAGAATCTCAAACAAGTTGCAACAAATAGTGTTTCGATGTGCTTATGCTATATGAAATAATCACATAAGTTATGTGTTTGACTCTGAAAAATTCAGATTATTTCATATATATGCAGACACTCTTAAATAGTGGTAATCTATAAAATGAAAATTCAACAAACTATTTTCTATCATATGACAATATAATTTCTGTTATTGATATATTCTTTAAGGCAAATGTCATCAATAATTTCCACATTTATTACAAATAAAAATTACCAACATATAATGCTGGAGTTCTGTCAGTTTCATAGCAACAACCAAATACTTATGAATGAGTTTAGCAATAACTCACAGTACCCATTAGAAGAAATGACAAGTGTTGTTAATATATTAAGGTCGGACCGACTTGCTATATGACACTAAATAGATAAAGACACTACACAGATCACTCCTTCAAGAACCAAGCTGTTTTAATTAACCAAATAATCGAGCTATAAACCAAATAGAAGGCAATATTCACCCTCAAATAAATAAAGACACTACACAAATCACTATTCAAGAACCAAGTCATTTAATCAACCAAATAATCGATCTATAAACCAAATAGAAGGCAGAATTCGTCCCCAAATAGATAAAGACACTAAGCAATCATCTACTCCATTAATCACCCAAATAAACGAGCTATGAAGACATTACACATACTATTACTTCAATATGAAAGGGAAAGAAGGAATTAAAACGAACAAATATAACCCTTACGTGATGAGAGCAGACGGCAGACGGTGGAATTCGACTCCAAATAAATCGATTCTTGAAAGACACTCATGAAATAGATTTTTAAAAAGTATGAAATCAGTTCTTGAAGAAGCTGTGAGAGAGATCGACAAGAGTAGTGAAATCAACCCCAAACAAATCCACTTTTGAAAGAGGCAGAAATTGATTCTTGATCATTTACACTATAACTCGCCTCTGATCCTTTTCTGTTTATAAAATCGTAACATGTATGCGTGGTTTGTGGCTGCAAAATTTGAAATAAAAACAGAAGCAGCAGCAGTCTTATATACATGTGTGTGTGTGTGTGTTTCATGAACCATGCAGCATCAATGAAGTGTGTGGTGTGGTGTCCTTGACCCCGAGATTTAATCTTGGGTTGGATCTTCTATCAACTTATCAAGTGAAAAAAGCAGCAGCATATTATGGGTGTGTTGTGTGATAAAAACAGAAACTAGCAGCAGCAGGTGATTAACATGATACATATGTGTTCTAAACATGTGTGTGTGTGTGTGTCTATATATATTTATATATTTATATATGAGTGTGTTGTGTTGTGTTGTGTTTGTGACCCCGAGACATAGTCTTGGGGTGTTCATGTCAAAATAGCAATAGCAACAGGTCAATCATTGTGTGTGTGTGTGTGTGTGTTATGTTTATAAGATGAATAGGGCCAGCAGCAAATTAATAGGAAAGAAGATATGGCTGCCAACAAACCAAAAGAATTTGCAACAACCCCTTGAAACATGCATAACAGCCCTAAGCCATTGCGAAAATATCAGCTCTAATTACACTACAAGTCTACAATTATAAAAGCCAATGAAAGAAACAGCAACACCTTCAAAGTTCTGTTGGTCATTGCAGCAGTCCAAACAGTACCAGTACCAGTACCAGACCCCATAATAGCAATATATGTGGATTTTCGATCTGTATCCAAACTATATAAGGTTTATTAGAAAGATAACAAGTTATATATTTAACCAAAAGCAGGAGAAAAATGTCAATTATTAATTGCAGTAGATTACCTGATAAACAAAGAAAGTTACTTAGCTAACAAAAGATCAAACCATGGTCCCTGTCATTTGAAATCACTAACCAAAACATTAATGAACCCTAAGCTGGAAAAATAAAGGAAGAACTAATTAGACCGAAAGATAACCTAATAGAAATCAAGGATTGGTGTATTTAAGAGCGAATGTGTACACAAGGGGTCATAATGACATTCAACTCGACTCACCGTGGCCTGTATGAATCGAAAGAACAGTAAAAACTAAACAAGAAAGGCTCAATCTAACAAAACAAGCAAGAAAGCAAACTCAAAATTCGATTTATCTAGGGATCTGAGAAATCGAGCAATGTTTGTGTGTGTGTATGTCATGTAACTCGACAAAAACTCCATATTAACCCTAAACTTATTGAAACTGGCATGAAAAATTACTGAAATTAAACCTAAACTAACTGAACAATCAAGAAGACAAGTTAACAAATCACTTTATTTAGGGATTCCAAGCATGTGACTGTGTGATAGGAGTCGAAGAAAGTAAGAAACCCTAGCCATCGTAAAAGAATACCTGTTCTTGAAGAAATCTAAGAGGAACTAAAGAGAGACACAAGCGAGAGTCAACACAGTCGAGAGCAACGATACCTGTATTCATGTCTGAGAGACGAGATGCCAGAGACAGTTGTGAGAGTGCAGGGACAGAGCATGAAAGTAGAGAGCCATGGAGAGCCTGAGATGCAAGTTTGTAGATTAGAAAATTAGGGGGCGGGAGATAGGAATAAGAGAAAACAAATGTAAGCGGGAGACGAAATTGGGAAAAAAAACATCAAAGCTAACCAGGTTTTTTTAAAAACAAACCGGGGTAGTGTACATTACAGGTTTTAAACCCAGTCTATTTGTAAGAAACCTGGGTCTAGTTTAAAAAAAAACACGGGAACTTTATACCCCGGTTTTTATTATTTTTTTGGCTAACCGGGTTTGATTTAGGGGGGTTGAAGGGTGTTTTTGTAGTAGTGGTTGATGATAGAGATTGTAATTATTTAGAAGTATATTATAAATTTACCTTATGCTGCAAATTTTAGTTTATAAGCAAACAGGGATAAGGGCCCGTACGAGCGGGCCATGCCTAATTTTCCTTAAAACCATGTTAATTATAGTTAATCTTATATAATTTCATTATTTATTATATTATGTTGAGATGAGTGTTTCAGTTTCGTCTTTATCATCATCTTCAGAAAATCATCTTCATATGAACGTATTTAGAAATATTTAATGTATAAGATGAACGAACCTAGAAATATTAGAAAAGAACACCAAAAAAATTCAACTTTTGAAAAAGAAATATTTAATGTAGGAAAAAACGATTTCATCCATTCGATACTTTGTATTGAATGAAAGTGGAAAAAAATTTGGAAATTTTTTTTGAGATGAAAGAAAAACAAGAGAGAAAGTAATTACTAGGGAGGGAGGGAGGGAGGGAGAGAGATAGATGATGATGAATCCGCAAAAGTTGCATGTATTGTAAGTGGAAAAGGAAAGACAAAGAAAAACAATAAAAACCCAAATATGTCCCTCCTTGTTTTATCTTCAAAACATTTAACAAAAAAATACCTCATATTACAATAATGTCATTTATTTCTTAACCATTCATATTTTTAATCAAATAGTTGATATCAGTACACTTGGACTATGTTTGTGTGTGTCTAAAAAAATAGGGTTAGGTTCCGGTAGGAACCCTTGTTACTGTGAGAACGTGACAACCACTCTAAAATTTGTGCATTTAATGTTAAAATTTACACATTTGATAAATTTATGCATTTGATATAAAAATTTACGCATATCATGATAAATATGTCCACTTTATGTACGAATTGATGTATTTGACAAAATTTGTGCATTTAGTGTTCAAAATTGTGCATTTAGTGTAAAATTTGATAAATTTAATTTTTAAAGATAATTTTAATGTTAGATTATAGTATTTATTCATATTGAAAACCAATAATAGTTTTAAGTTATGAATTTAATTTTTAAATTTGTGCATTTGATGTGTAAAATTGTGCATTTTGGAGGGTTCTCATGTTCTTACAGAATTGAAGGGTTCTTATGTGATCCCAACCCTATATATATATATAGATAGATATATATATATATATATATATATATATATATATATATATATATATATATATATATATATATATATATATATATATATAACTGCAGAACCTAAATTTGATGTAGAACTGTAGAACCAATCTCGTCCACATATTAGATTAATCTAATGGTCTTGATTAAATAGATCAAGAGTTGAATTAATAAAAAAAATATTGGTATTAATAATTTTTAATTGGTGAGATTGAAAGATTGGCCTTAGCAAAAAAAAAAACTATTACTTTAAATTAAAATAACATTAATATGATTAGCTTTTAAATCAAAAAAATTATACCATAAAAACGAGAATTTTGTACTTTTTAAAACGAGACCGGTCATGATTTATTTTTTTCGAAAAAATTTACGTGTTAGTTTTTCGTAAAAAAAAAGTTACCCAGATAATCATTCAATATACCATATCGAAATAATTTGATGTCGAAGTCACATTATATATTATATATTCAACATTGCATATTATATGTGATTATTATTGTATTTTATATATAACATATATTCAACAATTCAAATATATTTAAAAAGTATTTGTCAAGCAATTATAAATTTCAAAAGATTTTCTTATATATTATTTATATATATCCTAATTAAAATTTCAATCTTGATCAATATAATGTTTGAGGTAACAATATAATCTTTAGGGCGTGTTTGTATTGTTATTATAAGTTGAGTTCTAATTTTCTTTTTTATAACTATAATGTTTGTGATTTTTATGTTATGTACGACACCACACGTTACAAATGAAGCAATGTCTATAGGTGACATCAAAGAAACGGATGTTATATTAATATGTACTATGAATCTTCTTATTCGTAAGAAAAAAATTAAAGAAATTTGCATTTAAAAAAAATACTTGGTTTCTCTACAGATTTATTTGTTTGTTTTTCAATAATGTTGTTTAGAATTGATTTGCCCATTACTACGAGTACTATGTTTTTGTCATTTAAAATAACATTTTTTTTTACTTGATTTCTTTAGTTTGAGATTTTTTACTTAATTTTATATTCTTCTATGCTTAAAAGGTTTTAAAAAAAATTATTAATATGTTAAAAATCTAATTATTATTTAAATAAATCCGTGTACCACACGAGTTAGTAAACTAGTTTATATTATATAGATCGATAGGACCGTTTATGATATATATTTTTCTAAAAATTTGAAGCGTTATATTTTGTTTTTAAAAAAATTACCTAGATGTATATTCAATATACGATTACAGAATATTGAACGTCAAAATAATACTATATATCATATATACAACATTGCATATGTATTCAAAATTAAATATTTAAACAATGTGATAACTATTGTAATTTATCATTCGAAATTTGAAATATACATTTAACGTTTATATTTATATAGATCGATCGGATCGTTTATGAAATATATTTTTTTTGAAAATTTTTTTTGCGTTATATATCCTTATATTTTTTTGAAAAAATTACCCAGATGTACATTTAATATACGATAATAGAATATCGAAGTAATACTATATATATTATATATGCAGCACTACATATACATTCAATACTAAAAGAGTCAAAACTGTAACACCCTCAAACTAATCCCAAATGCCACATAAATAACACGTTATCAGGAATATAATATAATAATTCCTAGCTATTCCGAATATACACACGTGGAAACCTGGATAATTTAAAACTTTAATTACATAATTAAGTCACGGAAATCCATGGCTTAACATACACAATATCCGAAGTATATATACACATTCCCCAAAATATAACTATCTCTAAGGAAGGTAGCTAACTCCTCGTACAACAAATGTAAACCTACTTGGGGTCAGCAGACCTACTAGCACTACGATCACCTGATATACACACATTTAAACACACGGTCAGCTAAAGCTGATGAGAATGCAAGTGTTAGGTGTACGACTATAAAACTCAGTAATAAAGAAAGTAAACTCAGTAATAAGGTGTTCAGCGTTCTCTACTGAATAATATATGAGATCCTACAAGATAGCTCAAAATAGGTATTTAACCCGTGTGGACGAATCCACGTACCCAAATCTCTAGACCGCACAAAGCTGTTGTCAGGAGCTTAAAAGGGAATCGGGAGCGACCCAACCCCTACCCAGCCGTACGCTTTAGTAAATCGGTAGCTCAAGTGTCTCAAATCTCATATAGTAAAACACAGTTCACAATAAAACTCGATAATACATGCATGATAATATCTCGATAAAAGCTTGTAGTAAATCTCATAGTAATCTCATAAAAAGCTCAGTAAAAGATCATGCAAATTAAATAAATAATTGTACAAGTAGCTCAGAAAAACATGCAAATTAACTCACCTGACCCTGGAACTCACTCCTTAAGTCTCGGTTCCCTGCCCGTCCCCAACCCTATCAACTCAAGACCCTGGAATCACAATATGATAACTCTATATCACAATCACAAACTCAATAACTCTATACACAATTTCAAAGAAACACACAAACCTGAATACCCAAACACAAGACTCACCAAGCCCAAAACTCTAACCCTAAACCATAGTCGGATCGCGGCCGAACTCACCAGACTCCCGATCGTGGTCGCGCTTCCAAAATTCCGGTCGCACTCACATCACGGCCCGTACACAACCCAAACCGCCCGCGACCCATCGCGCCCAGGGCAATGCTGCCCAGGCTCGTCTCAAGAACATTGCAGCTAGCGATCAAGGGATCGCGGTCACGGACAAACAACAGCAGTAATGCTCTATTCTTCACAGCCAGGGATTTAATCCCCAACACATCCCCAACTCGATTTTATTCCACTCCAACATCACGAATTTGATCAGTAACTTATATAAACTCAATTCAATCATTGAACATCGATTAACAACATATAACCCAAAGATTTGAGCTCCAAATTACCTTGACTAGAAGATAAAGATAATCCCCAATTTTTGAAGCTAAATCCCCTTACCTTCCGTTGATTATGGTTGCTGTTGTTGCTGGGTTCACAAACACACACAAACACCTTAAGTTCTCTGTAGTTGGAATGAAATTATTGAAGCAACAAGGCAAGTAGCTCATAAATATATACTTTTTGGGTTTAGCTCGGTCCGATACCCAATAACTAATCCCGTTATCATAAAACACAAGTTTATATCACTGGGTCCCAAATTAATTAATAATTACCAAGACTATAATCTTTTATATAAACTCAATCTCATGACCCGGTTAACCCAAAATCTTATCACGTGACGGTTCCACGTATAACTCAATAATTCATCCAACTCGATAATAATATTTAACTTAACTCAATGAAATAATTTCACGTATCTTTCCCAAAATTGGGATGTTACAAAAACAATGGCCAAAATTGGTGGTTAAACTTGGTGGCTAATTAATTTAATATCAATCGCATAACTACCATCTTATCCCTAGTGTCATATTATAATCCTATGGTGTAGATTGATACTACAATTCTGCACCAAATTAAGGTTCAACAATTACCGTATATATTGCAGAACTTAAATTTAGTGCAGAATTGTATAACCTTATATTCGAAGTTGAATGTTCAAATTTATAACGTTTATTCAATGTTGAATATATAAAATTCAGTCTCTTCAATGTCGAATATTCAAAAAAATTTTGAAAAAATATAAAATCATCAGTGACCTTTAAAAGATGATAAACTTTTGTTTTTATGGTATAATTTTTTTGTTTTAAAAATTAATAATTCTTATTTTATTTAATTTTAAAGTTGGTTCTACAGTTCTGCATCGAATTTAAGCTCTGCAGTGATCCTGTCTATATATGTGTATGTGTGTGTTCATCTAAGTTGAATTATATACTAAAACTAATTTAACTATGGGATAAAACATACAACAGACACATACTTTAATTTTTGTTTCCATTTATATGTTTTACTTTTTTTTGTTTCCATTTGGTGGTTACATTTTTTCTTTTGTTGCAATTTGGTAGTTATACATTTTCTTTTGTTTCCATTTAGTAATTATACTTTATTTTTGTTTTCATTGGTAGTTATATTTTATTTTTGTTTCTATTATGTAATTATATATTTTATTCTTTGTTTCCAATAAATGTTTTTTAACTTGGAAAAACTATACAACCGGTAAGCCTCTACGCAAATATTTTATATTGATATTATGTAAATTAGAGATGTGCAAAACTTGAGACTAGACAAAACAACCGACAAACTGTATTGACTGAGACAACTACCGTCTAGTCCGATTCTTGGTAATTCGTTGATTTTTCAAGTCAGTCTTGAATTCTGCACATCCCTAATTTTTATAATATCAATATAAAATAGTTGCGTAAAGATGTTGACCAGTTGTATATCATTTACAAGTTAAAAAACATTTATCGAAAACAAAATAAAAAATATAATTACCTATAAGAAACAAAAGTAAAGTATAATTACCAAATGAAAACAAAATGAAAAGTAACTACCAAATCGTAAAAAAAGTACAACGCATAAATAGAAACAAAATAAAAGGACACATCTATTATCTATCTATACTACTAAAAAAGTAACTAAATGCCACATTACATGCTCTCATTTAATTTGTCACATGTCGTTCTCTCCTTTTGCCACGTCATGTACTGGTTTTATTTTTAAATTTTAAAGCAGATCAAATCTATGTAAATCTAATATGGATTAAGTTAATAAATAACTAACTAAAATTAAGCAAACGTTATTATTCATAATATAATTATTATATTATATATATATATATATATATATATATATATATATATATATCAATTTCTAAAATTAACCCATGTAATACATGGGTAATAACCTAGTATGTTATTATCCCCTTAACTATCTATTTTCTATAATCTTCCATGTTTCTAGCTTACAAGAGGCCGGGTATATAAAATTTTGATTGATTTCTTTTCAGTAATTACATCATCAAATTGTTGTCCCAGTGGCGTCCAATAACACCATCCATCAGGGAAAAAGGAATCAGACCCCGATGAGAAACCCGAACTTGATCCCGACTTGACCAGTAATTCCTCAAACCTGAGCTGAACAGAGATGGAGATGAGAAATACTTTAATCCCTGACTCCGACTCAGTTCTATTTAAATCATAGTATAACTTATTATGTTTATATAATTTTATAATTTAATCTATTCACTATAGTTTAAATAACACACACACATATATCTTTTATATTGTTAAATTATCTTGTTTATTTTATATGTTTTATAAGCTTTTTACATATATATATATATATATATATATATATATATTTATTTATTTATTTATTTATTTATTTTAGTTGTATCATAAACTACTAGTTATCAATGTATATAACTAAAAAAATGTTGATTGAGGTAATTTCTTATAAAGTTTATATACATGTATATATATTTTTTAAACTATAATTTGTAGTGTACACTTAATAATTTGTTAGAATGTTAAAAAACTCGATCCCCGACGGGATACCCCGAAATCCGATGGGGCCGGGAATGGGGACGAGAAGTCAATACCCCACGGGGATGAGACGGGGACGAAAAATGAAATCACCGGTCGTACCCGTCCTGTTGCCATACTTATCCATCAGTGGAGTCACAACTGACTATTACAATACTGAAATCGAATGTAACTCTTGGAGTAAAGAAATAGTTTAAGAGTAGAAGTAAGATAGTTTGTCATTCAAAAAAAAAAAAATTGAAGTGATGTACAATAATAATAAAAAACGAATTAATTAACAAAACCAACTCATAATAATTGAATCGTATAGTCTAGTTTTTTAAGTTTGGTTAATTAATTAGGGTTAAGTGTAATTTTGACCATCCAACTTTTAGATTTTTTTCGATTTAGCCATTAAACTATTTTTTGTCTCGATTTAACCACTAAACTATTTTTTATATACATATTTAGCCACTAAACATTCTTATTACTGATTTAGCCACTGAAAATTGTCATGATTTGACCACTAAACTATCATATTTTGTA